>CAJQZJ010000279.1:269328-310654 GCA_907164525.1 Lophiomys imhausi
GTTTTCTTTATTGTTTCTATTTCTATTTTCATGTCTTGTATGGTTTTGTTCGTTTTGTACATTTCCTTCTCCAGCTTGCTTGTTTTTGTATGAAAATCTTTCATGGCTTTTTCCTTTTCCTGTTCAAGCTATGTCACCTTGGCTTGGAGCTCTTTAATGGTGTTGTTCGTTGTTTTGATTTGTAGAAATGTGGCTTCTTTGAATTCCTTCATAGATTTAAGTTCTTCTTGCAGGGACTCTATCACTTTCCATATTGCAGAATTGTCAGTGTTTTCATGTGTTTCTGTTGGTGTGTGGTCATCCGAATTGGATGAGCTAGGATGATTCTGCTTTGTTGGAGTCATAATTCCTTGATTTCTATTTTTTTTTTGACCTTTCGCCATTGGATGCATTTAGCTGTCTGTTTTCTGTGCTTGGAACCACAGTGGATGATTTGGTGCAGGGGACGAGTTACTTGGCTATCTGTCCTTGCTTACAGGGGGATTTCAAGGTCACTGTGGTTTTAATTGCCTGAGGCACTGTGAGCTGGTGCAGTCTATTCCCACGTTGTGAGTAATTGACCAGGATTGTTTCACTGCTCCCAATTCAGACTTCCCTATGTTGCACTCTAAGTTATCAGCCTGTAATGGTTCTGATAGTATGGGCCTGTTTGCCCAGGCACAGATTCTGTGGGCTTGGTTTGTCGTCACGGAGGCTGACAGGGTCTGGCTCCACACCTAATATGTCTGTATTTTCCAGGATACAGCTATGGACCCGATTTCTGGTTTCTCTCTAGGCTTCTCGCCACAGGGCTGGACTCTGTGCCTGATTCCCTTCCTGTCTGCGCCGCCTCGGGTCCCGTGGGTACCCCAAGCCCCGGATCCTCTGGCTGCCTGAGTGGACCTCTCGTCCCAGCAGCTCAGCCGTGGGTGCATGGATTCCTGGCCCCAGCCACACCTGTCTCTCTCCCCAGATGACCTGCCGTGGGTTCGCATGGATTTGGCCCTGCCAGCCGTGCTCCCTCTCCAGCTGCGCTACCGTAAGTGCGCGAGATTCAGCCCCTCCCTCCCACCTTTGTGTTCCTAGCTTCCCGCGCTCTCTCAGAACCTCCCGCCCTCCACTTCGCGAGCGGCTGCGGACCACCAATTGAGCCCCCTGTTTGTTCCTTGCTAAGCCTTCCACTATCTCGCAAAGTTTTTTAAGTGGGTATAAGTTCAACCTGATGTGTGAGGAGCCCAATAGGCCAGCGATCTATGGCCAAGTGGACCCTGATTCTGCCTGCTGTAAGTTGGGATCGATCTTACCAGGAGCCTCTCCAGATGGGAGTTCCCGAATCCCGAGTTTAGTGGCTGTGAGAAATGGGGAGAGCCTTGCCCTGGGACTTTTAACAGTCCCTTGGGAGCTGTGAGTGTTCCCAGGGTGGGGGGGTCTAGCCCCTCCGGTTTTTGCACAGTGCCCAATAACTCTGTGTTTTTTATGGCTCTTTTTTCCCCCGCATTCAAAATGTGTCAGTGTAGGTCTCCACCATCTTGGCCCGCCCAAAGATGTTTTCTTAAATTAAGATTTTTGATATCAAGACATTCCAGCTCCTGACAGCATCCCCTATTCCACTCCAAGCAGAAGATGAACATCGAAGAATCTCCAGTGTGAGATGGTTGAATAGTGTCAAGCCTATCTTTTGTCAAAAAAAAAAAAACCAAAAAACAAAAAAACAGAAAACCCTTGCTTCAACTGCAGACAGACTGCTGTCCAAAAAGGACAAAACTTGGAAGCAGGTAAGTCGACAGCCTAGCTCTGCCAAGACAGGGTAGGCACGTCCTTCATAATTCCTGCTCTACAATCAATGTCTGTCAGAGAAACGGGGCTAAACAGCTGAAGATTGATGAGGTAATGTATGGAGAGAAAATGGGAACTGTTGAGGCAGCCACGGTATGTCATTTCTTAGTTTTGGAAGCTGAGGGCCCTGCACTTCATATATAATCAGATATATTTATCCCTCTCAGGTCTCTGAGGTGGTTGAAGAATAGAGAGCTAGAGTCTCATAGTTAAATTTTGAGTTGTTTAGGAATCAAGAGGGCGTTCTGGATCTAAGAAGATGTTTTTAAAATTGTGATGCAAGTTAGTATGAAAGCTGAGTTAGATAGAGAACTTTAAACTCATGGAGATAGTTAGATAGTAGAATGTTAAAGTCAGGGCCAAATACATATGGACTGGACATTGAGAATGTATGCTAAGCCATATAACTCTCAGAATTGTGGATTATTTGTTTCAGTTGTTTTGTACTGTATTTATTGTTATAAGAGAAAGAACCATTTGTTGGACTGAAAGGGGGAGATGTTGGGGGGAGAAAGATCTACCTTAAACTAAAAATAAAAGGGTAGAGGATGTGGGGGGTTGAGGGGGGAAGAGGGTGGAAGGGTGGGACAGGAGGGGGGAGTAGGGAAGGGATTGTGATTGAGATGTAACTGGAAGAAATTAATTAATTAATTAATTGATTTTTAAAAAATGTGTTAGAACTGGGGAAATACTCCTGTAGTTTCTATAATTTCATATAGAATGAATTTGGAAATTAATATAATCAACTGGTTATTGTTTTGGAAGTAGTTAAGTATTGGAGTAATACCAGTACTCAAGTGCAACTTGCTTGAGTCTTTATGATTTGTAGTAAGTGGCATCTTATTACTAGAAATCCCCTCTTAACTGCAAGTTACAGCCATGTTGATGCACTTTTAAAATTTGTTTTATTGTTTTAGCTGGCACCTTTTCATTTAATTATCATTAAAATGCAGCAATTCTACAACATTCTTTATACCACTCCTTTAAATTTTTAAACTCTCATTGTATATGTGTAAGCATGTATATATGTTTGCATATGTATGACTTCTGTGTGTGATGGGGGGTGGTCGATGGACCCATGTGTGTGAAGTCCAGAGTTTTAAGTCAGGGGTGTTACCTCAGTGACATTCTATCCTATTTTTTTTTTTTTTTCATTGATAGGAAGGTCTGTGAATCTCAGGGTTTTATTTTACTATTGGTCTTTCCAATATATGATGTACTATATTAATTATCTGTTTAATTTACTACATGCTGCTTCATTCCCATTGTAGGGATCACACATGCAGATTTATAATCTATCCTTAAATGTTTATCAGTCACAAGATTATAAAGAGTATCTTGGTTGCTTATTTTTATGTATTTTATTTAGTTATTTACTTTAATTGTAACTGTAAAGTAATTTACTTTACTTGTTTCCCCTCCCTTCTCTCTTCCAAGTCCTCTTTCCCCAACCTCCATCCCCATCCATCCATTCCTTCTCCCTTTCCTTTAAGAAAAAGGGAATCTTTCCACAGATATCAACCAGCCTCGGCATATCAAGTTGCAGAAAGACTAGACATATCTTCTCCTATTGAGGCTAGACAAAGGCAACCTAGTAAGTTGAAAGGGTCCTAAAGGCAGGCAACAGAATCAGGGATAGCTTCTTTTCCCACTGTTAGATGTCCCACTTGAAGACCAAGCTACATAATTGCTACATATGTGCAGAGGGCCTAGATCAATCAGATGCATGGCTCTCTTGTTTGTGGTTCAAACTGTGAGAGACCCTATGGGCCCAGGTTAGCTGATTCTGTAGGTTTTCTTGTGCCTTTAACCCCTCTAAGTCTTACAATCCTTCCTCCCTGTATTCCTCAGGATTCCCTAAGCTCTGCCTAATGTTTGACTAAAAGTCTCTGTATCTATTTTCATCAGTTGCTGGATGAAGCCTCTCTGATGACAATTACGCTAGGTTCCTGTCTACAAGAATAGCAGAATATTACTAATAGTTTCATGGGTGGGCTCTCTCTCATTGCACGGGTCTCAAGCTGGTCCAGTCATTGGTTAGCCATTCCCTCAATTTCTGCTCTATCTTTACTCCTGCACATCTTGTAAGCAGGACTATTATGGATAGAAAATTTTGAGGCTGGATTGGTGTCCCAATCCCTCCATTGGAAGTCTTGCCTGGTTACAGGAGATGGCCTGTTCAGGCTCCATATACACCATTGCTAAGAGTGTTAGCTAGGGGCACCTTCACAGATTCCTTGGAGAATAGACACTGTTGGTAGATGGCAGGAGTAGATGAGATGGTGGAGGGGTGGGAACAGGAATAAGAAGGATCACATGGTGTAGGATGGAAGAAGAGAGTACTAGGAGAGACAACTGCAAGGGGTGGGGGACACATCTCTGAGGTAATCTAGAAATGTCTGGCAATCTATCCTGTTTTTGAGGAAATATTTCTCACTACATAGAGCTAAGTTGTCCAGCTATCAATCTCCAGATATTCTCTTATCTGTCTCCTTAGCTCTGGTAATACCAGTCCAAGCCATTCTGCTCATATTAAATGTGGATTCTGGAAATCACAACTTAGTTCCTTATACATCTTTTTTATTTTCCCCTTTCATTTTACAATTTTTGTTGTAGTCTTTGGCCAAGTCTCACACATAGACACCTCCACCTCCACTGCCAACACCATCAACAAATAATAATAATAATAATAATAATAATAATAATAATAACAATAATAATAATAGTTTAAAAAATTAGACTTGTGAGTTTACTTATTAGGGGAAGAAAGCCCCAAAAGATAAAATTATTTTGAGGTCTACCATCAAATCCTTTTGAGGAGATGAAAATGGACATCTTGGAGCTCATTATAGTATATTCCTCTCAATTATGCTATCTCCTTCTTCAAAGTATCCAGACATATGAATTCAGTCACTACGAGAAGTTATACTCTAACAGTTTTGTACTAGTCATCATAATATCAGCTATATCCTGCCATGACTCCAGAATTTTATGTCTTACTGTCTCTCAAACAACACTGTTCTTTTTAAATGTTTATTTATTGCTTCAAGTTACATCTCCATCACAATCCCCTTCCACCACCCCTCCCGGCCCCACCCTACCACCATCTTCTCTTTCTCCCAGAATTCATAATTCTTTTTTTAGGAATTATGAAAATTATAAGGTATAACATACATTCCCAATATCCAGTCCATACCTATTTAGCAACTGATATTAATATTCTATTATCTATCTATCTCCATGAGTTTAAAGTTCTTAACAATACTGTTTTTAAAAAATAATTCTTGATTTCATATTCTTTTGGACTAGTGGTTCTCAACCTTCTTAATGCTGCAGCAGTTTAATACATTTCTTCATGTTGTGGTATCCCTGAACCATATTTTTGTTGTTGTTGTTCTTACTTTAGACTGTAATTTTGCTACTGTTCTGTAAATATAAATATCTGTATTTTATGAGGGTCTTAGGTGACCCTTCTGAAGAGGTTATTCAACTCACAAAGGGGTCATGACCCACATACTGAGACCCACTGCATTAGATTAAGTATCTCTTTAACATAATTATCTATCAGTTCCTCTGTTTTTCTTTCCTTCATATTTTTCACCCACTACTCTGCCATTATCTATCCACACTTTTAACCTAGATCTAATGTTACTAAGGTACATCCACTCATTAATAGGAATGTTATTTGTCTCAACTTCCTGCAATTCTGTATTATTTTCCTAAATATGCTCAGCTGAAACTATTTCCCTACCTACTTATAATTTCAATATCGTGAACTGTATCCTTTATCCCTCTTTATCCTGTACTGACAGATTCTTCCCCTCCAATCTTAGAGTCTTTGGAAAATCAGTATATTCTTATTACCTCTATTTTCAGCACCTTGCCCTTAACACTTCTCTACAAATTTCCAACATTGGAAAAGACCATTTTAATTTTTTTGTTTGTTTGTTTAATGTAAAGCTGGGTTGTGAAGATGTATAAAGGGATGGAATGCCTCACTTTGAATTTACTATGCTAGCCTCAGACTGGCTGTGACTGCCAGTCAATGCCATTGTCTATGCTTTTTCTCCTTCCTGTTCATGTTTACACAATAAGCCTGTCCCTTAAATATACCACTCACTGGAACAAGTCAAATGAAATATCCAGAGAACATAACCTCTTCCAAAATGTTCCCTGTGCCTTAAGTTTGGAGAAATAAAAAATTTTTAAAGGATATTATTGTGGGATGTATGCAGGTACATCCTTTAAGGCCAGCACTTGCAAGGCAGAAACACTTGAATCTCTATGTGTTCAAGCCCAGCTTAGTCTACATGGAGGGTTCCAGGCAACCCCAAGTTATAAAGTGAGTCCTTGTGTACAAAATAACATGTCTTAGAGTAACTAACATGTCAAACTAGTGATAGTGTGTCATTCTAAGAAGTTAAAAGCCACAGATTAAGAACAATACCAACAGTTTTTCCCCCTCAGGACAGAGTGAGAAAACTTCCTTGTTTTGTTATGGTTTGTACAGCTCCTAATTAATGGCACCCAGATACCAAGATTTTTTATATATGCTCTGTTAAACAACATCATGTTCTATAAAACTTCTCATTATAATGGTCAGATACCCACTTGTTCTTTTCTGTGCATCCTCCTATGAAGTCATGAAGAACCTCTCCTTATTTCTTTTTCTTTATGTTTATATATTACTTCTGGTTACATCTCCATTGCAGTGCCCTCTTTCCACACCTCCCAGTCCCACTCTCCCACTCTCTAAACCTTATTCCATCCATCCCACTCCTTTGGAGTGGAGTGTCCTGACATATCAGTCCCCTGCCCCAGTTCAGCAGTCATATGGGGGCCAAGAGCCTCCTCATATACTGGGGGCCTACAAGGCAGCACTACTAGGGCAAAGTGTCTCATTGACTGGAAACAAAGTCTATGTTCCTGTTCTCTAGTGCATTGTTTGTAGAATAGCAGTCCTGAACTATATTGCTAAAATCTGATTATAAGTGAATAGATGCCATGTGCATCCTTGTGAGTCTGGGTTAGGTCACTCAGGATGAGCTTCTCTAGTTTCATACATTTGGCTGCAAATTGCATGATTTCATTGTTTCTGATGGCTGAGTAATATTCCATTGTGTAGATGTACCACAGTTTTGTTTTGTTTTTTATCCATTCCTCGATTTAGGGACATCTGAATTGGTTCCAGTTTCTAGCTATTACAAATAAGGCTGCTATGAACATAGATGTGGAAACATCCTTGTGGTTTGGTGAGGAATCATTTGGATGTATACCCAGAAGTGATATGGCTGGGTCTTGTAGTACCGCTATTCCAAGGTTTCTAAGATATCGACAGACTGATTTCCTTAGTGGTTGTATAAGCCTACACTCCCACCAGCAATGGAGGAGTGTTACCCTTTCTCCACAACCTCATCAGCATGTGCTGTCAATTTAGTTTTTGATCTTAGTCATTCTGACAAGTGTGAGAAGGAATCTCAGAGTCCCCTTGAGCTATATTCCTCTGATGATTAAGGATGCTGAGCACTTCTTCAAGTGTCTCTCAGCCATTAGGGATTCCTCCTTTGTGAATTCTCTGTTTAGCTCTGTTCCCCATTTTTTGATTGCATTATTTGGTGTCTTGGCATTTGATTTTTGAGTTCTTTGTAAATTTTGGATATTAGCCCTCTGTCAGATGTGGGGTTGGTGAAGATTTTTTCCCAATCTGTAGATTACTGTTTTGTTTGAATGACAGTGTCTTTTGCCTTACAGAAGCTTTTCAGTTTCATGGGGTCCCATTGTTGGTCTTAGACCCTGAGCTGTTGGTGTTTTGTACTGGTAGTTGTCACCTGTGCAAATGAGTTTGAAAGTTTTACCCACTTTCTCTTCTAATACATTTAGTGTGTTAGGTCTTATGTTAAGGTCTTTGATCCACTTGGACTTAAGTTTTCTGCAAGGTGATAAGTATGGGTCTAATTTCATTCTTTTACATGTCGACATCCAGTTAGACCAGCACCATTTGTTGAATGCTGACCTTTTTCCATTGTACGGTATTTGCTTCTTTGTCAAAAAGTAAGTGACCAAAATTTGTTGGTTCATTTCTTGGTCTTCACTTCAATTCCATTGACCACTGCTGTTTCTATTCCAGTATCATGGTGTTTTTATTGCTATTGCTCTGTAGTACAGCTTGAAATCTGGGATGGTGATGCCTCTAGATGTTTCTATTATTGTACAGGATTTATTTAGCTGTTCTGGGTTTTTTTGTTATTCCATATGAAGTTCCAAATTGCTTTATCCAGGTCTATAAAGAATTGTGAGTGCCTGGTGTGGTGGCGCTTACCTATAATCCCAGCACTCGGGAGGCAGAAGCAGGTGGATCTCTGTGAATTCAAGGCCAGCCTGGCCTACAGAGTGAGTCCAGGACAGCCAGGGCCACACAGAGAAACCCATCTCGAAAAAAAAAAAAAAAGAATTGTGGTGGTATTTTAATAGTAATTGCATTGAATGTGGATATTGCTTTTGGCAGGATGGCCATTTTAATTATCTTGATGCTACCTATCCATGAGCATGGGAGGTCCTTCCATCTTCTGATATCCTCTTTAATTTATTTCTTCAAAGACTTGAATTTCTTGTCATACAGTTCTTTCACTTGCTTAATTGGAGTTACCACCAGGCATTTTATATTGTTTGTGGCTATTGTGAAAGGTGGTATTTCCCTAATTTCTTGCTCACCCATTTATTTTTTGTATAAAAAACGGCTTCTGAGATTTTTTAAAAAATTAATTTGGTATCCAGCCACCTTGCTGAAGTTGTTTATCAGCTGTAAGAGTTCTCTTGTGGAATTTTTGGGGTTACTTATTTATAATATCATATAATCTGAAAATAGGGATAATTTGTCTTCTTTGTTTCCAATTTGTATCCCCTTGATCTCCTTTAGTTGTCTTATTGCTCTACAAGAACTTCAAGTATTATGTGGAAGAGATATGACAAAAGTGGGCATCCTTGCCTTATCCCTGAGTTTAGAGGAAATGTTTTAAGTCTCTCCATTTAATTTGATGCTGGTTACTGGCTTCCTGTATATCACCTTTATTATTTCTAGGTGTGGTCCTTGTATGCCCATTCTCTCCAGGACTTTCAGCATGAAGGGGGGGTTGGATTTTGTTAAATGCTTTTTCAGCATTCATCGAGATGATCATGTTGAGGGAAGGTCTAATATTGTTTCTGATACATTGAATTCAATGCTGAGATCTGGTTACCACCCCCTCTGTTGCATTCTCTTGATTGGTTAATAAAAGTCATTTAATGGCAATTAGCTGGGCAGCTAGAGTGTAGGAAGCTGGGACTTCCTGAGATCAGAACAGGAACTCTGGGCACACACAGACACTCTTGCTCTTTCTGCAGGAGACACAGAAGGATACAGACATCTGGAGAATGCTGGAAGGTAATTGCAGGCACATGGCGGTTTGGGATTAGGTGATCCAGGTTAATTTAGAGTAGCTAAGAATCACAGCTATCAGTATAAAAGCCTAGTATTATTTTTCCCATATAAACCTATGTTTAATATATTATCCTCAATCATTCCATTTTTGTTTTACTATATAGCATCAATTTTCTTTTGAACTCAATCCAGATATTTCCTCTTTGTCTTCCAAATCTATTAAAACTGTTCTTGGAAAAGACCCCAGGAAGCCTCATTTTTTTCTTAACTCAACAGGAATATTTAAATCCTCATTTTCAACCAATCCTTATTTGACCAATTCCTACAACCCTGCATCAATTACCCAGATATGTTTCTCTTGTACTGTTAGAATTTTACCTCACTCTCCTCACTCAATAGTTCTTTCTTTCAATAATTATAGTTAAAAACCAAAACCAAAATTATTTCTCTCTCTTTCCACTAGGCGTTTATGGTTTCAGGTTAAGGCAATTTCACTCAGTATAATGAACCATGCAGTATGAATACTGCATTGTTTATATCTCTTTCCTTGCTGCAGGATCTTTCCTACCATCAAGAAATGTAAACCCAACTACCTGCCCATCATAAAAGATAAACATTTGATCTCACTTCTCAATTCTCACTTCTCTCTAGTCACTAAACTCAACATGCTTGCTCTGTGTCTTTACAGTGACCTTGACATAATACATCATCAAATCATACCAACACTGACTTGGACCTTTCTTTGGTTTGACTGTTCCTCTCCACAAAAACTCTGCCCTGAATATGTTCCTGTTCTTTATATTTTAACAAATATTCCTCAAGGTATTATCATCTGCAAAGCCAAAATGATCTTTCTAGAATATGTCAGAACTTCTGGTAGTTTCCTTTCATACAGGTGTGTGTGTGTGTGAGTGTGTGTGTGTGTGTGTGTGTGTGTGTGTGTGTGTGTATGCATGTGTTTGAATTCAAAATACTTACAATTTCCTGTGAAGATACTATATTGCACTTATAAATTTTCATTCATAATCACCATCTTTGCACATTTAGCTACACTTGTTGTTTTGACATGAACACAAACAAACAAACATGAACCAAAAATAATCACAGAGGACACTCCCAAAATTGAATTTCTGGGTTGCCTATAATCTCTTTCCATTCCCACCTGTAACTATAAAACAAACACCAAAAGAGAAAAGTTGAATGGTACTGTGTTCATTTTAGAAACCCCTAGATCCTACATAAAATAGTGTCTGCTATATAGCAGGTAGTTAATACTAACATAAAGCCAATGAATAAAACTCCAATTTGATATGTTACAAAGTTACATAATAAATAAATATTATGTATTACTGTAATTTATTTATTTTTCAATGAACATTTTTTTCAGTTTCCTCCTAGATAAAAAAAATACCTTTTATCTTCTGTTAGTAAAAAAAAAAAAATTTGTAAATTTCTCTCACCTTTGTATTTGTACTTTCATACTTTTTTTTTTCTTTTTTCCCCCTATGGCACTATGGATAATACTAAAATATATATTAAAATTATGTCTGATGTATAAGGCACATTTTTATAGAATCTTCTAGGCTCAAACACTGATATTTTAAATAACTCTTTAATCATTTCTGAAGCAACAAACCAGTACCCTTTAACATTGTTCTTTGAGAGATCTAGGTTGTCTGGAATGCATCTATATTTTTAAATTTACTGGTTATTTTCCATGTAAGTGCTACAATTCACGGAGCTTATATGGTAGACAAGTACTCTGCTACAGAGCTGTATCTAGTCTTTTACCTTTATTTCTCATTTCTTCTAAAGCCGTTTTTTCCTTTTCCTAGAATATCTCACTCAAATTATAATATTAAGCAGGAGTTTCCCATCTTCCATTATTATAATTAGAAATCTTAAATATTAGAAGGTATCAAGAGGGCTAGGCCTTTCTTGTAAGTACTGTCTTGTAAAAAACATATGTAGATTTAGTTCTTGACAACAGAAACTAACATGGTAAATTATTTCCCCATAATTACATTGATCGTAATGCCTTGTGTGTGTGTGGGGGGTGGACCCTGTGGTAGAGTGGAACATCCTCTGTCCCCCATTGTTGTTTACTTCTTTTTTTTAATTAACTGATTTATTTATTTATTACAGGTTTCTAAAATCATACTTTACTAGAGTGTGAAATAAATTTCTTCCTGCATTTCAATTGGGTCTATATGATAAATTCATGAAGCTTGCAATAGTCTTAAATTTCATAAGAATAAATCATTTTAACCCCACTTTTGTTATGCTAATAAAAATGTCTTTGAACACTACTCTGTCACTCTGGATTATTGCAATAAAACCCTATTTTGTATTAACTGTCAATAAAGGTAGTATATAAATTCTTTCTTTGGCAGCTGTGAGGCAAAAATACAAATTCTCACAGATATTTTCATTATATTCCCACAATATCAATATTAAGAAAGTATTTATTTTCCTTTTTCCTTTATATGTGTATACTGAGCAAATAATCTAGACTCACTGGAGGAACTAACAGTGAAGAAAAAAGAGGAAATGTGGCTGGTGAGATTCCTGCTTGCCTAACCTCTCAAATATACCCAATACTTGAATTGCCTTTGTCAACTCTGAGTGATATTGACTTATTCTTTAGGGCTGCCTGAAAGCTAGTCAACATCAATGCATTTAGGAATCATACTATTAAAGAAAATGTCAGAATCTGAATGGTTCTGAAATGAATAAGCAATTTTCAAAGAAAATTTTCAGCAGACAGAATTACAAAACAAGGAATATATTATTGAATATTATTATTGAATAGCAGAGGGAAGAGACTGAGTAACAACCCTCCTGAAACACATCCTGGAACAGACCTTAAGCTAAAGAGATCAAATGAAAAATTTCCTGATGATTTTAGGAGTGGAAGCCATTTCTGTTTGCTAATTGGTCATTTGGGAAGTAGGGTGCCTATCTTGCCACAAAAAGAGGCATTTAGGTTTACTCTCTGTTCTCTTGTCTGTACTTCAAATGGATGAGTCACATGTCCTTGAGAAAGCCATTTCTGGAAAACTGAGGGATTATAATGCATAGAAGAGAAAATAAATTAAATATTAACTAGGGGAAGTATCATAGGAAAATGTGTACAAAAGAATCCTAAGGCAGATAAATAACCTGACCTCCTTACCCATCATTGTCTTAGAGAGCTATCTTTTGTTTCATGTCATTGGAAAAAGAAAGAAAAAGAAAAGGAAAAAAACAAACACAAAATTTACATAGAGTATATACACGCGCACCCCTCCACACACATGCACAATGTGTGTACATTCATCTTATTCTAGGGTTTATTGACAGATTTTAAAATGATTATCAAGATAATCTTTATAATTAGTCTCATAATATTATAAAGATTTACTCTATAAACATGTGTGTGTGTTTGTGTGTGTGTGTGTGTGTGTGTGTGTGTGTGTGTGCGTGTGTGTACACTCATCTTATTCCAGGGTTGATTGACAGCTTTTAAAATGATTAATTAGATAACCACCTTTGAGAGCTGGAGTGATATCTCAATTGTTGAGAGCACTTGTAGCCTTGCAATGGCTTGGGTTCCGTTCCAGAACTTACATGATGGCTCAGCACCACCATTAACTCCAGGTCAGAGGACCTGATACTTTTCTTTGCATCTGCTAGCACCAGGTATCCATATGGTGCACATACATCCATGCAGACAAAATCTTCCTATACATAAAATAAATAAAATCAAAGCAAAAGTAAAGGAAATCACCTTGTAGGATTTAAAGATATTGGCAAACCCTTTCTTTGGTGGTGAATTTAGTGCCTCAGTTCAGTGAAGACAAAACTCTGTTGCTTGGGAGGGTCTGTCCTGCCTTGAGCATTTCTAACTTTTAGCAGGATCTTACATGAAATTTTTGTTGGGAGAAAATTCTTAGACATTGTAAAAATATCACTAAAATAAGTATCCCTATTCCCATATGAGCACTCAAAGAAACAACTTGATTCATTACCACCCTTGCTAATATAAGCATGTCTATTTTATAGTTCAAATGCTAGATTAATTTTTGGTTGAAAATATTTTTTATATTGCTGGAGGTTATAGAGTCGAAAGAAAGTCAATCAGTCTGTGGAGAATTTGTTTGCATGACATGTGATTTCATGTGACTTAGCTCTAAGCCCTGTATTTATATCTCAAGAGAAAATAGTGGAAACCCGACATACTATACAATTGTTAATGCACATGATTGTATAAACTGGGTTATCATGAGAGTTAACATAGCAAATATTTCAACAAATATCTATCAGGTGCCCTGATATTTTACACACCCACAAACATATATAATTTATAATCTTTAATCTGCCTTCCACATTCTCAACAGAGTGGTCCCTTAAAATAACAAATCTTACTACTACGTCACTATGTGTTTAGAAGTCCCTAGTAGCTAGCTCTCCTGTAGTTTCAGGGACTGTGATAGCATAGGAAAACATGGGATTGGTTTTCTACATATGTGGAAAGTTTTTCACAGTGGCTCCAAGCACTCTATCTATAGAACATGACTCGCCTCATAGTCCACCATGTGTTTGTCTTTGAGAACAGACACCAGCAGGTTACAAGTTCCTCTTCATGGATATTGCTGCAACAAGAAAGATCCAAATAGCTATGAAAATGACCCATAGACAATGTGATACTTCATTATGATCTAATCTATACAAAATGAACACTACCAGACACTACTGCTGAAAGTACTAGGTCTTGAAAGAAGCAAAGAGCAAAGTTGCTTTGGTTCAAAAGTTCTCCACCTATTTCAGAAAACAACATCAAATTCCTCCTTTTTATTAGACTAACTTTCCAATCATATCTTTGGAATTATTTATATGACTTCCTCATCTTTAATGGATTCAGAGTGTGATTTGTGAATTAGACAGATATTTGTCTGTTTTTTTTTTCTTTTTAGGTGCTGAATAATGCTGCTGATGCTCAACCTCCATATAGTATTTTGGTTTTGCTGGGGTAAGATGACAAATGTCCTTTTGAGGGGTGGTGTCTCTCCCTTATGGAACAGCAACTCATAAGTAATAAAAATAAAATCATAGGTTGCAGTACAATATTCATAGAACTATTTTTCTGTAGTGTAATAACATAGTTTTAAAATGATACATAACTTATTTTTGGCATCTATCTACAGTCACTGAGGGAATGTATTCTAGAACAGCTTCTATCAGGGATCTCTGAATGGAAAAACTTGGTGACCATTAACATAACTAATGCACCCCAGATATTCATCCCATTTTTTGCATTGTTCATATTTTCTATTCTTGTACCATAAGTCTTTGTTAACTCTGAATTAAAGTTTATTCTCTGTTAATTATCAATTGCATTCACTATACAGAAACAGCTTTCATGAAAACTGTTCTAGCACTATACAAAGCTTCTTTTTCATCTTTGTTCTTTCAAATATAAATATATCCTCATATGTGAATCAAATTCTTCACAGAGAACTTGCTTGGAGAAATCAGTTTTCTACTTTTTTCAGGGTTGAAAACTTGGGGTCCTATCTTCCTTTTTATTTATATTTAAAAAGAATGATTCTCATGCCATAATAAAGGCATCCCTGAGGTATAATATGGATGATAGAAGAAAGAAGATTTGAATCTCAAAAGAGCAGAGCAAAAATTATGAACCTAGGTTTCTAAGGAAAGATGTGAAGTGAGCTGCTTTATATGATTGTTTGATGTATGTTGACATTCTAGTTTCATTTCTGCTGCCAAGGCAAATGCCAAAGAGAAAGAAATAAAGGGGAGGAAAGGGTTTGTTTGGCTTATAATGCCAAGTTACTGTCCAATACTTTGAAGAAGTTAGCCTAGAATTGAGGTATTTAGTAACATAACATCCACACTTAAGAACAAAGAAATAAATACATCCTTGGTTGTTTGCTCTCATTATGTTTCTCCTGTCTTACATAGATCAGAAATTCACACCTAGAGAATGCTGTTATTCACAATGGACTAGGTCTTTCCACGTGTATTAACAATAAAGAACTCCCCCAAAACATGGTTATAGATTCACCGTTATGATTCTTTTCCCAAGTGATCCAAGGTTGTGTCAAATTGACAATAGACAAGCAAACACACGTTTGATAGGAACAAGTTAAAGGAGGCTCTAACTTCAGATAGAGACCTAAGATTGATTGAGTTGCATCTGCAGACTATTAGAAGGAAGCACATAATGAAAGGCACCTCCTCTCTCTTACATCTTGTATGAAAGACTCAATTAAAATTAGTTACTACTCCTCCCTCTTTAAAGTCACAGTGGCTACTAAAAAATATTCTGCATATTAGCATCAGTGAAAGTTTACGTTCTCATAAATGCTTCACCTTCTTGATTTGTCAAAATTAAAAGTATGGTTCAAATAGTTTATCAGTCTTCAATACTCTTATACATTTGAGCCAAATAAAATCCACTTTACCTGTTCCCATGGCTTAGTTACCTCTCCACCATCACTTGAAGCACTTTTCCTCATCATCTTTTGTGTTAAATGCATCATTCATTCTCTTTCTTGCATGCACCTTGCTACCACTCATCATAGATTTTGCATAAACATTTCTTTTCCTCTGAACGCCAGAACTCTGAGTAAACTTCCTGTGTCTGATAGTTTTTCTGTGTCATCTACTTGGCTATGGATGTAGTAGATAATTGGTTGTCAGGTTGAGAAATTGCTTGTCCCTCTCCAGTTGAATGTTGTCATTATTTACTTTTACATGGTTCCATATATATATGTATGTATACATACATACATACATACATATATACATACATACATACATACATACACACATACCATTGAAAATATTTCGATAGTGGGTTTTGCTGTCATTAAGTCACTCTCTAATGGCAAAGGGAATACCAAAGAGCCAAAACTGAGAATAAACTTTACCATGACCTCTTATACACTGAATGCATCTGTTTTCAACATATGTAACATATGTTACATAAAAGACTATGAGAAGTTAGGAAATCATGTAGGTTTTAGAGATTTACTGTAAGACAAAGTTTCTACTTCCATGAAGCTAAAAATCTAGAAATAGTAGGTCAGCAATGAATTATATGTTTTGTTTTCTTTTCAGTCCAGTAATATAAAAATACTCCAAGTAATAAATAAAATGATAAAAAACAGCAATGTATGGAGAGAAAATGGGAACTGTCCAGGCAGCCACTGGTATGTCATTTCTTAGTTTTGGAAGCTGCAGGCCCTGCACTTCCTATATAATCAGATATATTTATCCCTCTCAGGTCTCTGAGGTGGTTGAAGAATAGACAGCTAGAGTCTCATAGTTAAATTTTGAGTTGTTTAGGAATCAAGAGGGTGTTCTGGATCTAAGAAGATATTTTTAAAATTATGAGGCAAGTTAGTATGAAAGCTGAGTTAGATACAGAACTTTAAACTCATGGAGATGGTTAGATAGTCAAATGTTAAAGTCAGATGCCAAATACATATGGACTGGACACTGGGAATGTATGCTAATCCATATAACTCTTATAATTGTGGCCTATTTATTTCTGTTGTTTTGTATTGTATTTATAGTTATAAGAAAAAGAACCATTTTTTGGACAAAAAAAAAAAAAAACGCCAACTATCCTAACTTAACTTTGGTAGTGATGATAATCACAAACTCAAATATGCTAGTGCATGTACAATGCTATCATGTGGGAAGGGGAATTAGGAAGATGAGTTCAAAGCCAGCCTCAGCTATATAGTGTGATGGAGCCCATAATGAGTCATATGACATCTTGCGGGGTAGTTGAAGACTATCTCTCTAAAAAAGATGACATGCAAAAAGGTAACTTTTCCAAAGTACAGTCACTCCATGTTCTAATAAAGGGGATTTCAGCCACAGAAAGATATGTAACAAATATAGAAAATAAGTTTAGCGTGTGTGAGGAAAACAAGAAAGTGAACATAATTTCAGAACAATGACAAATCAGGCTTTAATGTTATGGTAATAGATAAACAGAAGTCAGGTCCACCCACGAATCAGGAAAATAAGGTTTATTTTATTGTATTCTGTCACAGGAAATCATTGTATTCTTTCAAACAAAGGATTGTGCTTTGATTAATTTCCCTTAAAAACTTACTTTGACTCATATAAACATCAGTGTGCACTACTGATAAGAAACAGAAATAACAGATATCATAGAAGGTTCCCATAGTCCTAATGAAAGCATGTAACATAGCTGGGGTAAAAATAGTGAAAGAACAGAAATGAATACAACGTATGAGTGAAAAAAAAAACCTTCAAACTAAATTTCATTGGTAACCAGTTCCACAATTGTTCTTTCCTAATGTGGGAGGACAGGGAAGAAATATATTCAAAGTAAGGTAGGAGGGTATGAGTCACGAATGTTGAATTTCTGTACTATGTATCATTTTCTAAGAAACATAAACTAAGAAAAATGTCAATTTACTTTAAATAAGTGATTTATAGATGGTTTGGCATAAAAATAAATATACAAACTGATTGCAAAAATCAGTCCAGGAGTAGATTTAAATTGTCTCAGTTTCAGACATTTCCTCAAATTATGTTTTGTCACTATCAAGTATAATTGAACTTTCAGTTGTTTTCTCATATTTTTTTATTCTCAGATTCTATTTAGTTCATTATCAAGTTAATATTGAGAAAGGTGCTATTTTTTTGAAAATTACAAAAAGAACCCACCCTGGGATAAGCTCTTCTGCAGTGCCACTATGATACCAGTAATATGTTTAATGTCTGCTGTCTCCTTGCCTTACTGAGGCCTTTAGGTATATGCTGATGAGCACAAGGACACTATAGGCAGAAGTTAGAAGCTCTTTTTTATATACAAATGTTCATGGGACCCTGTCATCATCGTGAATGCCAATGTAGAACATGAGTCATCAGCGATATGTTTGCCAAGATTACACAGAATGTAGATAACAACTGGCTGCCAAATCACTTGCAAATTTAACTGTACCCTAATTACAAGGATGATTATGTAATATATTTGATAACAGAAGTTTCTTGAAGATAACTAAGTGAAGAGTAGTTACATAACTCATGAAATCCTTAGCAAAATTTAAGGGTTTATTATACAAACGGAAGAAAATAAAAAAGAGCATTTCATGCCCTTTCCTCAAAAGAACGATAGAAACTTTAAAAGCAAAGGTATCACTAAAAGAAAGATAGGTCCCAGATGTTAACTGAAAAACCTGTTACTTTTGACCAATGTCTCTGAGATTGTTTCCTTATGTTTTTAAACTTTGTTTTCTTTGAACATTTATTTATTAATTCAAGTTATGTCTCCATTACATCCCACTCCCTCCCTCCACCCCCTCCAGGTCCCACCCTTCCACCTTCTACCCCCACTCCCACCTATCCTACTCCTCCACTGTGGGGTGCCTCCATGTATCAGTCCTCCTCAGTTCATCATGAGGGCTAAGATCTTCCTCTTGCACCAGGGGCACACATGGCAGTTCCACGAGGGTGGAGTGTCCCAATAGCAGGTAAAAATGTTCATGTTCCCCTTCTTTTGGGTCCATTGATTGTAGGAAGGTTTGTAAAAAAATTTTAAAATTACGTTATTTTGGGTGTTGTTTGTAGAAATAATTAAATTATTTACCAGTATTTATATTATATTTAATTGGTTCGGCAGCCAATCCTTAACCAGGCATTATAAATGAGCACACAGAGACTGCATGGATTTTAACAAGTCTTGGCCTGAATTGTGTAATCCTAGCCCATCTAAGCTAGCTCTTAATTCTATTACCCAAATATGACCCCATATATACATATGTCCCTTGGACTGCCATTCTCCACGATATGCCGATGTTCCTGGCCATGTGGAATGAGGTTCTTTTCTCTTACCCATGGTGTGTTCCTCTTACTGCTCCTGGCTGTAATGAATTAATTCTCTGTCTAAAGCACAGTTCCTGTTTTAATTTCAGGAAGTCCCACCTTTCTCTGTCTTTGTCCAATCTCAGGCATAAAAAATATGAGAAAACAACTGAAAGTTCAATTATACTTGATAGTGACAAAACAGGCATTTTATTTAACCAATCAGAATCAATATAAGTAACAGACAGCAAATAGGGCCAATTAACATTTAGAATGCTTAACACTACCCCAACAATGGTTATCCTGTACTATATGGCTAAAATCATTTTATAAGTGAATATATTCCATGTGTATCTTTGTGAGTCTGAGTTAGCTCACTCATGATAAGGTTTTTGACTTCCATGCATTTGGTTTCAAATCGTATGATTTCCTTGTTTCTGATAGAGAGTAGTATCCCATTGTGTAAATGTAGCATAGTTTTTTGTATCCACTATTCAGTTGAAAAACATCTGTATTGTTTCTAGTTTCTAACTATTCCAAATAAAGCTGGTATGAACATATTTGAGGAAATGTCCTTGTGGCTTGGTGAGGAATCTTTTGGATTTATATCCAGTAGTGGTATGGCTGGGTCTTGAGATAGAGTTATTCCAACTTTTCTAAGATATCTCCAGATTGATTTCCATAGTGGTTGTCCAAGTTTACACTCCCACTAGCAATAGAGGGGTGTTCTCCTTTCTCCCCAACCTTGCCAGCATGTACTTTCTTTTAAGTTTTTGATCTTATCCATTGTGACAGGTGTGAGATGGAATCTGAAATTCATCTTGAGGTGGATTTTTCTGATGTTTAAGGATGTTGAACATTTCTTCAAGTGTCTCTTGGCCATGAAAGAGTCCTCTTCTGTGAATTCTTAGTTTAACTCTGTAAACATTTATTTCAAAATTCATAAGTTAAATTTACCTTTACCCTTATATTCTTCTTCATTATAAGGTTCCTTTGATTTTTAATAGAAACATTTCATCCATATTTGAATTAAACAAGCTTCCAAATATAACCATATTACCAATGCCTTGTGAACTTCATGCTGCAGTGTGAGAATTCACAAGTTAATTATACAGAAACACAAAGGAGTAGACATTAAATCATGGAGATATCACAATGTTCTTTCACTCGTCAGCATTTTGCATCAACATAGAGCATATACCTATCTTATGATTACCCATCAGTCTTAAGTATTCCACTAGATCTCTTCCAATGCCATTCATTCAGCAGGACAAGAAATATTTTGATAATCTTTGAAACAAATCCAACAACAAGAAAAGATTATTTAATTCTTCATCAGAAGATGGTATGAATAAAAAGCTTTGTGACCTACATGTCTTAATTTTGTAAGTTACTCCAAAGCCAAATGACTGACATCTGTGTTGCACTAATGTAAAGATACACATATATAGACCAATAAGAAGAGTAACTCAGAAACAAACCTTTGGTAAATGACCAAGTTGTTGATGAAGGACACTCTTTCCAGCAGAAAAAAAAAAAAAGGAAGTGTAATGTCCAATTTAAGAGTGGAATTAGAATATTATACTCTTACCATTCAATTTTTTTCATGGCTATATTTCCAAGAAAATAAGGATTTGAAGGGATGTTTATACAACTAAATAATAACTCATATTATTTAAAATATAAACAAGATGAATACCCTTTGACAGATAACTTATTAAGTAAATTATGTCATATACATTCAATAAGGTATTATTTAGCCTTAACAAGATGGGTTAATATATGTTACAAAATATATTAACTATGTTAATTCAATTAACTACATACTAAAAGAAATGTTATATGATGTAACTCGTAGGAGTCATTTAGAGTTGGAAACATAATAGAAACATAAATTAAAAACAATGATAGTTGCCAGGACAGGAGAAGAGAATTGGTACTTATTGTTTAATAAACACAAATTTTCAATTTTGGAGAATTAAGGAAAAGAATTTTGGAGATGAATGGCCTTGATGGTTTTATAGCAGTCTGACAGTATTGAATTTAAAAACTGAACATATCACATGATCTTTATGAAAAACCATATGCTTTCTGCAATCTACCACAAAACAAAATGACAGAAAAATTACCTGAATGGTCAAGCATGGTTGGTTTTGACAAGAAGGTGTTAGAGAGTATGGGAATCTTTAACTTGTCAAACAAACCCTCTGAAGTAGGATAGTGAGTGTGAAATTCCACATGATTTGTACTTGTCAGATTCAAAAAACCCATAGTCATCCTGGCTTCATATGGAGAATCACTTGCCCATTCCTTTCCTTTTCCTGCATCACAGAGGAACACCTTCTTAGTCCCTCTAAAACACATACCAACTCATACCTTAACCTCATATATGTACCCAACTGTAAATGTGATTACTGTCAGTTCAAATGGGAGACAAAAAGTATCCAAAACAATTTGTTTTTGGGGCACTTCTGTTCACCTAATTTTCACCTTTTTTCCATTCCTTACCATCTCCTTCTTCTTAAGATAGATTAGATATGAAACTGGGAGTTTCTACAGTATTCAAACAAAACCGTAAGACTATGTGAGTGATTTTAACACTCCCTTGTTTGTACTTTCTCTGAGAGATTTATTTTTATTTCATAAATGACAATTCTTTTGAGTTTGCATTTCAATCAGCAGCTCAGGTAATTCTCATATTGGCAGAAAGCCAAGCATTATTATAGAGAAGAAAATAAAAGTCTATTTATGAGACAAATAGGTAATTCTCAAGTTGCAAAATGAAAGGTATCCAAGCATTTTGAAAACATGCTGACCTGGGCCTACCTGCGGCTTGCACTAAGAACTTGTCACTTGTTACATTAATCCATCTCCTACCAAGAAATAAGAAGGGAAATAGAATCCTACTGCAGCAAACAAAATGAAATCTTTTCTCCCCACAAGTCTCACACACCTAAGAAACTGCTGAAAAACTGAGAGACCCATGAAGAATAGCACATAACCCTATTGAAAGAAAACACTATCTTGTAAAATATCTCAGTATATGGAAAATTTACAGAGCCATGTTCCACAGCTTTACATACAGAGAGACAAACCTAGAACCACAGCTCTCAACAGAAATGCAAGTGACATGGTTGAGAAAGTATTCCCTAATGCAGTTTAGGATATCAGTGTGGATCTGTGACCCCTGGCTCTTTGCCAGCTTTGCAGATAATTCTTCCACATTTCCTGAATTCCTCAAGGCAACAGTAGTGTGTTTTGTGAGAATGCCCATATTATCTCTTCAGATAAGTTCTCAAAGTTTGTGCTACCTAGAGCATCTCAGATACTACTGGAAATTCATCAAAGTTAAGGAGTTCCCAAGAAATTGTCTTTGGCTAAAAGTACTTACTTTCCTGTGGACAGAGATGATATAGAAAGCAGAATATTAAAGCTCATAGTGGTTATATCTACACCTACCCTACTGCGTCCATTTCTATATTTGTATTATGCCCTTTGTCTCAAGGGACATTTACTAAATTCTCTGTATTTTAGTTTTTTCCTGAAAGATAGGGATATGTACATAATATTAGTATTACACATTATTTTATCAAGTGTATATGGATAGTAAGCGAAGATGTCAATTATTTATAATCATATATCCACATTTCTGTGTGCTTGGTGCCTTTGGAGATTAAGAAAACTGTTTTATTCACTTTCTATTCCTGATACCAATCACAGTCTCAGGTGACCTTTGAAAATATTAATCAGTGTACCTGATGCATATGGCTTATGGTAACTCTATGTGAACTTTTCAGATATCTTTCTCAAAGGGGGGAAAGAGGACAATATGATGGACATGTAACCTGAAGCAACAAATAAAAAATTCATTTATTAAAAAAAGATGACTTGATTGGTCTCACACTATAAGCCTTTAAGGTTTCAGGCAACCAAAGACTAAACTAAAACAGTTCTCTGTTCTTTGGGCTTCGTTCTATTGATACTGTAAAAAGTCATAAATATTGGGGAAAATGGACCAGGCAATCAGTAATAAGGATAAAGAATTTTTTCAAATAATTTCTAATATTAAAAAACCTGTAGCCCAGGCTGGCCTCGAACTTGTGAGCTTCCTGCCTCTGCCTCTTCAGCAAATCCTACTGGCATGCTCCACCACAACTGGCTTAGACCCATACTTATCACCTTGTACAAAACTTAAGTCTAAGTGGATCAAAGACCTTAACATAAGGCCAGACACATTAAATCTACTAGAAGAGAAAGTCGGAAAAACCCTTGAACTCATTGGCACAGGTGACAACTGCCTGAACAGAACACCAACAGCTCAGGCTCTAAGACCAACAATCAATAAATGGGACCTTATGAAACTGAAAAGCTTCTGTAAGGCAAAAGACACTGTCATTCGAACAAAATGGCAGCCTACAGATTGGGAAAAAAAATCTTCACCAACCCCACATCTGACAGAGGGCTAATATTCAAAATTTACAAAGAACTCAAGAAATTAAATGCCAAGAAACCAAATAATCCAATCAAAAAATGGGGAACAGAGCTAAATAGAGAATTCACAAAGGAGGAATCCCTAAAGGCTGAGAGACACTTGAAGAAATGCTCAGCATCCTTAACCATCAGAGAAATGCAACTGAAGACGACTCTAAGATTCCATCTCACACCTGTCAGAATGGCTAAGATCAAAAAGCTCATATGACAGCACATGCTGGTGAGGGTGTGGAGAAAGAGGAACCCTCCTCCATTGCTGGTGTGAATGCAGGCTTGTGCAACCACTATGGAGGTCAGTCTGGTGATATCTTAGAAAACTTGGAATAGCTTTGCCTCAGGACCCTGCCATACCACTTCTGGGTATACATCCAAATGACTCCTCACCTAATCACAAGGATGTTTCCTCATCTATGTTCATAGCAGCCATATTTGTAATTGCCAGAAACTGGAAACAACACAGATGTCCCTCAACCGAAGAATGGATTAAAAAACTGTGGCATATCTGCACAGTGGAATACTACTCAGTTATCAGAAACAATGGAATTATGCAATTTGCAGCCAAATGGATGGAACTAGAGAAGCTCATCCGGACTGAGCTAACCCAGACTCAGAAGCATTTGCATGGCATCTATTCACTTATAATCAGACTTTTGCCATATAGTACAGGATACCTACACTACCACCAACACCACCAAAGGGAACATGGGCTTAAACTTTTTCTTTTTCTCCCTGTCAATGAGACACTTTTCCCTAGTGGTGCTGCCTTGTAGGACCCCAGTGTATTGGGAGGCTCTTGGCCCTCATTTGACCGCTGAACTGGGGCAGGGGACCATTAGGTAGGGAGGGACACTCCTCTCCAGAGAAGTGAGATGGAAGGGTTAGGGGGTAGAGGGTGGGAGGGCAGGACTGGGAGGGGTGGAAAGAGGACACTATTATGGAGATGTAACCTGAAGCAATATAAAAAAAACCCTGTAGATTGAATATTATATATATAAATTTATAAGATGATATTACTAAAAGTGATTATAAAGTAATGAATATATAATGAATCAATCACACATTTATTAATGAGTGAATAATAAATGTGTACAATGATGTTTTTAAAAAGTCTTGTCCCGATAGTATGCCAATTTCCTTATGTTATGTTGGAAGTGAACAGAATTTAATTGTGTATTCTGAACCCTAAAATGAAAGAAGGATGGAATTATACTTTGAAGGAGAAAAGTTTTTTTCCACAAAAGTTGTCAAAGGCTGAAGATACTGTAAAAACGTATCTTGAAAATGAAAATATGATCAACAACAATTACAGCTAGGAGCCTATATGAATTTGAAATGCAATTATGCTTGTTTTGGATTTTAGCCAGATAACATGGAACTCATCATGAAATGAGCGTACATAAACTTTTCTTTCATCTTCATCTCCTGACTTTCCTGAATCACCCTGAATTTCCTCTCAGTTTCTGGGTTCATTGACTCTGAGGAAGGCCTAGAGAGATCCAGTGTGGAGGAAAATGATTTTTTAAATGCATTGTCTGTGTGAAGAGCACATTACATCACTATATCATTTAAGTGCCTATGCACTAAATACAGTATTTACTTAAAAACTGCATTTAGGATTTAAGAATTGAGGGTCAAAGAATCTAACCCATTGGTCTGGTTCTTGAGAGGCTAAAATTTAATCTTGGTGTACCTAATGTTGAACGCTTTGTAAGTGAAAACTGTTGACCACATTCCCCTTGAGTTTGTCACCTGTTAACAGAACATCTGCCTGGACACTCTTATATAGCAGAGGCCCACATGATATGGGGGAAAAACAATTAATGATCCCAGGGTTTTTGTTGGTGTTGTTGCTGTTAATTACATTTCCCATATCTCTTAGGTATCCAGCCAAGGACCTATACTCATCTATGATGACCTTGCAGAACAATGTCTTTAGTCTTATATATATTGAGGGATGTGAATAAGCAGAGGACAACCAGTGTCTTCAAGACACTGTTTTGGGGACTTCCAGAATCTATTTCTTATACTAATGCTAGTGATACACTGAACATATGTCACTTAGCTATCCTGAAACTTATATTCTTCCTTCAACATGAGTCCTCTATTTAAAAGGTATATGCAGATTTTCAGCATTTCATGATATACTTAAAAACTATTAGTCAATTTGGAATTGTTTTTATGCAGAGTAATAGATACAGGTTTAGTTTTATACTTCTACATGTGTATTTCCAGTTTCCTTAGGACTATTTGTTGAAGATGACATCTTTTATTGAGTGTGTATTTTTGTTATCATTGTCAAATGTCAGATGACTATAATCACTTGTACTTATGTCTGGGTCTTCTATTTTGTGGTCAACACAGCAAGATTGCAGGTAAATAAATGGAAGGAATTCATGCCTGGCACTATAAACTTAGCCTAATAAGCCTGCCTGGTGAGGTCATAGACTGTAGAGGAGAACCTACTACTGTCAACTTACTACACCAGAATACTGTATAACTGTATTCTAAGTCCTTATCCTTATACCTGTAGATAATTATGGGTCTTCAGCTTATCAAGAAGCTTTTTTTGAATCTGAAATCCACAAATGGTCAATATGCAGAGAAAAACTGAGCTAGGGTGTCTGCCACAACTGATAATTATAAAACATAACCTCTACAAGGAAAATTTATACAACGTCACAGAAGAAGATGTGGAAACATTGGAAAAGACAGAGGATCACGAAGTCTACAGCAAAATGTGTGTGTGTATGACAAGGAAGCTGTACCTATGAAATCTCAGATTTATGATCACCTAAAAAGACCTGCACGATAACAGCAACAGCTGACATGCCAATTTAGAGGGGATAAATCTCACAGGGTGCAATCTTTAAATGAAGAACTATATATAACTAATGGCTATTCATAAAAGGAGAATCAGTATTTTCCAGGGAAGAGGCCCCTGATAGGTTATCCAATCCCAATCAGTTATACTTATTCATATATATATATATAAAACAGTAAACACAATCTGTTTGTGTGTGTGTTTTAATAATAATTAAAGAAGAAGTGATTATGAATTTGAACAGCAACACAGGGACAAGGAAAGAGCTGTAGGGGGATAGGATAGGATGAAAATGACATAAACACAGTACTCATGCAAGAAATCTCACAATAAATAAATCAATACACAAAATATAAAGGAAAATGTCTTCTTGTGCTTGCTTCTGTGTTTTATTATCAAGATCTACTTCAGCATATAGAAGCTCTACCAATAAGTTTGTTAAGATGTTGACTGTAAATTAAACAATACAAGTAGAAGTTTACATGAAAAGTTATGGTTCGTGGTGAAAATATTAAAATTGTCTCTCAAAATCACCAAGGCACATCAGAAGGACTGGCAGAGTCCTTGGACAATCCTCCTACCAAGGGAATTTAGGAACACTGAGAGGTTTTATTTTTCCAGTGTAGCTATTCTCTGCAGTGCAGCTTCATAAATCTCACTTCTCGTGTTTGACGGTTTTCTCTTTTTCTGTTTTGGTATTGCTTATTCACAATATAGAACATTTCTAGGAGTACAACTTTGTCCCCCCTGCCTCTTTTTCCAACCATAACCTCTGGGAGAAAATTATTGGTCTAGTTCATGTTGGTGTACGGGAGGTTTGTCAAGGAGAATGGAATTGTGTTGTTAGTCTAATGGGAATCAAATAACCAATTGTGAGCAAACCAGACAAGGACTATGCTTATTAGGTTTTACCACAGTCTAAAGTGATAAAACAATGTTTAAAAGGATATGCTGTTCTTGCAGAGGATTGAAGTTGGGTTCCCAGGACCCACAGTGGGCAGGTTGTAACCATCTATAACTCCCATTCCAGTTTATTTTTTTTCAAATTACATCTTGATCAAAGTCCCCTCATTCTTCCCCTCCTGGTTTTACCCCCTCCCTCCGTCCCTCCCTCCTTCTCTTCCTCCCTCTCTCTTCCTTGTCTTCCTCCTCTCCATCTCCTCTGATGAGGGGGAATCCCTACATATCAAACTCCCTCAGTTTATCAGTCCCAGGAGGGCTTAGAGCTTCCTCTTGTACTGGGGGTTGATATAGCAGCCTGGCTAGGGTAAGGTGTTCCTCTAACAAGCAATAGGGTTCATGACTCACTGCTGGGAGGAATTTTTCTTAGGATAGTTATGCTAGTTTCTTGTCTGTTTGGGTTGTAGGATGGTTGCCCTGTGCTATATGGTTAATATACATTTATGAGAGAATACATACCATGTGTATCTTTCTGGATATAAGTTAGGATGAGCTTTTCTAGTTCCATCCATTTGGTTGCAAGTTGCATGATTTCATTCTTTCTGATAGATGTGTAGTATTTCATTGTGTAAATGTACCACTTTTTTTTTTTAAATCCATTCTTTGGTTGAAGGACATCTGGGTTGTTTCCAGATTCTGGCTATTATGAATAAAGCTGCAATGAAAATTGTTGAGGAGATGTCCTTGTGGTTTGGTGGAGAATCTTTTGGATATATATACCCAAGAGGGATATGGCTGTGTCTTGAGGTAGAACTGTCCCCGATTTTCTAAGATATCGACAGACTGATTTCCAAAGTAGTTGTAGAAGTTTGCATGCACACCAGCAATGGAGTGGTCGTCTTGTTCTTTTTTTTTTTTTTTTTTTTACTGTTTATTTATTACTTCAATTTACATCTCCATCACAGTCCCCTCTCTCCACCCCTCCCGGACCTACCTTCTCACACTCTCACTCTCTTCCCCTTCTCCCACCTATCCTACTCATCTGGTGTGGGGTGCCCTACATATCAGCCCCCTTCAGTTCAGCAGCCATATGGGGGCTAAGAACTTTCTCTTACACTGGTGGTGTATAGGGCAGTGCCACTAGGGCAAAGTATCCCACTAACAAATAACAAATTCTATGTTCCTCTTCCTTTCAGTCTGTTGGTTGTAGGATAGTTATACTGTACTATATAGCTAAAATCCAGTTATAAGTGAATAGATGTCATGTGCATCTTTCTGGGTCTCGGCTATCTCACTCAGGATGAGCTTTTCTATTTTCATCTATTTGGCAGAAAATTGCATGATTACTTTCTTTCTGATAGCTGAATAGTATTACATTCTGTAAATGTACCACAGTTTTTTTTTTAATCCATTAATTGGTTTAGGGACATCTGGGTTGTTTCCAGTTTCTAGTTTCAAATAAAACTGCTATGAGCATAGTTGAGGAGATGTCCTTGTGGTTTGGTGAGGAATCTTTTGGATGGATGCCTAGGAGTGGTATGGTGGGTCTTGAGGTAGAGCTATTCCAAGATTTCTAGGATATCGTCAGCCTGATTTCCATAGTGGTTGTACAAGTTTTCACTCCTGCCAGCAATGGAGGAGTGTTCCCCTTTCTCTACAGCCTCACCAGCATGTGCTATCATTTGAGTTTTTTTATCTTATCAGTTCTGACAGGTGTGAGATGGGATCTCAGAGTCATCTTGAATTGTATTTCCCCAATGACCGAGGATGATGAACATTTCTTTAATTGCCTCTTAGCTTTTAGAGATTCCTCCTTTGTGAATTCTTGATTGGATTATTTGTTTTGTTGGTTATTTTTTGCATTTTAATGAATAGAGACCAGCAAGGTAAGATATGCCCATAGCTGCAGTAGTGACACAAATGTTACTGAGGTACCAAATGGCTTCCGAAAACATTTAAAGCCCATAGGAGAAAATGGTCTATAGGAGAAAACATATGATGGGTAATGTAAATCTGGACTACAACCCATGGCGAGGGAGCACACTGGCACCCAGATTAAACCTGGTACTATTATTTTGGTAAAGGAACATAATATCAAATTATGTATTTCTCAATTCCTACCTTGACAACCATAAATAATTTCAGTTTTCGTACCTCATAGGAAATTACTTCATTTGATCTGACAAATGAATATTGTATGTATTTATGATATGTAACTTGATATTTTTGACACATAGTATATAGTGTACCTGTGTAAATGAAATCACTTAACATTTTTATCTAGTGAAAACATGTAAAAATGTATGCTCTTAACAACAGAAACTAGTCACAATGGAAAATATGAGATTATCCTAAATTACCTTGCATTTATAAAGTGTTTTGGTAAATTCCTCATAAGACTTCATATATCTCTAAAATGCTGTCAGAATGAAAAATTTTTGAATTCATATTTATGTATCTGCATAGTTTGTGTTTATCTGCCCTCTCCAAGGGACCATTTTTTTTTCTTCCAATAAAATGAGAACTTTATTTCAAACTCCTCAATTTGTTATCAGTGAGTAGTAGAAAAAATGTTTACGTAAAACTTATTGAATGCCTATATTCCTTAACTTATGAGTTTGTCCAAAGGTATTGTTTTGTAGTCAATACTTTATATTCTTCACATCTCATCTCTTAAAAACTATGCATTCTTACCACCAATTCAAGAATGCATAGTTTTTAAGAGATGAGATGTGAAGAATATAAAGTATTGACTACAAAGCCATTCTCTTGGCAAGAAAAACCCCTTGCTTCAACTGTAGACAGACTTCTGTCCAAAAAGGACAAAACATGGTAGCAGGTAAGTCAACAGCCTAGCTCTGCCAAGGGTAGGTAAGTCCTTCATAATTCCTGCTCTACAATCAATGTCTGTCAGAGAAGCGTGTCCAAATAGCTGAAGATTGATGCTGCAATGTATGGAGAGAAAATGGGAACTGTCCAGGCAGCCACTGGTATGTCATTTCTTAGTATTGGAAGCTGCAGTCCCTGCACTTCCTATATAATCAGATATATTTATCCCTCTCAGGTCTCTGAGGTGGTTGAAGAATAGATAGCTAGAGTCTCATAGTTAAATTTTGAGTTGTTTAGGAATCAAGAGGGTGTTCTGGATCTAAGAAGATATTTTAAAAATTATGAGGCAAGTTAGTATGAAAGCTGAGTTAGATATAGAACTTTAAACTCATGGAGATGGTTAGATAGTAGAATGTTAAAGTCAGGTGCCAAATACATATGGACTGGACATTGGGAATATATGCTAAGCCATATAACTCTTATAATTGTGGCCTATTTATTTCTGTTGTTTTGTATTGTATTTATAGTTATAAGAAAAAGAACCATTATTTGGACTGAAAGGGAGAGCTGTTGGGGGGAAAAAGAAATACCTTAAACAAAAAAAAAGAAGGGAAGAGGATGGGGGGGTTGAGGGGGAGGAGGGTGGAAGGGTGGGACTGGAGGGGGGAGTAGGGAGGGGATTGTGATTGAGATGTAACTTGAAGAAATAAAAAATAAATTATTAAAAAAAAACTATGCATTCTAACCATTTAATATGTCCCAATAAAGACATCAAATATGATACAAGAAAATTTATCAGTAGTTGCTTTATTCTCTGGAAACTCTTCATTTTTACTTTTAAAATTTCAACAAATTCTTAAAGTTCAAAGTCTGTTTCTTTGTGAAATTTCATCTTAATCTTCATTGAGGCTGAAGTTATGGATGGCCTATAATCCCTTATGTGTTACTGCTGTGGATCATCCTCCATGACAACAAGTTCCTCACTCTTATTCAGTATCCTAATAGCTTAATCCAATGGTGGATGTCAAATAGAAATTAAATGGGATAGAAATATTAAGCAAACATCCCAGTGGATATTCTTATCCTTTTATGCCCCTTGTACTCAGCTGATAACTGGAAGAAATGATGGAAATACCATGATAATAACCTTCAAGATCATTTGGCTTCATCTTTTAAGTTCTTCAGCCAACTGGTAAAAACTGTCAAAATTTACAAGACATTTCATATTTATAAAACATTATTTTTTTCTTGTTTGTTTCTTCATAGATGTTTCAAATGGGTTACTTTTATTTGCTCATTAGAAACACAAATTCTCTTAGTTAATTATCCTATAATTTCCTTCTAAAAATGTGCTAGAACGTGTGTCACCAAAGGGGAAAGCTGAGTAGGAGGACAACAGGCAGTTTGCACAAAAAGCCATTGTAGGCAGTGTTAGTATCTATGGTAAACAGATAAAACGAATAGAGGTATTCTGAGGCTGATACCCGCATGTCCTTATGTCGCTTCTATCCAAACACAATGAAATACTACTGAAAATGTTGCATAATACTAGACAGAAAAGTAAGGTATTTTGTATTTTTCTGTTGCTTATTAATCTGGAGACATATTTATGCATTCATGACAGAATTAATCAATTATTTTCAGTTATTTATTCATATATTAGATTTCCCAGCTATTATGCCATGATTTTGATGATATTGGACAGGTCCTATCAGCAGTAATGAATTAGATGCCTAGCCTGTGTTAGGCACAGTATCTACATAATTACATTATATGTTTAGAAATAGCTCAGTTCCTGGCCATGAGTCTTTTATAAATCTGGCAGGAAGTAAAGTCAAACTGACTCCATAAAGTTGAAAAGGCCAGCCATTTAGATTCTATTTCCGAAAGCTCATCAGGGAAACTTTTTCTCTATACCTGACAAGCAGCAGTGAATCCTAAGTTCCTGGTAGCTGGACATCTACCAGTTGTCTTTTCAGTTGTCTCCTTCATAACTTAGCCTACAGCCTCTGGCATATGCTCAACAGTGATGACATATTATAATGACTTGTGTTACTTCTTCTCCCTTCTTTGCAATTCAAGACTCTAGGTCAAGTCTTGACCTGGAAACTACTTGCTTTTACAGTACTACATAATTCTCAGGGTACAGGGGAGTGGTGCTCTACCTACCAATACACTGCCAGCATAGCAGATGCCACAAATATTCACAGCCCTTTCTACTCCCCAGGTAATTCTGCTACTGTGTAGTGTATTATTAAGTTAATTGTTTTGTTTCTTAGGAGCCAGTTACTCTATTTTCTCCCAAATACAGTATGTTTATTATTTTATCCCAGGAACAAAGAATATGTGTTTGGTGTCTAAAATAATGACGTGCTTGTTTTAGACACACTTTTATTTATTTATTTTTGAAATGCCAAGGATTGAACTTAGGACATTTTATATCTCAGGATAGTATGTTTTGCCAAACTATATTTTCCCAGGCTTCAAAATAAAGTTTTAATATTGGAATCTGAAGAACCACAGGCAACATCAGAGGTACAGGTGTCTGTGAAAATTTAAACCAAAACATAAATAGCTCTTCTGTTAAGACATGCATATGTGCTTCTCTGAGAACAGTTGTTGAATTGATTAGATTTCAAAGGTTCTACTCATTTAGATAAAGATGGAGGAGCAAAACCTTCTAATAGTGTTATTCCCACCTTGTTGAGATTGGAAGCAATACATATCTGTAGGTGGGAAGTGGGACTAAATAAATAAGTTCTACCTATACCATTGGGTAGTGCTAGTCAATTCAAAGGGACACACTAAAGATGCCAACAATGTCTACATCCCTCAAATATAGTTTAATATAAGAAATTAAATAAAAGACAACATTTGGTAAAATTCTATTGATAGTCAGTTTCTAAAAGACAAAGTGCAGTTAGAAAACCAGTGGGTGTTTGGTGGTGGGTAGGATTGATACACAAATAGAAGTGAAAAAATGTCAGGGTCAAGGAAATATTTGAACTCTAGAATATAATGTTGTAGAATTTATTGCAGAGAATAAAAATATAAGAATATCCAAAAGCAGAGTAATGGGGTAAAATTCATCTTCACAGACAGTAAATGCTGGACATTCCAAATAAATTGTTTCAGGGCCATATATCAATTATATTACAAAATGACAAAATGTAAATTCACTAATGTGAATATTTCTGGCAAATATTGATGTAAAACATTTGAGGCAACAAAATAAAATATTCTTATAAAAGAAGCAATGGCTATGAGTCTTTGTTGAAAGTGAAATATTTCTGTGTGTCAAATAGTGTATAGTAACATTTTCTTTCACTTTTTTGTTGTTGTGGGTGGTGGTTTTTCAAAGCAAGGTTTCTCTGTTTCCTAACTTTTTTTATATGTTCGTGTATTGTGCCTTTATATATTTCTCTGTACCATGTTTTTGCTTGTGGGTCACAGAGTGCAGAAAGATTGCCAAATTCCCCAGAGCTTATGCTCCATGTAGTTGTGAGTTACCATGTCAGTGCTGGTCACTTACCCAGGATCCTGAGAAGAAACAGCCACCTCATCAGCCCTTGTTTAAGATTTAAAGATTTTGCCTAATCCCGAAGAGGTGTAGGCAAAGCAGATTACCTGGACTTGTGAGCCAGTCAGTACACTGAGTCCCAGACTCCCAAATTCAGTGAAAGACACTGTCTCAAAAACTACTCAGGAATGCACAAATGTTGACTTTTGGCTTCTGTATGCATAACACTCACATACAAACAAATATGCATGTATAGCTGCACATACACCATACACATAACACAAATGCACACCACACACACACACATACACACACATGATTCTTTCTATACTCCAGGTACTATATAAAACACACTGAGTATATTGTTCCATTCCATCCCTACAAGTAGACTCTGTTACAAATATCTTATGCTCACATATTACATTTAAAAACTGAGTTCCAAAAGAAGGAAAGGAATTAATCATAATTATTTGAACTTATTGTTTGAGTCCAGTGTGTCCGAATATTACCTAATTAGCATCTGCTATTTGTTTATCTACCCTCATAATATACAACACATTTGAACTATGTATATTCATATGTGTATAATATAAAACATATTTGAAATATGTATATTCAGCTATACTCACAAATATTTTAACGTGCCCATATTATCAAGTTGCTAGCATGGAACTCTGACTAGTAACAAGCATAGGTAACAGAATAATCCCTGGGTCCCCGAATCACATGTCTGAAATGTTCATTGCTAATATCAGCAGCTACTTATATGAAGATTTGAGAGGTTGCCATTCTTTCTCTAACACATGGTTGCCCAAATAGATCACTCTCCCACTCACTTTCTGTTTAAAGAAGCTAAGAACATTCTAAATGACTGGTGAAGTCAGACTTCTTCCCAAAAAACTTGGGGTGGAGTAATGAGTTTTGAGGTGGTAGAAATTTTCCCAGATGAGTTGGAGTTGGAGTAATTTGGTTATTGAGGATATTTTCCTGGGTCAATGCTTGTTCTGAGCTGCAACCTTACTCTCTGTTTCCCAGTTGACATACAATAATCATGTTTGCTCCACTATGCTTATCATAAGAACATTCCTCCCATTCATATGATGCTCTGTCTCACCCTAGGCCTAAAACCCATGTAGCTGAGAGGGCATGAACTGAAACTTCTCAAACAGTATGCAAAAATAATTCCACGATGAGTTGTTTTTCCTCAGGTATTTTGTCAGAGGGATCAAAATCAAACAAACACATGGGCTAGCCACAAAATAAATTATTTAGTAATACCTTAAAATTAGGAACAGTGAAGAGACACATGGAACACTTAAAGATCAACCTGACCCCTCATTGGATTAACCAAAATTCTGTTTCCCCCAGGTTAAAGCTAGATTCAATAGGAATATCTCAATGTATTAGAGGTCAGAGTACTATTATATGTGCTTGTCAGTGATTCACACTGCCCCAAATAACCCATACTGTAGCAAGGTTTCAGTCTCCATTTGGACTTCATAGAACAAGAAGATCAAAACAACCTTGTAGTTAGATGTGTAAATTTAAAGCACCTTTTTATATTAACACATTACTTGTGCCTTCTGATAAATTTCCCTCTTGAGTCTGCTCAAAGTGCACAAGCATGCCTTATTAATAATCACCATGTTTAAAATTATTTAGTGTCCAGATGTGATCATGTTTCAAAGAAATTAGACACCTCTATTTTGCATTGCAGTTTAGCTGTATGTAGATAACAGGATGGAGGTGGAAATGCAATCATTTGAGTTACGATTAGGAAACCTTTTAAAGTTGTCACAGCTTAAGGTAAATGTAATCACAGGACAATTAGCGGGTAATTATGCAGTTAGTATTTAAATTTATGTTTATGGTGAGCATAGATCCTGAATTTCAGACTGTGACAATTTAGTTGAATTATTTATTTTCATTGAGTAACTATTGAGGCAAGGAAATGAAGCAAGAGCATAATGTCATCCATTTACCTGACAAAGCTAAGTGTAAAAGTCAAATAGTCTCTCAGACTCTCTGCTAAATAGTTGGAAGTCCATGGAAATAGATTATTTACATGAATGTTCTCTTATAAAACCATTACACTGATAAGAGATCAATTTTTTAAATGAGGCTGTAAGTTATAGCTTCACAATTTTATTAAGAGAAAAACTGTTTGGAAAGCTGATATGACATTTATCTTTCACCTTTGCATATCTCTCCACATTATTTTAGATTACTATAATAGCCATTTTATCTACGATTGGTGCATGTGACTCTGGACTTCACACTATGCTTCTTATATGATGCTCAAAAAAGCAGATTAAAGATGAAGTGCATAACTACAGCTTCTAGGTGTGGCATCTAATCTCTAAGATGCACTATTTTGCTCAGGCTATTAGGAAGTCTAAACAAAATATTTATTCTCCCATGGGTGTTCTCACCTGATGAGCTAAGTCTACACATATTAGAGATAAAGTGAATAAATGTGTCTCTCTGGTAAGAATTTTTTCTCAGGTAGGATTCCAAGATGGCAGCAGCTCACATGGATGCATTTTGAAAGCTGGGGAAAACAGATCTAACACCACAGAGCTATAAGACACTGAGCAACAATTTGAGAGGTGAGAACCTGCTGAGTTTCACCCAGGAACTAATAAAGCTCTCTGGTCAAGACTCTCCTCTCTCCGACACTCAGAAAAACAGACCGGCAGAAACCATGGAAGCTGCTGACTCCGTGAAAGCAGGAGAATCATCACCAGGAGAGGACCCATGGGTATGAGCCACTGAAATACCCAGTGAGCAGCTCCGAACCCCAGACAGGGTTACTCACCAGCCTCCTGGGCTCCCAGATTCCACGCAGGCATTCACACTAGGGGGAAGATCAGTGGAGCCAAGGGAACAGGCATATTCTCAGCATAACCATTGTGGGCACATACCACAGCACATTCTGAGCTGTGGGAAAACAGTGGGACTACAGCGGAGCAGCAGTCTGGGAGACACAAGGATATTTGGGCTTGCCCAGAAAGGTGTTGGACATACAGGCCCCTTTATTGGATTTACAATCACTAGGAAGAACACTGCAGCTAGACAAAGCAGCAGGATAAACTTCCTGTATTGGGCTACACTACTGGCACCAGTGCAGTGCCCCGGGCCTTGGAGGACAGCATCCCCAAATGCCAGTATCCACAGAAGAGCTCAGCACCCAAATCAAGACCAGCAGAGCCACAGGAATGGTGAGATCAGAGCAGGCTGAAAGGCTGGTGACTGGGTTGGAAGGCTGCTGGGAACTCCACTGAATCCAAGCCCTGGATGGGTTGTGGGGTTAATATTGCACACCTTTGCTAGTGCTGGCTCCTCCAGCAGGAATCCAAATCTTCAGCATCTACAGTTCCACACCTGAAGCAGTGAGTTCTTGCCCTGTGTGTACTTCTGAGTGACTCAGATTACAAGGGCTTAGTGCTTAGGACCGAGAGGCACAGAAGTGCCCTGAGGACCATCTAGACAGATTGGACAACAGCAGAGAGTGTGAGGTGGAAGCCTGTCTAGGCCTGCCCAGCAAAGCTAGGGAAAACAAAGAACTTTGTACTGGAAATACAGACACTGGAGGATCGGACTCAGCAGAAAAGGACACTGAGCATTTCTCATCGGGAGACTGTACTCCCTCCCTGTCAGATCCTTTTAGGACTCCAGCTGGCTGATTCAACTCACAAACTTAGGACCTTCAGAGTCCACATTGTCTGTGCAGGGGCTAGGCTTTGAGACCCTGGAGCATACCAGCAGATCTGAGTCCCCATTTGGGACAAAATAGGAAGGGGTGAGCTCTGGGAGAAACACTGAGAACCAACCTCCACATAAGCCCCCCCCCCAGCCTGTGGAGAGCTACAAATCACCAAGCTATATGACTTCTACACCAAAGCACCCTTCTTGGCACCAAGCCCAGAAGGCACCAGGAACAAATAGCTAAGAACAACCAGATGGCTAAGGTCAGTGAAAGAACAGATCTGACAAAAGTCAGAAAAATATGACCCCAACAAAATGCAGCTATGCTAGTACAGCAAGCTCTGACCACTCCACCACAGCTAAAACACATGAAAATGATGACAAATCTATACTTTGTAAAGTGATAGAGTCCTTACAAGAATAAATTAAATTTCTGAAAGAATTCAAAGATTCCTCAGTTTTACAAATGAAAGCAATGGAGAATACCATTATAAAGCTCCAAGCCAAAGTGGATCAATATGAATGGGAAAGAGACAAGACAATAAAATATTCAAGAGATTTGAAAGATTTGGAGACAAAGACAAGCAAATTGGAGCAGGAAACATAAAAAACAAATAAAATTGTTCAAGTTTTGAAATTAAAGCAACAAAGAAAACACAATCAGAGGTAATCCAGGAAGCAGAAAATCAAGGGAAGAGAACAGGAACTACAGATGTGAGTATCAAAAATACGATAAAAGAGATGGAAGACAGAATCTTGGGTGTGGAATATTCTGAGAACATAGCTGCCCAGCCAGACTACTATATACAGCAAAACTCTCTATCAACATAGACGGAGAAAACAAGATATTCCAATTACAAAATCAAATTTAAACAGTATCTACCCACAAATCCAGCCCTACAGAAGATCCTAGAAGGAAAATTCCAACCTACTGAAGATAACTACACCCAAGAAAACAGAAGAAGCAAAAAACTCCACTGCAGCTAAACCAAATGAAACACACAACCACCACCTACATCAAAATAGCAGGAAATAACAACTTTTGGTCATTAATATCCATCAATACAATGAAATCAACTCCCCTGTAAAAAGACACAGGCTCACAGAATGGATCCTTAAACAAGACCCAACATTTTACTGCATATAAGAAACACATCTCACTAACAAAGATAGATGTTACCTCAGAGTAAAGGGCTTGGAAAAGGTTTTCCATGTAAATGGGCCCAGGATGCAACCTGGAGTAGCCATCCTAATATCAAATAAAATAGACTTTCAACTGAAGTTAATAAAAAACGATAGGGAAGGGTATTACATACACGTTAAAGGAAAAATTTATCATAATGGCATCTCAATACTGAATATCTATGCCCCAAATACAAGGGCACCCACATTTATAAAAGAAACACTTCTAAAGCCTAAAACACACATTGATCCACACATTAGTAGTGGGAGACTTCAACACCCCAATCACAGCAATAGACAGGTCATTGAGACAGAAACCAAATAGAGAAATAATGAGCTTAACAGATGTCATGAAACAAGTGGACCTAACAGATGTCTACAGAACATTTCACCCAAACAGAAGAAGAAACACCTTCTTTTCAGCACCACATGGAACCTCCCCCAAATCTGACCACATAATTGGACACAAAGCAAGCCTCAACAGATGCAAGAAAATTAAAACAACCTCTTGCATTTTATCAGACCACTGTGGAATAAAGATGGAATTCAACAACAACAGAAATAATAGAAAGCCTACACATTCTACACATTCATAGAAACTAAGCAACTCTATTGAACAACTACTGGGTCAGGGAAGAAATAGAGAAGGAATCAAAGACTTCTTAATATCCTATGACAATGAAGGCACAAAATACTCAAATATGAGACACAATGAAAGCTGTGCTATGAGGAAAGTTCATAGCACTAAGTGCCTTCAAAAAGAAAATTGTGACAGCTCATATTAGCAAACTAACAGCAGAACTGGAAGAACTGGAAAAAAAAGAAGCTAATACACCCAAGAGGAGCAGAGGCAGGAAATCATCAAACATAGGGTGAAATCAACAACTTAGAAACAAAAAGAATAATACAAAGAATCAATGAAAGCAAGAGTTGGTTCTTTGAGAAAATCAACAAAATAGACAAACTTTTAGCCAAATTAACTAAAAGGCAGAAGAAAAAACCCAAATCAACAAAATCAGAAATAAAAAGTGAGAAATAACAACATTGAGGAAATCCAGAGAAAATTTAGGTCTTGCTTTAAAAACCTGTATTCAACCAAATTTGAAAACCTAAGGGAAATGGACAATTTTCTTGATATATTCCACCTACCAATGTAGAGTCAAGATCAGGTTAACAGATTAAAAAGCTCTATAACCCCTTAAGAAATATAAACAGTCATTACAAATCTCCCTACCAAAAAAAAAGCACAGGACCAGATGGTTTCACCACAGAATTCTACCAGAACTTGAAACAAGAGCTAATACAAATGTTCTTCAAACTCTTCCACAAAATAAAACACTGCCAAACTCATTCTATGAGGCCACAGTCACCCTTCTTCCCTAAACCAACAAAGACCCAACAAAAAAAGAGAATTTCAGACCAATTTCCATCATGAACATAGACACAAAAATATTTAATAAAATACTCCAAACTGAATCCAAGAACACATCAAAACCATGATCAAGTACGTTTCATCTCAGGAATGCAGGGATGGTTCAACATAGGAAAATCCATCAATGTAATTCACCACATAAACAAGCTGAAAGAAAAAAAACAACACATGATCATCTTGATAGATGCTGAAAAAGCATTTCACAAAATCCAATCCCCCTTCATGCTAAAAGTCCTGGAGAGAATGGGCATACAAGGACCATACCTAGAAATAATAAAGGCAATATACAGGAAGCCAGTAACCAGCATCAAATTAAATTGAGAGACTTAAAACATTTCCTCTATACTCAGGGATAAGGCAAAGATGCCCACTTTTACCATATCTCTTCCACATAATACTTGAAGTTCTTATAGAGCAATAAGACAACTAAAGGAGATCAAGGGGATACAAATTGGAAACAAAGAAGTCAAATCATCCCTATTTGCAGATGATATGGTAGCATACATAAGCAACCCCAAAAATTCCACAAGAGAACTCTTACAGCTGATAAACAACTTCAGCAAGGTGGCTAGATACCAAATTAATTTTTTAAAAAATCTCAGAAGCCCTTCTTTATACAAAAAATAAATGGGCTGAGCAAGAAATTAGGGAAACAACACCTTTCACAATGGCCACAAACAATATAAAATGCCTGGGGGGTAACTCTAACCAGCAAGTGAAAGGACTGTATGACAAGAAATTCAAGTCTTTGAAGAAAGAAATTGAAGAGGATATCAGAAGATGGAAGGACCTCCCATGCTCATGGGTAGGTAGGATCAAGATAATTAAAATGGCCATCCTGCCAAAAGCAATATCCACATTCAATGATGTTCCTATTAAAATACCACCACAATTCTTTTTTTTTCTTTTTTGAGACAGGGTTTCTCTGTATAGCCCTGGCTGTCCTGGACTCACTCTGTAGGCCAGGCTGGCCTTGAATTCACAGAGATCCACCTGCTTCTGCCTCCCAAGTGCTGGGATTAAAGGCATGTGCCACCATGCCAGGCACTCACAATTCTTTATAGACCTGGAAAAAGCAATTTGGAACTTCATATGGAATAACAAAAAACCGAGAATACCTAAATGAATCCTGTACAATAATAGAAACATCTAGAGGCATCACCATCCCAGATTTCAAGCTTTATTACAGAGCAATAGCAATAAAAACACCATGTTACTGGAATAGAAACAGCAGTGGTCAATGGAATTGAAGTGAAGACCAAGAAATGAACCAACAAATTTTAGTCACTTACTTTTTGACAAAGAAGCAAAAACCGTACAATGGAAAAAGGTCAGCATTCAACAAATGGTGCTGGTCTA
>CAJQZJ010000279.1:325654-342599 GCA_907164525.1 Lophiomys imhausi
ATATGCAAGGGTCAATACCATTGTGGCCAACTATAATCTTAATTTTGTATCAATATACAAAGATCAATACCGATGTAATCCAATACAATCTTATTTTTGCACAATAAACAATGGTCAATACCACGTTAGCCAAATAAACTACTAATTTTGTATCAATATACAAAGGTATATGGGCATATTCAATAATCTGCCCCTTCTTCTTGGACCTTCCTGTGCTATGTCTATATCTCATTTTTCTCAAGCCCATGCACTCCTACATAGGAGAGGAAGAAGGATACAGAAAAGGAAAAGTAGGAAGTCCCTGGGGCTAACCTCCAAAACCCATTAAGATAGGACCATTTATCAGCTTGTAGTCTCTTCCCCTAAATATCAGTGTTTTCAGTTATCCTTCAAATAACCAAAAAGAAGGTTGGAGAAACACCTTCCCCACCCTCTGGGCATGGGACGTCGCTCTCTTAAAGTGACTTCCTGCTGATTTGGGTTGTAGTAGACCTGTTTGGGGCCCGAACCCAAATGGAAAAAATGGTTAAAAATGTTAGTACACTCCTTTTATGTTCAGTCCTTCTGTTCTCAGCTGTTTAGATGACCTAAGGGTTTTGTAGGCAGAAGCTGATCTTGCAGGCTTCATTGAGGTTCCTGCCGGGGCATTGTGTAGAGCTGAGCGGTCCCAGTGACATTGGATTGCTGTGGTGGTTTCAGGCCCCCAATGGAGACAGCTATTGAGGAAGTCTGCCAGGCAGAATCAGCTGGGTCACTCGTCCTCCTTGGTGCCTGATTCTGCTCTCTGCTGAGGTTTCCACTGTCCAGCCGTCCCTGGGCTCCCTTAATGGACGCTTCGATTCTCCAGGCGCCTCTCCAAATGGGAGTTCCCGAATCCCGGGTTTAGTGGCTTCCGTGTCTGCAAGAGATGGGGAGAGCCTTGTCCTGGAACTTTTAACAGTCCCTTGGGAGCTGTGAGTGTTCCCGGGGGGGGGTCTAGCCCCTCCGGTTTTTGCACAGTGCCCAATAACTCTGTGTTTTTTATGGCTCTTTTTTCCCCGCGTTCAAAATGCGTCAGTGTAGGTCGCCGCCATCTTGGCCCCCCGCACCACATTTTCTTTATCCCTTTTTGGATGAGGGACAGCTAGGTTGTTTCCAGTTTCTAGCCATTACAAATAAAGCTGCTATGAACATAGTTGAGCTATATTTTTGAATTTTTAAAAAGATCTGTTTTGGATGATCTGTTCTTTATTATTTAACTGTAGTACCCTCATGAAATAAGCTCAGAAGTACTTTCTTTGCCTTCTTCTGAACAGGCATATATATGAAGTGTAAGATTTAGTCATATCCATGCACTATTTTAAAATGGTTAACAATCATAGATCCAATAATTACATTGAAATAGATTTACTGAAATTACATTTCTCCTTTCACATCATACATTTTAAGTTTCAAGTAATTAATCTATAACATGTTATTTATTAAATCTTGGGGCAAAACTTACACAAGGTTTTGGCTTACTGCCTAACGTATCAGTAGTTAATTCCTGTCTTCTCTCTTTCTTTTTATTATGATTAAACAGATCCGAGTTTTAACACTTTTGTTGATCTTTTAAAATATATCACTTAAAAGAGTGAGATTGATACAAGAAAGTATTTTTTATTCAGTACATAAAAAGCACAACATAAGAATATTTGTCTAAAATCAATCTCAAAATCAAACCCTGACATATAATAAAACTTTGGGAATGTGAAGATAAATCATGACTCAAGGCAAATATGGACGAGTTTTATTAATTTATGATAAATCCAACCACAGGTAATGGAGACTTCCATAATGATGAAGTGGTCAGTTGTCCAGGAAGATATAAAGCCTAAAGATAATGCAACAGACAACAGAGCAACAAATCATTTTGTTGAAAAACAGATACAAATGAAAAAAAAAAGTAGAATTGAGTATTAAAGTGGAAGATTTTAGCAACCCCCTAATACGATTGAAAATTAAGCAGTAAGTCTGCTGGGTATAGTTGAACCCACTTTCTCTGTCATTAATCTAATTGACAGTCATGGAATTTTCCAGGTGCAAGCAGCACATGCACAGTGCATTCATGTTTTCATAGAGCATTCACCAACACACAGCATATACTAAGTCCCAAAGCATGCTTTAGTATCTTTTACTTAGAAAAACTATGCTTTTATTTGCTCAAGATAAAGTAGTAAACACTAGGAATATAAGATATCTAAAACGTTGATAAATATGTGAAGATTGAACAAATCATTGTAAATAAAATATGGGTCAGATAAAATCTTAGTAACATTAATCCATCTGTGATAATCAGCATTAAATATTCACCTACTGAAAGTGTGTAGAACTGGACTTGATCAGAGCTTTCATACATTTGCATAAAATCATATTTACTGTAAATAAGTACATAAATTTAATAAAAAGTTAAAGGAATATATGAGAAGAATAATGTTTACATACTAGAAAATTGGGAAAATAAACAAAAATTAAATTTAAGAAGCACTCAAAATTATAGCAATAAATCATAATTACATAAATAACATAAAACATAATTAAATAAATCAAATTAATTACAGGAAAAAAGGAGAAAACAAGAATCTGGTTCTTGTATTCACATTTGAAATGATTATGGTAAAGTCAGCTAGGCATCTACAAATATGCTGTTTCCTGTTTATTGTAATTACTTCTTTAACTTGATTTTTTTATCCTTTCTGAGTAATAGTACCTTTCATGTAATTCTACTTACCTCTTTTTTTTTGCACACTATTTACTTAATTTTAAAATGTGTTGAAGCACTACTTTAAAATTGCCAAAACACAGTTTAACACTATAAGCCTGCTTTAAATAGTGTTTCATGTATTATGTGGTATGTGGCATAGATGTCGGATAATAGCACATGCCCCTCCCACTGTGCCGCTATCATTTTCATTTCCCATATATTTTATACAATGCATTATTACTATTAATACTTTCTTCATTTTATAATACTTCATTTAGAATTAGTGCAAAGCGTTTTCCTTGGAGGTGTCATGTTTTACTCTACTGCCTAAGGATATTGGCATATGTATGCATTTATCAATGTGTATGTGCTGTGAGAATAAATTTCAAGTCATAGTTATGTACATATTTTTAGCTTCCCTATATTCATAAAGGAAAAATTATTTTTTTTCTTGTTACTGGTACAGTGGTTAAAGACTCTATATTCCATGTTTATTTAGTATATATTGTGTGGGGAAAATTATGACTTTCAGTGTAAAATTTTCACAAAGGTACAATAATATCATTCACTTTGGTCTCTTCCATACATCCTATTACCTCCCTTCCCACCTTTCTTTATTTTTCTGGCCACTTTCTTTTCACAAATAGTCCAGGGTCTATCTTGCAATCTAAATTTCTTATACCATTCTGGATTCCTCAGATCAAGAAAATGCAGTATGTTCTTTTTTGAGGCTGACTCATTTCTCATAATGTGATGATCTCTAGTTAATTTATTTTTTTCTAAATTCATTTAATATTACTTTTCTTTTAGTGAATAAAACTTCATATGCTATTCATCTGTGGAGTATTTATCCATCTACTGGTGGACCCCTGGCAGGTTGTAAACTTTTCCTGCATTCTCATCTCTGAGGAAAAGTCAAATTTCCTCATCTCAGGAAAAGTCAATTTTCAGCTTATGCAGTTTTTCATGTTTTAAGCATGGTAGTGGAAAATTTGTACCTAGGTAATGCTTAAAAATGAAATGTACATTTTTGGCTTTTTGCTACCAACTGTCATAAACTGTTTAGGATAATTAAGAAATGCAAACAATATTCAGGCATGTCATTTTGTTAGGTACTAAGACAGTCTACCACAGTCATTTTCTAAGCTAATCAGAAATCTAGTTGCGAAGAGACAAGCAACATTTGCTTATCCAAATACAAGATATAGATAGGTAGTCTTCAAAAAACTCAAGAGATCTGCCGAATATGGCATTCAAAGATGTTTTCTTAAGATTATTTTTGATTTCAAGACATGTCAGCTCCTGACAGCACCCCCTATTCTACTCCGAGTAGAAGGTGATCATCGAAAAGTCTCAAATTGGAGATGGTTGCATTAGTGGCAAGCCTATCTCTTGGGAAGAAAAATCCATTCCTTCAAATGTAGACAGAATGTTGCCTAAACAGGACAAAACTTGGAAGCAGGAAAGTTGACAGCCTAGCTCTGCCAAGACAGAATAGGCAAGTCCTTCATAATTTCTGCTTTACAATCAATGTCTGTCAGAGAAACTGGGCCAAATGGCTGAAGATTGATGTTATAATGTATGGAGAGAAATTGGGAACTGTCCAGGCAGCCACTGGTATGTCATATCTTAGTTTTGGAAGCTGCTGGCCCTGCACTTCCTGTATAACCAGATATATTTATCCTTCTCAGGTCTCTGAGGTGATTGAAGACTAGATAGCTATAGTCTCATAGTTAAATTTTTAACTTTTTAAATATTATAGCAGAAACAAGAAGTATCAGGACTGTGACACAGAAAATAATGAAATAGTACTGGCCCATCACAATTTTAATGAGTGTGAACAAAATTTGAATTAGATTTAATTAAAGTAATGGAATTTCTCGTATATTATGGCTCAGAAAATCATTAACCTTTCCTCCAAAATATTTGGAAATGTAAGTGATACCTTGTGCAAAAAAACAAGAGTCCAATTTTAATTCAGGTGCTGATGCCAGCACTAAAACAAAATGAAGTTAATTATGAACACTGAAACTACTTTATAACTAAGCATCCTACAGAGAAGCTACCTATTATGATCACAGCCTAGAATCCTTTGCTATTCATGAGTTGTGAAGCTACTCTTATATGTAAGCAAAATGAGAAGTTTATTCCTTATTGAGCTCAGCTTGAAATGATGGTAATGAAAGAATTTAAACATGGCCTAAGCCTAAAAATTTTTTCTATGCTATCAAAGAAAGGGTGTTTTATTCTACTTAGCTTAGTGTGTAAGGATAATTGAAACCTACAGAGAGGACATTATGAACTAGAAGAACAAGGTAAGATATGTATCTTCAAACTTGATAGCAGGTAACTTAGATGTTGCCTGGAAAATTTAATTCTAAGACTCTTTAAGGTCTCTGCAGTGAAGAAGTAAATTTGAACTACTATTTTGTATCTAATAGTTATGTGTAGTTTTTAAAAGTTCCTGGATCCTAGAGACATTGTCAAACATAATTGTGTGTGTGTGTGTGTGTGTGTGTGTGTGTGAATCTTCCTACCAGAGAATGAAGAACCAATCAACTCAGACACTGATCTGAGAAGAGAGTTTTATAAAATGACCACTGTCGGGTTTTTAATGCCCAAAACTGCTAAGTGGCATAGTTAAAACAATATGGACACTGATCATAGAAAAACATATCCATGTACATTAAGAAACAAAGAGACTCATGTGAGGGCTTAGGAAGGGTAAAATTAAAAGAATGAAACAGGGAAAGAGAAGATAAGTATGTATATAATTATAACAAATACATATTTTATAATGTATCAAAATACCTTTATCTATTAATTCTGAGAAACATAGTCTTAAATTAGATGCATCCCAAGCTGCATAATGAAATTTATCTGTTATGCTATATAATCATTAACCCAGCACAGCAATTCCTCCTTGAATATGGAGTTCAGAAGAATTAAGATAATTCATTGAAGGGGTTAAAAAACTGACAAAATTCGAAGATTTGTTTGTCCAGTTTTATAATATCATGTATGGCCAACACTTAACTTTGAATAGTAAATGTGGGCAACGTGACTCAGAACTTTTTATGTACCTTATCATTCCCTGTTTGATTCTCACAGTAGTAACTAAATAACTTTTGCCAAGAATTGTGGGACTTTGAAAACTGGCAACTTTTAGTTGTCGATCTCCTTTTGCCCACAATTTATATAATACTAAGTAGCAAGAGACAAGAGATGACTCAAATTAATATAAGGAAAACATAAAAAGGCAATGCTAAGAGTGTTACAAGTGGAGAGTTAATGGTCTCCTGGCACTTTGAAGAATGAGTGTCAACAAAGAATTGAAGAGATGTGATAAAAAACAGCCCCAAGAGGTACAGTGACCTCTTGGGGACACAAACTTTGGTATCAATTCATTTAATGTCTACCTTCCCTTCAGTCTTAACATTTCTCTCAACAGTCCAAACACAAACTAAATTAATAGGCCAATGTACTTGTGAAAATAAATCTCTATTTAGCCCCTGATGATGTAAAACATGTCAGGAAGGCAGGTGAATAAACATCAAAGAGAAAACGATAATGTACTACAACAACACCTGATTTTTAGAAAAGTGAGACTTATAAGAGTGAATACGCTGCTCAATTGATCTTCATATAGCTTTGAAAATGATTAAGCACAAACATATACACATGGTGGTTCCACTCTTGAGGATAACTTGCTGTTTGAAGAGCTGAGCCTTGATATGAAGGATAAGGAAACTCCCTGGAGAGAGTAATTTTCACATTGCAGAAATCACATTCAGTGTTAATTCACGTATTTAAACCCTCATGTGAAGCAAAAGTAAACATTGACAAACTTTCATCAAGAGGAATATGCATTTGCCTATACACAAACAACATACATATAAATGTATGAGCTTTCTATGAATATTATTTAAACACCTTTCAAGACTTTTAAGGCCTCTGTTTTCTTATACATATTATAATCATCAAAGATCAAATCTATAAGCTAACCACTAATTTTTTTCTGACATACACCGGGAAACTTTCAGTAAAATTGAACATTTTAATTCTTCCAACAAATAAATTAAGAAGTAAATGTGTCAGACTGTACATTATATATCAATTTATTTCCTCAAATTAAGCAACTTACTGGACTTCTCTTGAGTTATTTTTAGTGGGTAATGGACTGGTGGAGAGGCAGTAATAAATTAGATCTCATAAAGAAGGGTTTGATCAACAAATCCAGTATCAGTGTAAATATGTGCAGATACTTTGAAATGAAAATAAACAACCTCTTTAAAATTGAAAATAACTAACTCCAATTTAGTCAGAATTTGTTCATGGGGGTTTTCTTAAGGCAAATAAATGTTTCTGGTACTCCTGTAATTTACACCTTCTTTATGGAATCTGCTTTTTCTTTCCCTTTTTGTTCTTTTGGCTCTAAATAAAGGGCATTGAAGTTGGTGAGTTGGTATTATATAAAATTATAAGTTATTTCCCCATGAGTAACTTAAAAAGAATACAAATTACTAAGCTGAAGTAGGAAGTAAGTGTAGAACTTCAGTTTATGGTACTGGCATGCTAAAACAGCTCTGAATATCATTGCTTCTAAATATATTTTCCATTGGATTATATTAAATGTTAAAAATAGTAATTGAAATATTGAAACAAAATCCAAATCTGATAAAAAAAAAACTGTTGAATTCTGAAGTCAATTTTTGAAAAAAAAAACCTATAAACAGATTTGAAAAAAAATCATCAGAAGCAAAGCAATGCAAATCATAAAATATTCATAGTAAAATGAAATGTGATGTTTCGGCCTTTTACTACTAACTGTCATAAACTATTTAGGATAATTAAGAAATGCAGACTAATGGTTATGCAAGCCGGTCATTCTGTTAGGTACTATGACAGCCTATTATAGTTACTTGCTAAGCTAATCAGAAATAAACCTGCTAAGAGACAAGCAACATCTGCTTATCCTAATATAAGAGATAGATAGGGCCTCTTCAAAAACCTCAAGAGATCTGCAGAATACGGCATTCAAAGATGTTTTCGTAACTTTAGATTTTTTTTATATCAAGACATATCAACTCCTGACAGCACCCCCTATTCTACCCCAAGTAGAAGATGAGCATCGAAGAATCTCCAGTGGGAGATGATTGAATTAGTCGCAAGCCTATCTCTTGGTAGGAAAAGTCCCTTGCTCCAACTGTAGACAGAATGCTGTCCAAAAAGGACAAAACCTGGAAGCAGGTAAGTCGACAGCCTAGCTCTGCCAAGACAGGGTAGGTAAGTCCTTCATAACCCCTGCTCTACAATCAATGTCTGTCAGAGAAACGGGGCCAAACGACTGAAGAGTGATGCTGTAATGTATGGAGAGAAAATGGGAACTGTCCAGGCAGCCACAGGTATGTCATTTCTTAGTTTGGGAAGCTGCAGGCCCTGTACTTCCTATAAAACCAGATATATTTATCCATCTCAGGTCTCTGAGGTGATTGAAGAACAGATAGAGTCTCATAATTAAATTTTGAGTTGTTTAGGAGTCAAGAGAGTGTTATAGATCTAAGAAGATACTTTTAAAATTGTGTTGCAATTAGTATGAATGTTGAGTCAGATATAGAACTTTAAACTCATGGAGATGTTTAGATAGTAGAATGTTAAAGTCAGGTACCAAATACATATTGACTGGTCATTGGGAATGTACGTTAAGCCATATAACCCTCATAACTGTGGCCTAATTACCTCTGTTTTACTGTATTGTATTTATTATTATAAGAGAAAGAACCATTTTTGGACGGAAAGGAGAAACTGTAGGGGGAAATAAGATATACCTTAAACTTAAAAGAAAAAAAAAAGGGAAGAGGATGGGGGGGTTGAGGGTGAGAGGGTGGGACTGGAGGGGGAATAGGGAGGGGACTGCCATTGAGATGTAACTTGAAGAAATAAAAAATAAAGGAAAAAAATAAATTAAAAAAAAAGAAAAAAATATTCATAGTAGATTCTAGTTTGTAGCTTCTGAGACTCCTCTAAAGCACAGAGTCTGCACCCAGGGTTTACAAAGACATGCCTGTCTGCCTCCATGGAGCTGCACTCTTCAACAGTAGGCTCTCAGTGGGACAGGGAACTATTTCTGCTACTGAAACCACATTTTCTCTTTCAGTCATGGTGTTTCCTGTTACAAGAAAATATGAAATTGCTGTTTGAGGGTCCTAGAAACCTTAATTAAGATTGAAAATAATACCAGGAAGAAGTAATCCTAGATATTGCTAGGTGCCTACAGAAAACAAACACATTTCTCTAAACAAGTTAAACAAGTTATCTAAGTTCCTTGAAAATAAAACAAAACAAAATAGAAAAAATAAAAAAGAGACCAAAACAAAGACCTAAAAATACCAAAACATAAAACCATATTCCAAGGCATCATGTTACTCTATAACTAACATCTATACTTGTACAAATTTTGTATTGTTTATCAAAGTCTTAATAGCTAATGTCCACATATAAGTCAATATATATTATCTTTCTGGTTAGGGGTTACCTAACTCAGGAAACTTTTTTCTGGATCCATACATTTATGTGCACATTTCATGATTTTATTTTTTCCTAAACTGAGTAATAGTCCATTCTGTACAATGTCTTTATCTAATCATTAAATGACAGACTCTAGTCTGTTTATAATCTCTTATTATTACTTGAGCAGAAATGAACATGCTTGAGTCATTATCTATGTGTCTGGAGAGAATGAAGCATCCTTTGGGTACATGCCCAAGAGTGGTATATCTGGATCTGTAGGTAGAGTTATTCCCAGTGTCCTGAGGAATTACCACCCTGATTTCCATAGTGGGTATACAAGTTTGCAGCCCAGCAATGGTTCAGTCTACAATTACTCCACATACTCACCAACATAAACTGTATCTTTTTTTTTTTTAAATTTATCTTGACCTTTCTGAAGAGAACCATTTGTTGGACTGAAGGGGGGAGCTGTTGGGGGGAAAGAGATATACCTTAAACTTAAAAAAAAAGGAGGAGGATGGGGGGTTGAAGGGGAAGAGGGTGGAAGGGTGGGAGGGGGGAGTAGGGAGAGGATTGTGATTGAGATGTAACTTGAAGAAATAAAAAATAAATTATTTAAAAAAAATAAATAATAAAATAAAATAAATGAGAAAAAACTTATTTTTATTTGCATTTTTGTGATTACTAAGGATATTGCACATTTTTTGGTGCTTCTCAGCTACTTATGTTTCTTTTTTTGAGAATTCTCTGTTTAGATGTGTACCCAGATTTTTAAACAGGTTGTTTGTTCCCTTTGGTCCAATTTTAGTGATGCTAAAAATTCCACTAGGAAACTCCTACAGATGATAAATACTTTCACCAGTGTAACAGGATACAAAATCAACCCACTAAAATCAGTAGCATTCCTATATACAAATGACAAATGATAAGTGGATTAACAAAGATAGAAATCAGGGCCTTTCCCTAGAGGAATTGCAGATGTGGCTGCTGTGTACATCAGTAGGTGGTAGAGAGGAGAGAGACTACATCTACATTTAATATTCTGACATATGAGCATCTGAATGAAAAGGAGCCTAATATTCCTGTAAACTCAAGCCAGAGACCAACACTAGCTTGGTGCCCTCAAGCCCGAACAGGGAGTTAGCCTGTGACAATGACCAGGCCTGCACAGGGCAATCACCAGATGGGGTCCCAGGATAGGAAGCAGGCCAGAGACCAGAAGAACCTTGCTTGGCACTGGTTGTAGGGGTTGCAGGTGAGCCACTCACCAGATCATGGGTATTGAAGAGCCAGCCCTGCCTTTTGTGTGCTTTTTGGTGATTTTGGAGAAAGAGAGAGAGAGAGATTCCCCTTCACTCTCTGATGCCCTCAACACAGGTAGCAGGCAGGAGAACTGACCCTGATGGGTTCATGAGAGGAGAAGAAATGGTCCATCACCTTATCTGCTGTAACATTCACAAGAGACAGGGCCTGCACCTTACCTGGGTAACACAGTAGAACTGCACCTGGATCTGAGAGTTGCAAGCCCAGAAACAAAGTTTTGAGTTGGCCAACATCAACATATATCCCATGGATGAACTACTCTAGTTCATGAAGAGGCCAGTTCCACAGATCCAAAAGTAAAAGTTCTCCCTGACACAGGATAACAGCAGTATATCTGAAAGGAGTTCCATTGAGATTCCTATATTGACAAAGTAGCAGAAGCCAAGTCCTCATACCAAACCAAGAATTCATTATAATGAATATTTGCAAGCAAAAAATGTGGACAAAATGGAATATTGTGGGACACATTGAGACAAACTACAGCTTCCATATGAGGTTTTTTTTTTTATATTGGAAGAGGTTTCAAGGGTGGAGAGTGGGTTTGAGGGGAGGAGGTAGATGAGAAGGAACGGGGTGCATGACATGAAATTCACACACACAAAAAGAAATTAGGGAAGCAACACCTTTCACAGTAGCCTACAATCAATCTCTCTCTCTCTCTCTCTCTCTCTCTCTCTCTCTCTCTTTCTCCCCCCATATAGCATATATGTAGGTAGGTATGTAGATAAATAGATAGACAGATAGATAGATAGATAGATAGATAGATAGATAGATAGATAGATAGATGTGTGTGTGTGTGTGTGTGTGTGTGTGTGTGTGTGTGAATATATGTTTCTTTGAGGCAATTGTGTGGATATATAATTTTGGGTAACTCTAACTAAGCAAGTGAAAGACTTATATGATAAAAACTTTAAGACATTGAAGAAATACATTGCAGAAGATATCAAAAGACAGTAAGATCTCCTATCCTCATGCATCAGCAGGATTAATGTAGTTAAAATGGCCATCCTACATACCTCAGTGGAATACACATCAAAATTCCAACGCAATTTGTCATATATCTTAAAAAGAACATTTTTTTCCAGCTCCATATGGAAGCATACACACATACACACAGATGATATATAAAACAACTACAACAATAAACAAAAAATAAACAAAATGAAATACTGAATAATAAAAGAACCAATATAGTTGTCACTCTCCTGACCTCAAATTATACTTGAGAACTATAGTAATAAAACCTACATGATATTGACTTTAAAAGCTAACATGTTGTTAAAATGAATTGAATTAAAGACCCAGACATAAGGCCACACCTATGAACACCTAGTTTTTAATAAAAAAAAAAAAACAGAAGTATATACTAGGAAAAAAAAGGCAATGTCTTTAACAATGATATTAGTCAATCTAGATGTCTCCATTTGGAAGATTTCATACTTATCAACTTACACAAAACTCAACTACAAATGTATCAAAGACTTAAACATAAAGTACACTGAAACCAAAGAAGAGAAAGTAGAAAAAAAATCCTTAAATTATATGGAACAGGAAAAGACTTTCTGAAAAGAATACCATTAGCCCAGGCACTAAGATCAATAATTAATATATGAGATGTCATGAAATTGAAAAATTCTGTAAGGCATGGGGCACCATCATTCAGACAAACAGTACTCTACAGAATGCAAAGACTTTTTACCAACTACACATCAATTAAAGAACTAATAACAAAATATAAAGAATGCCAAAAATGCTGACTTGTGTTTTATTTCTAAATTATTTTAGAAATATATGAAATATAAGAGCCCTCCTGGCTCTCTTTACTTTTAAATTTATTTTAATTTAATTTTTCATTTTACATCTCATTTGTAGCCATTTCTTTCCCATCCTGTGGGCCCCACACTCCAACCAATTTCTCTCATTCCCCCTCCCCTTCTCCACAGAAAATGGGAGCTCATTCACTCTCTTCCATATCTCATTCGACTCCAGGATCTCCAGTCACATCAAGTCTGAGATGCTGAGGCCAGGCACCACAACCCTGCTGAGGGGAAGTGATCAAAAAGTAGGCCTCATAGTCCTTGCCAAAGACAGCCCCTACTCCACTTTCTAGGGGCCCAAATGAGTACCAAACTGCTTATCGGTTACATATATGTAGGAGACCTAGGTCCATTTCATGGATGCCTTTAAATGATGGTTTAGGCTCTGTGAATCACATGGACCTAGGTTAGTTGACTCTGTTGGTCTTCTTGTGGAGTTCATGTCCCATCTGAGTCTTTCTTTCCTTCTCCCCATTCTTCAACAAGATCCCCCATATACGCTTAATGTTTTGTGGTGAGTTTCAGCTTCTGTTTGAATCCTTTGCTGCAAGGAGGTTCTCAGAGGACAGTTATGCTATGCTCCTGTCTATAATCATAACAGAATATCATTAATAGTGATAGGGGTTGGCTTTCTCCCTTGGGCTAGGTCTAAGATTAGGCCCATCATTGGTTGGTCATTCCCTCAATATCTACTATATCCTTATCCCTGCACATCTTGTATACTGGGTAAATTTTGGGTTGAAGATATTGGGGGTAGATTGGTAATCTCCTCTTTCCCCTAGTAGTCCTACCTAACTAGTGGGAATCCAATTCAGAATCTATATCTCCTGCTGGTAGTAGTCTCATCTAGAGTTATCACCATCTCCTCCCAGACAGCTAGCTACCTTGTCGTAGGTCTCCAGCTTGCCTCAGAGATGATACCCTTGGTTTCCCATCTTTCACCCAGACCGCTCTCCACCTGTCCCTTCTCTCCCCATAGCTCTTGCCCCACTCCTTGTCCTGCTTTTTCCCTCCCCTACCCAGTTCCCTCTCTTCATCTACTTCTTCTGTGTTTTCTCTTTACCCTTCTGAGTGACTTTCAAGCATCCTTTCTTGGACCCACTTAGATATTGTAGTATGATTATCCTGTACTAAACAACTGGTATCCATTTATTTGTTAATACATTCCTCATGTATCTTTCTGCATTTGAGTTACCGCACGCAGGACAGTCTTTTTGAGTTTCATCCATTTCCCTACTAAAGTTATAATTTCCTTGTTTTTAATAGGTGAGTAGTGTTCTATTGCATAAATGTACCACAGTTTCATTATCCATTCTTTGGTTGTGGGACATCTTTTTTAAGTGTATTATCTCTTAATCTTCATCAAAATTTACATGGAAAATTTTAAAAGTATAATTACTACTATAACAAAAGTCCCATTCACTCTACATGCACAATATTACAGGGTAAAACTTCATGTTAATCAGCAAAGGACAGGTCAATGTCTGCAGGCATGCTCAAACTGACTTTGATATTATTCCAGTTTGGTAAAATGTGAGTAGTATTGTGTCAAATCTACCCTTTTCTGTTTTTTTGTTTTGGTTTTTTGAGACAGGGTTTCTCTGTGGCCCTGGATGTCCTAGACTCACTTTGTAGACCAGGTTGGCCTTGAACTCACAGAGACCCACCTACCTCTGCCTCCTGAGAGCTAGAACCAAAGATGTGCACCATGACACCCAACAAGACTACCTTTTAAAATGAATAACTGTGAAATTATTTGATAGACTATGGTTAAAAATTATCTGTATGGCATCAAGCTAAATAGATGAATAAATAAATGTTTAGTACATCTATATCAAGAAGAAAAAAACTAATGACTCTCTTTTTTTCAATAGTAAGTAGTCAAATGCATACATGTAGTATCAACCCTACCTGACACATATTTCATGTATTTCTGAAGGTGTGAACAGAATTTTCACGTCTATACACATTCATTTTATATCTGTACAATTATATAAAAACAGATGTATATCTTTATATGTTTTAATTTTTATAAGCTAAAAAAAAACAGACCATCAGATTGAGGGTTATTTTCAAAATAAATGTCTGTTCTCTCAAACACCTGGATCCTTGAAGACAAAGAAAAGTTGAGGTGAGTTCCACCCTGCAGAACAAAACCCTTTTAGAACCATCAGTGGGACTTGATGTAATATTGTCAGTTCATTTGTGATGACTTTTCCCCTAATTCTTACTGAATCTTATATTCTTTCATTTTTGGGTATATTCCAACCCTTTAATATTTTGGTTTGGAAGGAAATTTTGTATTCCAGACCTCCAGCCTGGGGTTTTAGATTACCAGTCTTGTAGTTTTGATAAGGATGTGGGTCTCCCTGCTGGAATTCGTCAAGCCTAGCTGCTGTGCATACTCAGATCAGACTGTACTGCTTAGACACTAGACACTTACCTTAAGCACAGCTTCAGACTGGGCTCCATAATTGCCTTACCTAGGGAGGGAACAAAGCTTATGTTCTTCTGGGAATGATACTTCTGGGTGTACTCTCTATCTAAGCAACAACACTGGGAAGGTTTGCAACCTGAGCTCAGGAAGAGTTGCTGTCTATGGTCTGGAGTAGGGTGAGATTGTGAGCCCAACCCTATAGTTGGCATGGCTGAGGTCTGTGCTCTTTAGTTACCCATGTTTAATGTTTGTACTTCACTGGATTGGGTCCATAGGTTGATTACATAGCTAGGAATGGATGAAGTCATACTGCCCAGCCCACCTAAGCTTTTGACTTACTGCCTTCCTCTGCAGGGTCACCTTCTATATTCACTGCCAAGAATGAAACAATAGCTGGTATTGTCTATAGGTAATAACTTCTGGCTATTTTCTGTAGCAAGACAGAGATGGTAGATAGATTCCAAACATAGGAAATTTTTCTGGCTGGCATCCCTGGTCTTTTGAAACCATCAGCAAAGATGCATAATAGTCACTGTGATTTCTATACTTTCTGGTGTGTTTTTTTCCCTTGCCAAACCACATTGTATAATCTTTTCAACCGCACCATTGCCATCTGTGCAACCCAGTGGGTCTTCCAGAAAGTGTTCTTAATGCTGTGGAATTGACATGCTTATTTATGAATCTTTTTCTCAGTGCAGAAGCTAGAAACCTGGAGAATCCTTCTTTCTTTGATGATGTGCAGGGTAATTGATCAGTAGAATTCTCTTTTTAGCATTACGGAGAGTATTTTAGCCCCATCCACAGGGGCTGATACTTTAAAAGGCATTGTTTTTTTTATTGATAGGTAGGTGCTATTTTTACAGGGGAACTATAGTCAGTGATGGACTTCTCTACAGTACTATTGAAATTCAAGGTGGATTTTACTTATAAGTGCTAACAGTGCTTACATCACCAATAGTTTGCATGCAGCAATATGACAGTCCATGAAAATTTTGAAAATATTTAAAGTTGTTTCATAAATAGCTATGAATTGCTTTTAAGTAATAATTACAGTTGTCAATTTTTTTGGCTGCCTGTATATGCAATCTTATGTGAGTCATGCAGAATTGGATGTATATATGATAGATTTCAAGTTTCTTTTTTTTACATTCTATTTTTTTATAATTTATTTTTTATTTCTTCAAGTTACATCTCAATCCCAACGCCCTCCCTACTCCCACCTCCCGTCCCACCCTCCCACCCTCTTCCCCCTCAACCTCCCAACCTCTTCCTCCCTTTTTTTAAGTTTAAGATATATCTTTTTCCCCAACAGCTCCCCCTTTCAGTCCAACAAATGGTTCTTTCTCTTATAACAATAAATGCAATACAAAACAACAGAAATAAATAGGCCACAATTATGAGAGTTATATGGCTTAGGATACATTCCCAATGTCCAGTCCATATGTATTTGGCACCTAACTTTAACATTCTACTATCTAACCATCTCCATGAGTTTAAAGTTCTATATCTAACTCAACATTCATACTAACTTGCAACACAATTTTATAAGCATCTTCTTAGGTCTTTAACACTCTCTTGACTCCTAAACAACTCAAAATTTAATTATGAGACTCTAACTATCTGTTCTTCAACCACCTCAGAGACCTGAGATGGATAAATATATCTGATTTTATAGGAAGTACATGGCATGCAGCTTCCCAAACTAAGAAATGACATACCAGTGGCTGCCTAGACAGTTCCCATTTTCTCTCCATACATTACAGCATTGATCTTCAGTCGTTTGGCCCCGTTTCTCTGACAGACATTGATTGTAGAGCAGGAATTATGAAGGACTTGCCTACCCTGTCTTGGCAGAGCTAGGCTGTCAACTTACCTGCTTCCAGGTTTTGTCCTTTTTGGACAGCATTCTGTCTACAGTTGAAGCAAGGGGTTTTTCTTGCCAAGAGATAGGCTTGCCACTAATTCAACCATCTCCCTCTGGAGATTCTCTTTTTTTTTTTTTTAAAGTCAAATTTGGGAATAGGAAAGGCTCATTTCTCCATGTATAGGAAAAATATTTCACACTTAGTAAAAGTGCATATCCTACTGTATGTGTGTGTGTGTGTGTGTGTGTGTGTGTGTGTGTGTGTGTGTGTG
>CAJQZJ010000279.1:342609-357384 GCA_907164525.1 Lophiomys imhausi
TGTGTGTGTGTGTGTGTGTGTGTGTGTGTGTGTGTGTGTGTGTGTGCATTTTTATTCATGCATGTAATGTCTTTATTTTGTGAGAATTTTTGTCTGGGACTTTTATGTTAACCTTCCTATTGAGAATTCCCTTGAATGAAGATTCTCCCCTTTTCTTTGTCTAGCTTGCTATTTTTCTCTCTCCCACATTTTTCCTTGTCTCTGTCTCATTCTTTCTCATTCCATTATGTCCCTGTCCCCTCTCCTCATCTTTCCCCTGCTTACTTGTTTTTAACTCCACAAGGGAAAGCTTTAATGAACTCTATGAAGCAATATTGCCAAACATTGAAACTGAATGGGATTTTGAGTTAATAAAGTGTTAAATTAGAGACTTTTGATTTTTAAAATTTGAGTAGTGAAGTCTTATTTCCCCATGTATGGTAAAAATGTTTACCAGTTAATCAAAGTATACAGTTCTCATTTCCAGGTCTCAGGCTTACTGGCTATTTACCAACAATTCCATAAATTACATAAGTACTTTATATAAGTTAAATACAACCTACGTAAGTAAGTTAAATATAATGTGAATAACATCTAAACACCAGATATAGAGAGAATTGGCTAATTACTGTCAATTTCAATTTCATATGGAGTAATAATAGTTCTCATTTGCATTGATTGCATTTGGGCCTGAAGATGATATAGTGAATGGAGAATTCCTGTGTTCTGATAGTCATGACTCTGTGTCAATTTGATGCCTAAATAGAAGATGTCATAATTGCTTTATGATGTTTAATTCCTTCAGGAATGGGGTGGATATTTGTTTACACAAACACATTCTTCTGATGGGTAAATGGGACATATCCTGCTTCTTTTATACCACCATATAGAATTATAAGATAATTCTTGCTTAGGTATTCTAAGGAGCATCATCCTTAACTACCCCCCCCCCATGATTCATTTTCTTTGGGGGCACTGGGCTATAGTTTCAGTCTCTTTTAAGTTTCTAGGCTCTATATTTATTCAAAAGTGAGAAGTGACACTCAATAGATTTATGTGAAGCAGGTGAATAAATGAATTAGAAGAAGCATAGGATATTTTGTAAAAACATAAGTAATTGAAACACTTTTGAGTGTAAGTAAAGTTTGTTCCAAGTTACTTTGTACAAACATAGTGCTCATGTATTTGGAAAAAGTGAAAGATTAGATGATCTCATCTATTAGTAATAGCTCTGAAGAAAGGAATTCTTCATCTCTTATCATGTTCTTTGCATGTGTTTTTGAAAAACTATGAATTTCCTTTCTCAGTGTATTGGTTTTTTCATGTGGATTTATGCTTTACACAGTTATCAGTTTGGTGCAATCATTGACTTACTACACAAGAGCAATGAGCACACAAGATGGCGATGAGCAAAGGCAGAATAATTTTCTTTGTTCTGTGTTAATATTTATTAAATAAAATATTTTGTTTATAAATGAACATCTAGATTTAATCATATGTATCACATTGGCCAACTTTGGGCTACATGATCAGATCATCTATTGAAGAGCAGGTGCTTACTCTACATGCTCTGGAAGGGTTATACAGATTCAGAATTTAGAATCAATTTACATCTTTATATAGAAGATGGTACAGAGTGTCTGAACGAGACTGCTATTTTGTCAGTAACTAATACTTGAAGAATGGGTATCAGCCACATTAAAAACCTATACATTAATGACAAACCAGTTCAAAAAGATGTGAATGTATTTCAGTGCTGCCCTAGAATGCACAGGGCTCTGAATTTGGTAGCATCAATGGAAAAAATGCAATTCAATAATTTTCAAATTGCAACTTTCCTTTTTTTATCTACACTATAAACTACAGTATGAGATTCAACTTCAGTCAGGTTTCCTGAGTTACAAGTAATAACAGAGAGGGTTAGACAAAATATATTTTAAATAAAAAATAAGCTGTGTATGGTGCACTTTGACAATAATCACAGATGTCAGGGACACCCATTTCCCATGAGGACAGGTTAGTTACTATCTTTAAGAGCAACATGCACAGCCATGTAAAGACAGACTGCTGGTGGGATTACGCAATAACCCCATATGTGTTGGAGAAGAGGAAGTGAAGTCAAACTTGATCAACTCCTCAGGGTTGGGGATGAAGTCAGGAATGGTCTGCTTCTGAGACAGTCCAGCTACCTCTAAACAAAACAAGTGTGTATGAGAAAGAATTTTTCAATCCTCTGTGAAGTGACTAATCAAAAGGAAAATATAAATCTAAACAATTTCAAGTAGTGCACATGATTTCTTCAATTCTTGGGTCCTGTATAAAAATCTTCAATGTCAACATCATAGTCAAACACTGAAACACACACAAACACACACACACACTCATACACACACACACACAGTAACTTACCCTCATGGTAAAGATGCTAAATACATTCTCTTAAATAAGAACATACTTTGAATCTAGGGATAATGTCTAGTTTATTAGACATGCCAGTGGTAATGTTAGAAGAAAACTTAAAACCATGACTAGCAAAAGATCAACATAAAATCATTTAGAATAGTATATTTGGGAAATTTACTAAAGCATAAAATGTATCATAGATTTGTTATTAATGATAACATAATTGTTATCATTAATAAAGTTATATAAATTAAACCTGAAGAGAGTGTTTCATTCTTCATCTCTCACTCAACATATCTTTCTCCAGTGTTAGGTACTGAACCCAATTTTGTACCTGTCCCTTTGCTTTATGCCTGTATTTTGCCATATGTGACATTACAATACAAATTGGTTTTAAAATAACAATGTTGAGGGCAACATTAGCTTTTAACAACTCATTTAATTCAATTAAAATATAAGAACTTTATAATTTACTGAGAAGAAAAACAACCAAGAGCAGACTGGATAAAGTAACAGGTAGCTAGTAAAAAGGAAGAAATCCACAAGAGAAAATATACATTTGAGGCAGCATTAATGAAACCAGTGGTTTGCACAGTGAATACCTGTGCAAGCATGATAGATTGGCAGACAAAGACCAGTGCTGTTGGTGCAAATATTGTCACATAAAACTTCTTTGTTGATGAAAAGTGTTTCAATATTAAACAATACTAACAATTGTTTCTTATATGCTACATAGGGATTTATTGTTACTAATAATTTTCATATATTAAACTCTATTACTATTGGACTGTTTCTGAGACTATACATTTATGTTTACTGCAGCATTTTTTGGTGAACCAAAAAAAATAGTATAAACAAGATACATTTCTCTGTGTATGGGAAAAATCCAATGACATGTACTGTACTGAGAAAATAAATTATTAAAGCGGGTCTACATAGCTGGCGGCAGGCCACTGACTGTTAAGAGTTGACAGGCCAGCAATTATTCCCATGAACATAAAGAGGTTGCACAGGCTGTGAAAAGTCCTTCAGCATTCTTCTCTGTCACCATGATGGAATAAAAGAATGGGATCACTCTGAATCACAACTTAAGCAGGAGAGAACAATGATGCTGTGCAACTACAGTCACAAAGAGACACACACAGAGTACAAGCACACAGTAACCATTAAACTAGAAGCCTGAACATCACTGGTATTAGCTAACTAGTATTTTATTTACCTGAAATTCTAAAAAGCCTAGAAATGCAATGAAATGCTAATCCCACTTATTCTTCCCTCCGTCTAAATAAAATACAAATGTAACCAATCATTAAATTGAGCACCCCTGCCTTTTTTTTTTTTTTGTGACTGCACCTAATTCAACACTGTACTTTTCCTCAACACTTTTTCAAAGATTCTCAGCAAAACATAAACTTAAAGGTCCCCAATATATTTACTTCAATCGCCTCAATCATGATTAATACATTGTTTTACTTTTTGGCCCACAAGTTTCCAAGAGATTGTGTAGTTAGAAGGAACACTATTGGCTTGTCGTCTAGTGCCAGCACATTAAAGACTGTTTCATGAAGCATTATATTGACAGTGTGCAAAAGAACAAATTTAACAACATGTTAATAACTATGTAATTTAAGATCACTGTAAAACAACTCATATTTCACTTCATGTGTATCTTGCTCCACAGAAGGAAGAGTTTAAACATTAGTTAAAGCTTACTTCAATGTCATCTCTTCTTCTGAAATTTTTTCTCATCATTGGTACCTCACGCCCCTCTAATGTTAGAAAATAAGGAAAAAATGCGAATAAAGGAAGTTGGTGATCTCTCTCAGTTTATTGATTTTCAAACATGAAGCTTCTATTTGCAACATCTGAAGCCCTGTTTAGAAAGTTGTGGGCTCAGTAGTTTATTAATTACAGGGATTATGAAACCACGTAGCTTGATGTGTTTGATTCTAGGGGAACTGTCTTTAGATTCTTGATGTGAAATAAAATTTCGGCATTGACCCTGCACTAAAGAAGATCAGAATGATAAATGTATCTGATTATATAGGAAGTGCAGGGCCTGCAGCTTCCAATACTAAGAAATGACAAACCAGTGACTACCTGGACAGTTCCCATTTTCTCTCCATACATTCCAGCATCAGTCTTCAGCCTTTTGGTCCTGTTATCATTCTCAGCTCTCTGAGGTGGTTGAAGAATAGACAGCTTGAGTCTCATAGCTAAATTTTGAGTTGTTTAGGAATCAAGAGGGCGTTCTAGATCTAAGAAGATGGTTATAATAGTGATGCAAGTTAGTATGAAAGCTAAGTCAGTTATAGAACTTTAAACTCATGGAGATGGTTAGAAGGTAGAAGGTTAAAGTCAGGGGCCAAATATGTATGAACTGGACATTGGGAAGGTACACCGGGCCATTTAACTCTCATAAATGTGGCATAGTTAATTCTGCTGTTTTGTATAGAATTTACTGTTATAAGAGAAAGAACCATTTGTTGGATTGAAAAGGGAAGCTGTTGTGGGGGAAGAGGGGGGAAGGATGGGACAGGAAGGGGGAATAGGGAAGGGTTTGTGACTGAGATGTAACTTGAAGAAAAAAATAAAGTACTTATATAAAATTAAAAAAGAAGATGAGAATGTTCTCTTACTGAGATCAGAGCCACTCCCATACTACTTCCCTCTTGGTGAGTTGAGAGGAAATGGAAACAGAAAGAATGAATGCCGAAGAAATTTCTTGTCTTGCAAACCACATATTACCCAAATAGGTTTACTCTTAAGCTTTTAATAAACTGAAACAGTTACTGATTTCTGCAAATGGTGTCTCAACTTAATCTCACAGAGGACTCTCCATTTTTGCAGTGGATTAGAAAAGCCTCCCATCTTTCAATATTTGTCTTTGTTCCTTTCAGTAGCTAAATTCAATTCTTATTATCCTCAATGACAATGCAATTTCAGATGATAAAATTTCTCATGTGAAACCTACACCTTTCACATAATAATTCACAACTGCAAATTGGATTTATGTGTCTATATGTGTGTGCATGCAGGCACAGCTTACCTGAAGATGACAGTCTGACTTGTGAACAGATAATTCATTTCCTAGACTGAAATGCTTTTAGATATAAGAAATGAAACACTGCTGTAGTGAGGAAAGATTAAATTCACATTACCCACAGGTTTATGATAGATGAATCTACAAAAGCAATCCAAAAGGTAAAACAACCAAACAAACAAATAAATAAATAAAAAACAAATCCCCCAGGTTCTGATCAATGTGATGCATCTTAAGGTGTCAGGTGAGTGCTACTCCAACTTCCTGTGCAGCCTCTGACTCAGATGGGCATTCTGCTATCCCACCTCCCTGACTGCCACCCTGGAAAGTCTTACCCACCCATCTGTTCATTCTAGCAGTTCTAGCAAAGAGGGAGTTCTAAATTCACCTCGCAAATAAAGCTTGATAGGCACGGCACGGCATCTGCATGTATGATGCTAAACTGTTGACGCTCTTTCGTGAGCAGCTCACCTCTAAGGATGAAGCAATCAGTGTGGTTTTCAATTGTCATGGCTCGGCTCATATATGACTCTCACTTTAAGTGAAAAACAGGTGTGTGAATTGCAGTAGAGTTGAGATAAATTCTTAATTTGCCTGTAGTGGGATGCTTTAATAGAAGCTTTCTTGGCATTTCAAGTTGGATGATTCTTCGTTGTTTTTTTTTCTCAAATGCAAAACACTTTGCAGAATGCATGTATCTCCCACACTCTCCCAGTAGTGTCTCCATTCCTCCAGATGCAGAAACCAAACACTTGCATATCCTCCATGATACTTTATCCCAACTGCAAAATTTCCTTGCTATTGAGAGGCATTAATATAGATGCAGCATCTCTTTCATATTAAAGTAACCTGTGTGGTTAATGACCATATATACATGCTCCCATTTTTTTCCAAAATATTTGTAAGATCATTTATTCCTTGATTAAATACCAAGGGGAATTTTGAGAACTTGGATTCAGTGACAGTCTGCCTGAGTTTTTCTGACTCTGTCGTTAACAACTTTTATGGTATTGAACAATTTCCCAGTTCCTGACTGCTTTAAGGTGCGTTTTGATATGGGTGGATAATGACACTTAAGTCACAGGTGTGCTGTGAATTCCAAGGATTTTCTTGTTTCTATACTGGTTGCCATGGTGACCAGAATAAAGTTTCTCCAAGTATTCCATCTTGTTGCTCTTCTTCCTCTCTTTGTTTGATAATCCAAGAAAGAGCAGAGACTCAGTGCAGTGAAGTAACTGTACTGCAAATGATGCTGCCAGGGTGTCCCTTCCCTGAACACATCTTATGTATCCAAGCCTACCAATACTATAATGTGTGGTCATCATAGAACCTATCATTATTGCTAATTTTTATGATACATTTTACTTAGATACTTGTCACGAACATTGTGGCAATTCTTGTCCTATTCTACAAAATAGGAAGTGTAAACCTCATCTGAGACCTTTACATCATGTGTTATGCTGTGTTTTGAATCATTTTCTATCTTATTAGTTATGTAAACATATATACAAACCCTTGCTAGGATGTTTGGTAGCTGAACATTCATTAAAACAAAGGAGTAGATAGTAATTAAACTAAAGAAAAAAGGCAACCAGCAGTAAAAAATTTCTAGCCAGTGAAATGAAACAAAATGCTGTGTATATGTATCTAAAACTCAAAGTATGCATACTCAAGTCACAAAATGCATATAAATTTGGGATATGTGTGAATGCTCAGCATTTGACATTAGAGAAGTTTCTGGTGGAAAATTAGTTTGATTTTTACAATGATTCTTCTTAGGTAGTGCATCCCAACATCCCTCCTTTATTTTTTGCCTCGATTTTGTCTCATCTTTTAAAAATTCTCTCATAGCTTACATCCCTGCTGACTATAATTTCCCCTTCCTCCCCTCTCCATAGTGTGTCCCCCCATCCTACTCCCTCAGAAAAGAGCATGCCTCCCATGGACATTAACCAAACACTACAGACCAGGCACATACCGTCACATCCATGCTGGACAAGGCAATCCAGTAGGGAAAAATGGGTCCCACAAGTAGGCAAAAGAATCAGGGACAGTACCCCTTTCCCAGTCCTTTCCTGTTCCCACTCGTAGGTATTTCCATAAGAATACCAAGCTACTCAAGTATGATATACACATTTAATCTGCAGAGTCCCCATAGCAAAGACCCCTAGTAATGGGGACCCAGAGCCTGACATGGCCTCTGTAAGCAAGCAAGCCCTCAAGTAGGACAGCAACCCTTACACAAACCCTCTGACCTACAATTTGTCCTATCTGCAGAGTATTCTGGGACCCAAGCCTAGTGTACTAGTCATTACAGAGACCAGACAGACTCATCTGACAACTGATGGTAGGGGATACAGAGTCACATAGCCAAACATCACGAGAATAAAGAAAGCCCTCAGAATCAACTGATGGGGACTCATAGGAACTTGAGAGATCAGGGAACCTGGAGGGGTCTGACTGAGGTCCTTTACATATACATTTTGTCTCATCTATCTGTTATCAGTGTGTCATTGTCCTTCCGAAGAATGTAAGCACCTCACCCTAGTTAACCAGCCTCTGTGATTGTCATGGAGAAGAGAAAGGAGAGGAGAAAATAGTCCAAGTACTCCTCCTAAATTTCCCACACAATTCAAAAAATGTCCTGAGAGCCAGAGCCTGTCTATTTTGTTCACCTCTGTGACACTAGCATTTTGAATATTGCCTGACTTAGAAATTGGTGCTGGAAAAATAACAGCTTAAATATATGGACAACTGAATGAAAGTTTCCATTTGTGAAGTCACACCAACTATGTATTCCAGCCACTGCACTCTTTACCAGAAACTCAGTGCCTTTCCATCGTAAGCATATTAGTTCCCTCAAGAAAAAACAAACAAACAAAAACAACAAAGTAAAACAAAATTATTTTTATATGGTACTTTCAAAATACTGATATCATCAAGAACCAAATATTTTCATACCTTTTCAAAGCTAAGAATAAAAGGGACTTGCCAAACATGTGTTAATGGGGCTTAATTTGTATATTTCTTCCATTTCTGGAGGTAAAAACAGGAAAACTACCAAAATTCATTGACAACAGGAGGTTGTGGACAAATAATTATTTTTCATTTAAAAATTTTTGTATACTTGATTTACGTGGAAATAAGAACAAGAATTCTTTTGAAAATCCATTGTTATTTTAGAGAGATGTGTCCTGTTTTATTTTCTAAAGCAATTGAAATGAAACAAAATAAATATGAATAATATTTGCTCAAATTTCAGTTTGGATAGGAAACAAAATTAAGTCTGGTCCTATGGAGATAAGTTTTCTTTTTTAATGTATAAGCCTACTTTTCTGATCTTTATTTTATTGTCATTACCACTAGGAATATAAAATAAGGCCATATGAAATCTGTCTCATCAAGGATCGTGAAAGTCTAATATGGTAAGATGCACAATTTAGCATATATTTTAAATTATAATCATTTACAAGCTCCGTGAACACAGTGTAATTACAGAGTTTTTTTTCCAAATAAAATAAAAAAAAAGTCCTGCTCATGTATATGCCATTCTCATTTCTGACCACCTTTTGAAGCAGCAGGTCCATGGTCCCATGATTTCCTTGAATTTGTGTTATATTGTACTCCTAGTACAATGTTTTGACCATGTTATATAGCTCACCTGGAATGGAGAAAATTACCCAGTAATTTAGAAAAGAATCCCTTTTCAAAGCTCACAGGAATCTGCTCTTCAATTTAGAAAGAAACTTACAGAATCAGATTGTGTGTTCTAAGTATTGTTTTGACCCAGATGGCTTTATATATCATTCAGCCAAATATGATCTTATGTCTTTCTCTTTTCCCAGCTTCTGTGCAGTGAATTCTCATGAACTCAGAATATTTCCCATGCTATCGAGTCTTGAATACTCTTTTCTCTGTAATTCTACACTCAATTTTCATGTCTATGAATTTAACTTGTAACTATAATAAACAAGCCTTCCTTGGTAATGTTGTTTAAGACAGAAACAGACAGTTTCTTCTCTTTTTCAATAGTGTTTTTTATAGGTATTGTCATTTTTAGAAAGAAAAAGAGAGACAGGACAAATGTACATGTATAACAACAACCTGTGTTGATTGATGATGCCTAAAGGTGTTTGTAAAATGGAGCTTTCAAGAGATTGATTTTTCTTCTCTTTCTGTCCTAAACTTCCTCTTCATTTGGAAATTGTCTGATACTGGTAGAACACTGTTGGGCATATGCATGAATAGGTTAATTATTTCTTATCTCCTACATATTTCTCCACTTAAGAACACATAGGCTTTTACTGTTACTCCATGGGAAGGTGTTAGATTTCATTATTTAGTTGCTGAGCATGATTCCAATCCTTTGTTTACTTAAAAAAATTACACAAAAATCATGTTTTGGACTTTCTTGATACATCTAAGATCAACTGTGTGAGATAGAACAATAGATACCATATGATTATTAACAGCTAAGGTGAGCACATCAGAGAGGCCAAATGAAAAATTCAAATGAAGCATGAAGATGAAACAATGTGAACAGATGCCAGGCACAGTGGACTTCGGGATGGGAGAGAAGGGATAAGATGGTAAGATTTGGCAGACCATGGAAATATGGGACAGAATTTGAAGGGCAACAGGGAGAACAATAATAGCCTCTATCAAGTAGGACACAGCAAATTAAAATGACATCCATTTGGACAGTCTCATTTGGTGGAACTCTCTCTTTCCTCTGATATGGGGAATCCTAGATCCCAAGATGTGTTACATGGCATAATCCTCTCCTGACTTCCCTTGCTAAAGAAGTCTGTTGGTGCCTTGAGTTTCAGCCAATGACATTCAGTCTAGGCCTCTAGCCTCCCTGTAGTTTTCTCCACACTCACTGTTCATGAATTAATTAGGCATTTCATTTTCCTTCTTCTGATTGGAAAATGCCCAGCAAGTCAAACACATCTACTTCCCAAACTCCTTCTTTCTTCCTAAAGTTATATAATACCAACTCACAGCATAAGCTTTCCTTGACCGAGACTGCTTATATTGGGGGAGAGTGCTCTTCCTTCCATGAAGGATCTGATGCCAGCTGCCTAGCTGGACAGGCTCCCATGGGTCCCAGGCTCCTTCCTGGTCACCTCCTCCTAGTTATGTCTCCTACCACTGGCAACCAGGGCTCATCTCTGCCCGGCCCAGTTGCTGCCACCAGTAGCCTAACCAGGCTCACTTCTCAAGTAGTCCTCCCCTCTGGGCCTCTGACAGGCCTCCACTATTTCTCCTGAATGCCAACTATCAACATGCTCCCTCAGCACACACTGATTTTCCTTATCTCCTCAACTCCTTGACTCCTTAGTCTTTTCCTCCTCCCACATCCCCTCTTCTCCTTTTATGATATGTGTTTTCTATTATGACCTTACCCTAAGGCATCACTAGGACAAAGATCCCTAATTTCCTAACTTCTACACGTATTCTAAATAGATCACATAAAAGTAGAGAGAAGAATCTAGGATCTACATATAAGAGGAAATATGTGTTTGTTTTTGTGTGGTCTAAATTGCATCAATCAATATAATTTATTTTCCAGTTCTATCCATTTAATATATATAAAATTTTCTTTATAGATGAAGAAAAAAAAAGGGAAGAGGATGGGGGGTTGAGGGTGGGAGGGTGGGACTGGAGGGGGAATAGGGAGGGGACTGCGAGTGAGATGTAACTTGAAGAAATAAAAAATAAAGGAAAAAAATGAGCAAAAAAAAATTCCACTGAGTGTAGGTAAAATATTTTTATTAACAACTTAGTTGATGCATATCTAACCTGCTTCTATGTGCTAGCTGTTGTGAATAGAGTGAAAATAAATACAGATAAGCAAATTCTTGTGCAGTTAGATACAAAATTCTTTGGGTAGATGCTCAGGAATGCTGCAGTTGTATCATATGGTAGTTCTATTACTAGATTAATGAGGAATCTTCTTATTGATTTTTCACAGTGGCTACAGCAGGTAGCTCACCACCAGACAGTGAGTGACTGTTCCTCTTTTCTCATCAACCTCATCAGAGTTTTCTCATTGAATTTCCTGATGATGGCCATCAGGAAATGCCTAGGGGTAGATGGCTCCCAAAACTGATGGCTAGTAATCTTGAACATGTTTGAAATATTTGTTTTCCATTTATACATATTTTGAGAGTTCTCTGTCCAGATTATAGTTCAGTAATTTTGAGTTAATTGCTTACTTGTTTTTTTTTTCTAACGAAACTTTCCATACAAATTTACTGTTGAATCTATATCTGACAAAGTTTCCTGGCATTGTTTGGGATACCTCATTAATTTATTGATTGTTTCCTTTGCTGTACAGAAACTTTCTTGTTTCTTGAGGTTTTGTTTCTCAATTATTGGCCTTATTTACTAAACTACTGAGTCCTATTGAGAAAGTCTTTACCTATGTCTGAATGTTATGGTATATATTCTAAATTCTTTTTCAGCAGATTCAATGGTTTGAGTATTGCATTGAGGTCTTTGATTAACTTAGTGTTTATTGAGTAAGAAGATTAATGATGGAGACATTCTCATACCCAATCTTCAATTATATTACAGAGCAATAGTGATACATTTCTAACTCTGGATATTGTTTAGAAGGAAAAACACAAAGTTTAATGAGGCATAAGCCACTTTAACTTTTTCTCAGAGGTCAAGGAATGCTTCCCTTATCAAAGGGCTCTTGATCCTAAGTATAGATGATAAAAATAAGAATCTATAAAAGGTAGACACATTTTTATAAAGAAGGAACAACATCAGCAACAATCTTACTGAAGAAGCTCAAAGGAAGTTCTTAAAATCTGAGGGGTGAGTAGATGAAAACAAAAACCAAGAGCAGACTTTGAGAATGGAGTTAGAGAGTCAGTGGTACAGATACACAAGACAGCATCAAGTATCTGTACTTTTTCAGAAATGAGAATTTATTGAAGGATTTTAAGTATTGTGTATATGGACTTCATGACACACAAAATTCATGTAATTTACTGAATTAAATCAATGCAAGTATCCATATTTTGCCTTAAGTCCATGCTTATGAAATAAAAAATGTCTTATGTACTTCTGAGGATTTTACATAGCAAATAGAAATTTTACACCTTTCCACCAAGATTATAAAATGAGAGTATCTTATCCCTAAAGTAAGTATGATGCAAATGACCACATAAAACCTCCCCTTTCCCCTCAAAATATTCAGTGTTTATCTGAATTCAAACATATTTTGTTCATTTGAATGTAAGTGTCATGTTTATTAATCAGCCATACTGCTGTTGACCATAATCAGTCCAGTTGAGAACAAAGAAAATTATCCTTATTTGGAGCTAATTAGGTTTACAATCTAGGAAAATGAAGAGATATGCAATCTTGAAAGTACCATCTGACACTATAAAATTGTGTCCACATTTATGACTTTAAGCCCCAAAAGATGTTTTCACCCATTTCTCACTTGCTAATAAGAAATTTTCATTGGTCCTAGCAAAATACCAGCTGTTTTTCATGAAGGAGATTGGATATCCTGTTAGTCTACATTTCATTTTTGCAAGCTGGTTCCTGTATTGGAGCTCAGCAGTGTTTGAAAAAAAGTGTCAGTAAAGTGCAGACTGGTCCAGTGAAAAGGTTGGATGCAGTTCAAACAAATTCTTAGATCTGACTTAAAACAGCTGGTTGACTCCATTTTAAATCCTGAAAACAATGCTGATCCATTTTATTATTTTCTCTTGAAAGCACTAATTTAAAGGGTGGCATTCTCAACCCTTTACTTTTACTAAGAAAATAAATCTGTTCATCCCATTACAAAACCTGTAAAATTATCCTAATTTTACATAAACCACACCAGTGCTCAGAGATGCATTTAATATCTAGATATCTCCAAAATAAGTGAGACCCAAATCTTCAATTATGGACCTCAGTTTCTAATGTGTAAACTCAAAACAAAAATCATGCTTTGAAGATTGGAATGTAAAACATTGTTTTTGAGTTTACAAACAACCTCATGTTTCTATTTTAATTTAGTAGACACAATTCAGTATAATGAAGTACTTCTCTAAGCCTGTACATGAAGAATGTGGTGGTACAAAGTTCTTCAGGGTTTTTTTGTCATCTTATCCTCTTTTAATTATTATTATTCTCTCATATATTACATCTGACCACAGCCTCCCATCTTTCCACTCTTTCCAGCTGTCCCCACACTTCCCTTCTCTCATATCCACTCCTCCATTTCCCTTCAGAAAAGGACAGAAGTATAAGAGAAAATACAAAATACAACATAAAAAGTTATGATAAAACTAGTCACAAATCTTCATATCAGGACTGGGCAAGGCAACACAGTAGGAAGAAAAGGGTCCCAAGAGCAGGCAAAAGAGTTTGAGACACCCCTTATCACCACCACCACTGTTAGGAATACCATAAAAACACCAACCTACACAACCATAGCCTTATATGCAAAGGACCTTGTTTAGACCCTTACAGGCTCCATGATTATCATTTCAATCTTTTGAGCCCCTAGGAGTCATGCTTAGTTGATGACTACACCCATCTTCCTGTATTTAATTCCCTAATTCTTAGTCTTTAGCACTGTAAATATGTTCATTAGTGAAAAGCCACAATGTATAATATGTCCTGGTTCTGTCTTGGAAAGTTATTAGGGCAGCAACAGGGCCATAGAAACATGTCTCTTTAAAAGCAAAGTGAAATTAAGCAGGGACGTGTACTTAACAAAACCTTTGCTGAGAACAAAGACAAGCTTGTGAAGTTAGACATCACACAGGATAAGAACCAAAACATTAATGATATCTACCTCATTCTTCAAGCACACCGTTTTAATTATTTTTTAAGTATAGAAAGAGTCTAAGATTTGAAAGTAATTTTAGATGGGGCTATTCTTTCAATAGAGGATTAAAACTCCCCTAGTTATGCTTAAGAAAAGACCAAAGATATGTCATTTTTTAGTTTTGGAAGCTGCAGGCCATGCACTTCCTATATAATCAGATATATTTATCCCTCTCAGGTCTCTGAGGTGGTTGAAGAATAGATAGCTAGAGTCTCATAGTTAAATTTTGAGTTGTTTAGGAATCAAGAGGGTGTTCTGGATCTAGGAAGATATTTTTAAAATTATGAGGCAAGTTAGTATGAAAGCTGAGTTAGATATAGGACTTTAAACTCATGGAGATGGTTAGATAGTAGAATGTTAAAGTCAGGTGCCAAATACATATGGACTGGACATTGGGAATGTATGCTAAGCCATATAACTCTTATAATCGTGGCCTATTTATTTCTGATGTTTTTTATTGTATTTATAGTTATAAGAAAAAGAACCATTATTTGGACTGAAA
>CAJQZJ010000279.1:357484-371619 GCA_907164525.1 Lophiomys imhausi
TGGGGGGTTGAGGGGGAGGAGAGTGGAAGGGTGGGACTGGAGGGGGAAGTAGGGAGGGGACTGTGATTGAGATGTAACTTGAAGAAATAAAAAATAAATTATTAAAAAAAATAAAAAAAAGAAAGGACCAAAGAGACTAAAATAAAAATAATTACAAATAAATGATCTTAAGCTTAGTCATTAACAGCAGTTAACTGCAGAATAATTGTTTTAGAATTACTGAGCTATTTGGTGCAGGCTGAGAAATAGCACTCAAGGTCACAAGGTTGTTTTCTGCTCTCATCATTTCTTTCTTTGGCCTCTCTCTTTTGTTACTATTAAATCTTCTCCTTTTGAAAGAGAGATTCATATAAATTCAATAGCAGTTGAAGAAATCTGGAGCCAGGCAGAACTTTGTTTAAATCTTAGATATGCCACACTGCTCTGTGACCATGAACATACAGGTTAATTTCTCAGTTGATTCCATCCTCAACAGAGGGTGGTTAACAGCTACTATTCAAGGTGTGAATGCTAACTGATAATGCATTACTGAAATATCTAGGACTTAGGTATTCTTCAGTGAATAAGTGGTGAAATGATTGCATTCTATTTCCTTACACTTTTCTTTGCTCTTTCAGGCAACTGCTAGCACAAAACTTTGATGAATGATGAATATAAAAATATAAATAGCATTATGGAAAAAGCCATCTTTTTACTACATTTTTTTCTCCTGTGCTGCTGTATTGAGTTCTAAGCTATGGATATTTTAATATCATTATTGCTATATTTTAAATAGAACAATATTATGCTCAAATGTTGTCCATCATATTCAAGTACTTAATCCAGACTGGAAATGTCTGACCCAATCTTTTGCATGTAATTGGTGGGATGAATAAAATGTCATCCTAGGTATAATTTTACTTTAGCAGCAGGTGGCTGGATTTTGGATTCTATCCCACATCTGGTTTTTGCTTCTAGGCTAAAATTTTGTGAGTGCAAAACTACCTTCCATCAGGTAAAATTATGGTTATTATGTAGTATTAGAAAAAAATACATAGTTTGAGCCAAAAATTTACATCAATTGCTAATAGTTTTTATATCCATTAAAAAATGTATATCCACTCCCTTCCTATTTTATGGTGGTTTTGTAGTGTATAAATTAAATTTTCAGATTATTCAAAGAGCTAAAAATTTTTAAAGATTTGTGGGTTTTTTTTTAAGTAGAAGTTTCTGATTAGTTTTGGTTAGATTAGAAATGACATAAAACTTTTCTGAACAAAGCTAAAGGATATTTTTTATAAGTAGAGAGACTTTTTTTTTTCTCAGCCATATGTCTAGAATTATAGATTCAGGTAGAATTGAAACAGTTTGAAAAACAAGAGAGCTGACTTAAATGAAGGCATATTGATGCAGTAATCTGTTATGTATTCTAAATGATAATTAGTTGCTCCCAGAGGCCTGCTTGCTGTACACCTAGTAATGCTTTGTTACCTTGCTTTCTAATCATTGTCTCTGATTGGCTTTAATAAAATGCTAAGTCCTGTGATTGGGCAGAGAGAGAGGTAGGTGGGGCAAAGTTTCCTGGGCTTCTAGAGCAAAGAGGTTAATGGGAAGAAAAAGCAAGGTAGCCGGAGAAGGAAGTAACAATGGGATAAATGGAAGAAGATCATTCCACGTGGCCTGAAACATCAGCATAGTGTGGAGAATAGCAGTCCAGGGGACCTATGTATATGTTATGGAGTTTTATTTGAGGCAGAGAATAAGCTAGCTTAGATGGGCTAAGAGTGCACAATCTAGGCTAAGGCTTGTTAAAATCGATCAAGTGTCTATGTGTGCTCATTTATATGATGGATTAAGGATTAACACCACTGACCAATTAAGTATAATATCAATACTGATAAATAATTTAATTATCTCTACAACATAATTTTGAGAGAAAGAGGAAATTGTGTTTGTCTCTCTGTGTGTGTGTGTGTGTGTGTGTGTTTATCTGTGTGCTACTTTTAATCCCAAGAATGGAAGAAAGTTATACCATTTCCTAAGAAAGCTTCTAGGGAGGTAGTAATTACCATTTTGTTTATCCAGAATCCCCTATGCCAATCTTAACATCTCTTCACCTCTCAATAAGTAAAATCATTTTTATATCAATACATTAAATATATGGGGAATTACAAATTTGATAAAATGAACAGAAGTTGTTTTGTGGATGTATATTGGGACTGGGCTCTGTCCTTATGCCTTTTATTAGCAAAGAAAAGTTTCTTTGATGAAGGATGACCATTACCCTACTGTGCAAACAAGGGCTATTATTTATGATATAATCAGGGATTACACTGTTTCAGTTAAATGATGGATATAGATGTCCCTCCAAGATTCATTACTTTACTACTTTTGGGTAATTGGCCAGGTTTATGAGTTGGAAAGAACATGATAAAGTGGACTTGGACAAGACAATGAGACTTCAACACTACACACAGAACTGCAGGCCAACTAAGCAATGCTGAAGTGGGAGAAATAGTCTTCCCTAGGCAGGAGTTCACCAAATGGTTGTCCAATAAGAAAGCATCAGCACTGAAAGCACGCATGTGTGTAATATTATATACACTGAGCAAGTTCTATTTAGGAATATATATGCACATATTTGCATACATTTATACACATATGGACATAAAAAACAATTAATGAAATAGAGACCATGAATCTGAATGAGATTGAGCTTCATATCACAGAACAACAGTTCTGCTCCCTCAGAAAACAAACTCCTGAGCCAAAACACCAACTTTTATGACTTTTCTATGAGATTTTAGCTGGGTTTTATATATTACTACAGATAATAGTCTAATAGTAATAGATAGTAGGCTATACTAATAGTCAATATCCCTCCTTCTTTCTGTTTCTGCATAGGGTACTGATTTGTGGAATGTGTCAGTGGACCCAGCAGCAGCAGGAGGAGGACTACTTAATTCTGTTAATTCATGGTCCTAGGATTAAGCCCAGCCCAAGTTGTTTTTGAATGAATTCATCAATTTAAGATGAATGTTCATAGACCACATTTTCTTGGTCTAATTTTCTGTTCCTCTCTCCTCTGCTTCTTTCTACTCTTACATCATTTCTGTATCAAGCTGCCTAGCTCTGAAAATTTTTCAAACATTCTTGGTTCCTTCATGGATGATGGACCAGAAAGGGTATACTGCTCCATATTTATTAGAATTTGTGCTTTGTTGAATTGCACATATTGCAGATGACAATAACTATGATTAATTGCAACAAGACTATTTCTAAATCATTTATACAGATCCCAAGAAATACAGTATTTTACCTACCATTTCTGAGATATTGTACACAGCTATTTCCCATCTGTTCATGGTAGAGTTAATTGTTTTAAGTTTCATTCATATGTATGTATTTCCAATATTATGGCACTTGTGACTTTTGTATGAAGGGGGACATCAGTCCTCAAAAGAGCAGGTGGTTATTAAGAGCTCATACTTTAAGTGGAAATCAACCAGTACTTACTCCATAAAAGTCACGATCCTATTTATTTCATTCTCACTTATGAAACCAATGTTTCTCCTTTCCTTACTCAACTCAGAGTCACCTATAAATGTATAACATCACACTTGCTCTCCATATGCTGACCTTGTTATAAATAAGTAGTGCTTCACCCCTCAAACTGCTTTCTGTTATCTTTCCTGATGCATAACTAATAAAAGCTGTGGTATAGGATTCTCCTCACTTTTTCCCCATAAACTAGCTGTTTCGCCCAAGGTTTTGTAGGACCTAACACTCACATGCTGACATCAGAAAAAAAGAGACATATTTTCAGTGATTTTATACTTTCTTTGTTATCAATCAATATCCTTTGTAATTTATGACCGACACATAGAGTATGTGGACAATGGACATAGGAAAGAATGATTTTAAGAGTCAGAGGATCACAAAGTTTGTTGTGAGATTGTGTCTCCTGGTGATGTCAGAAGCTACACCCATAAATTCTCACCAACATTCCATCCTGAATATGAAGTCAACAACAACAGAATGCATGCCAAAGTGGATCAGTAGAAGCCCAGAATGCCTGAATTCTACAAACTGCACTATAGTCAACTAAGGAACATTAAGAGTAGGAGAATTCATTTTCTCTAGGGAACAGCATACCGATTAGTTATCTAATACCAAATCATAAGGCCAGAAAGTATCCATATAAGTATTATTACACAGATTGAGCAGATTATATACGAATTAGATATAACAGAATTGCAGTGAATGAAAAAAAGCCATCAATTTAAAAGAGAGAAAGTAGGCATATGTGGCATGGCATGGAAGGAAAAGAAGAAAATGACATAATTATAATATAAAGGAAAAGAATCTGATTTTGCTACATGTATTAAAACATGACATCAGATCATGCAAATTTACTTCTAAAAGGTTTACCTTAATTAACATATTCCAAGTATGAATTTCACAGAGTTAAGAAAGTGTATTACTTTTCAATTTCCTTCTTTGAATATAAAAACATGGTTCTCTAGTACTTGTGCATGGTCACTAGAAAAGTCTCATGAACTATTTTAATTGACTGTCTTTCACCATTCTTTTTTTTTTTTTTGAAATTGTTTTCTTTTTTTTCCTTTATTTTTTATTTCTTCAAGTTACATCTCAATTGCAGTCCCCTCCCTCTTCCCCCTCCAGTCCCACCCTCCCACCCTCAATCCCCCATCCTCTTCTCTTTTTTTTCTTTTAAATTTAAGGTATACCTTATCTCCCCCTACAGTTTCCCCTTTCAGTCCAACAAATGGCTCTTTCTCTTATAATAATAAATACAATACAAAAAAACAGAGGTAATTAGGCAACAGTTATGAGGGTTATATGGCTTAGCGTATATTCCCAATGTCCAGTCCATATGAATTTGGTACCTGACTTTAACATTCTACTATCTAACCATCTCCATGAGTTTAAAGTTCTATATCTGACTCAACATTCATACTAACTTGCAACAGAATTTTAAAAGTATCTTGTTAGATCTATAACACTATCTTGACTCCTAAACAACTTAAAATTTAATTATGAGACCCTAGCTATATGTTCTTCAACCACCTGAGAGACCTGAGAGGGATAAATATATCTGATTTTATAGGAAGTACAGGGCCTGCAGCTTCCCAAACTGAGAAATGACATACCAGTGGCTGCCTGGACAGTTCCCATTTTCTCTAGATATATTACAGCATCGATTTTCAGTCATTTGGCCCTATTTCTCTGACAGACATTGATTGTAGAGCAGGGGTTATGAAAGACTTACCTACCCTGTCTTGGCAGAGCTAGGCTGTCGACTTACCTGCTTCCAAGTTTTGTCCGTTTTGGACAGCATTCTGTCTACAGTTGGAGCAAGGGGCTTTTCCTACCAAGAGATAGGCTTGCGACTAATTCAATCTTCTTTCAGTGCATTTGAACATAATATGAAGAAGAAATATATAAATCAAAAATGTAATATATCATTAATTGGGTTTTCATAAAATATTCTACCTTAGAACATGTTCAAAATGAGTATAATTACAGGCATATAACAGGATATTTATACGGTTATGATGGAGTTGAAAAAAATTCCCTAACTCAGTAACTGTGTAACCTTTTTGTCATCATAGATGATTTTATTTTTCCCATGTTGGTTATGATATTAGTGTAAACAAACCTGTTGAACAAACTATGATAGATATAATTATGGAGAACACACAATACTTGGTTACAGTAAAGACTGATTCCTAATCATTTTGTATTTGCAATATGTGTTTGGTATCAATATTTCAAAATGCACTTTTGCTGCTCTTTTAAAAATCTGATGTGGTTAAAGACTAGATAGTTAGAGTCTCACAGTTAAATTCTAAGTTGTTTAGGAATTAAAGGGATGTTCTAGGTCTTAGAAGAAGTTTTTAACTTGTTAATGTCAGTTAGGATGGAAACTGAGTTAGGTATAGAACTTTAAACTCATGGAGATTATAGATAATAGAATATTAATATTAGTTGCCAAGTATGTATGGAATTGACAATGGAAATGTATGTTATACCTTATAATTTTCATAATTGTTGCCTAATTATTAAAAAAAAAGAATTATGAGTTCGGGGAGAAGGGAGAGAGGGTGGGATAGTGGGGACAGGAGGGCTGGTTGGAGGGGACTGTGATCGAGATGTAACTTGCAGTAATAAATAAACATTAAAAAAAATAGTATGGAGCCGCACCACAAGAGTAAAGGTAAGTGAGATTATTTTTTTCCGGAGTTTCCAACATGGTGGCACAGTGTGCACTGAAGCGGAGAGGCAGAGACCTAACCCAGTCACAGCAAAGCAATTAGGAGCCAAGACTGCCTGCAAACAGAGCCCGGGACAGTGTGTTCTCCACAAATACTGGGGCGGGTGGGTCACTCACCCTAGCACCCAAGCATCTGAGGCAGTCAGCAACTGGCGCACTGAGGCCGGCATCTGTTGTGGGTGGAGCTCCCTTCCTGCACAGTCAGCCCAGCTGGGGAGCCAGAAAGACTGGGTCAGTGAGAGGAGAACACAGACCCAACCACAGCTCTACCTGCCTTTCTGAGGAGAACTGTCAGCTCCCAGGTCCTCAGAGGCTAGCCCTCTCCCCACTCCAATCCCCTCTATATTGGTCCAATTGGGTCACAAGCAGTTGAGGAGAGCAGCAGCCACCCTCCTCTTCGAGAGCCAGTCAGTCTATTACAGGAATCTGCCTGCCATCTGGAGGTAAACACCAGGATCTCAGGATCAGCCAACCCCCAGGGCAGGGAGTTTTCCTGAGCACCAAGGTCAGGTAACAAAAGAAACAAACAGATAACACTTGGGTCCATCTGATGACAAAAGGTCAGCGCAAGAACATGGTAAAAAAAACCCAAAACAATAGGATGTCTCCAGATCCTAGCAATAATGCTACAGACAACTCTGGACAGCTGAACCCAATTGAAGCAAAGGAAAATGACCTTAATCCTACGCTTATATTAATAATAGAAGGCCTAAGGGAGGAAATCAAATACCTCAGAGAGCAACAACAAAGTACTGCAAAGGAGGTGATAGAAATGAATAAAGCACTTAAAGGAATGGAAGACCTGAAAAGGGAAGTTGAAGCAATGAAGAAAATCCAATCTGAGACATCCATAGAACTGGAAAACCTTAAGAAAAGAATTGGAACTACAGACACTAGCATCACCAACAGAATACAAGAGATGGAAGAAAGAATTTCAGGCTCAGAGGATAAAATTGAAGAAATGGATACATCTGTCAAAGAAAATGTCAAATCTAAAAAAGTCCTGACACAAAACCTTCAGGAAATCAAGGACACAATGAAAAGACGGAATCTCAGAATAATAGGAAAAAAGAAAGAGAAGAGTCCCACCTCCATGGACCAGAAAATATCTTCAACAAAATCATTGAAGAGAATTTCCCAAATCTAAAAAAACAGATGCCTATAACTGTACAAGAAGCTTACAGAACCCCAAATAGATTAGACCAGAAAAGAAAATCTTCCCGCCACATAATAATCAAAACACTAAATGTACAGAACAAAGAAAGAATTTTAAAAGCTGCTAGGGAAAAGGGTCAAGTAACATATAATGGCAAACCTATCAGAATCACACCTGACTTTTCTTCAGAGACTCTAAAAGCCAGAAGGGCCTGGACAGACATCTTGCAGACCCTAAAAAACCACAAATGCCAGGCCAGACTACTATTCCCTGCAAAATTGTCAATCAACATAGATGGAGAAAACAAGATATTCCATGACAAAGCTAAATTCAAACAATATCTATACACAAATCCAGCTCTACAGAAGATGTTAGAAGGAAAACTTCAACCCAAAGAGGTTAACTACACACAAGAAAGCACAGGAAGCAAATAGCATGCCTGCAGCAAAAACAAAAGGAAAGAAGCTCACTCACACACTATTTCTACCAACATCAAGATGGCAGGAAGTAACAATCACTGGTCATTAATATCTCTCAACATCAATGGACTCAATTCCCCAATAAAAAGGCACAGGCTAGCAGAATGGATGCGAAAACAGAATCCCACATTCTGCTGTTTACAAGAAACACACCTCAGCAAAAAAGATAGACATTATCTCCAAGTAAAGGTCTGGAAATAGATATACCAAGCAAATGGACCCAAGAAAAAAGCTGGAGTAGCAATTCTAGTATGCAACAAATTGGATTTTCAACCAACATTAATCAAAAGAGATGGGGAAGGACACTATATACTCATCATAGGAAAAATCCACCAAGATGAAATTTCAATACTAAACATCTATGCCCCAAATGTAAGACCACCCACATTCATTAAAGAAACACTACTGAAGCTCAAATCCCACATTGAACCTCACACATTAATAGTGGGAGACTTCAACACACCACTCTCACCACTGGACAGATCAACAATGCAGAAACCAAACAGAGACATAATGAACCTCACAGATGTCATGAATCAAATGGACCTAATTGATATCTACAGAACATTTCACCCCAAAACAAAAGAATACACTTTCTTCTCGGCACCTCACGGAACCTTCTCCAAAATCGACCATATAGTCGGTCATGAAGCAAGCCTCAACAGATACAGGAAAATTGAAATCACTCCTTGTAACTTATCAGACCATCATGGAATAAAGCTAGGCTTCAACAGTAACAAAAACAACAGAGTGCTTGCAAAAACATGGAAACTGAACAACTCTCTCCTCAATGACCTCTGGGTCAGGGAAGAAATAAAAAAAGAAATTAAAGTCTTCTTAGAACTCAATGAAAATGAAGGCACAACATACCCAAACTTATGGGACACATTGAAAGCAGTGCTAAGAGGAAAGTTTATAGCTCTAAGTGCCTTCAAAAAGAAACTGGAGAATTCCTATACTAGCCACCTAAAAGAACACCTGAAAGAGCTAGAACAAAAAGAAGCAAACACTCCTAAGAAGAGCAGACGAGAGGAAATTATCAAACTCAGGGCTGAAATCAACAACTTAGAAACAAAAAGAACAATACAAAGAATCGACAAAACCAAGAGCTGGTTCTTTGAGAAAATCAACAAAATAGACAAGCCCTTAGCTAAACTAACTAAAAGGCAGAGGGAAAATACCCAAATCAACAAAATCAGAAATGAAAAGGGGGAAATAACAACAGACATTGAGGAAATCCAAAGAATCGTTAGGTCCTATTTCAAAAACTTGTACTCCACAAAATTGGAAAATCTAAATGAAATGGACAGTTTTCTTGATAGATTCCACCTACCAAGGTTAAATCAAGAACAGGTAAACAAATTAAACAGTCCTATAACCCTTAAGGAAATAGAAGAAATCATTAGACGTCTTCCAACCAAAAAAAGCCCAGACCCAGATGGTTTCAGCACAGAATTCTACCAGACATTCAAAGAAGAGCTAACACCAATATTCTTCAAACTCTTCCACAACATAGAAACAGAAGGAATATTGCCAAACACATTCTATGAGGCCACAGTTACCCTGATACCTAAACCTCACAAAGACCCAACGGAGAAAGAAAATTTCAGACCAATTTCCCTTATGAACATGGATGCAAAGATACTTAATAAAATACTTGCAAACCGGATCCAAGATCACATCAAAAGTATCATACACCATGATCAAGTAGGCTTCATCCCAGGGATGCAGGGGTGGTTCAACATTAGAAAATCCATCAATGTAATCCACCACATAAACAAGCTGAAAGAAAAGAACCACATGATCATCTCATTGGATGCTGAAAAAGCTTTTGACAAAATACAGCACCCTTTCATGATAAAAGTCTTAGAGAGATCAGGCATGCAAGGACCATACTTAAAAATAATAAAAGCAATTTACAGCAAGCCAATAGCTAACATCAAACTAAATGGAGAGAACCTTAAAGCATTCCATCTAAAATCAGGGACAAGGCAAGGCTGCCCACTCTCTCCATATCTCTTCAACATAGTACTTGAAGTTTTAGCTAGAGCAATAAGACAACTAAAAGAGATCAAGGGGATACAAATTGGAAAGGAAGAAGTCAAAGTATCCCTATTTGCAGATGATAGGATAGTATACATCAGTGACCCCAACAATTCCACCAGAGAACTTCTACAGCTGATAAACTCCTTCAGCAAGGTGGCCGGATACAAAATCAATTCAAAAAAATCAGTAGCCCTTCTTTACACAAAAGATAAATGGGCTGAGAAAGAAATAAGGGAATCAACACCCTTCACAATAGCCACAAATAATATAAAATACCTTGGGGTAACTCTAACCAAGCAAGTGAAAGGCCTGTATGATAAGAACTTCAAGACCCTGAAGAAAGAAATTGAAGAAGATATCAGGAGATGGAAAGATCTCCCTTGTTCATGGATAGGTAGGATCAACATAATAAAAATGGCAATCTTACCAAAAGCAATATACAGATTCAATGCAATTCCTATCCAAATACCAACTCAATTTTTTACAGAAGTGGAAAAAACAATTCTCAACTTCATATGGAATAACAAAAGAACCAGAATAGCTAAATCAATCATGTACAATAACAGAACATCTGGAGGTATCACCATCCCTGAATTCAAGCTGTACTACAGGGCAATAGTAATAAAAACAGCATGGTACTGGTATAGAAACAGACCAGTTGACCAATGGAATCGAATTGAAGACCCAGAAATAAACCCACACACCTATGGTCACTTAATTTTTGATAAAGAAGCCAAAAACATACAATGGAAAAAGGAAAGCATCTTCAATAAATGGTGCTGGTCTAACTGGATGTCAACATGTAGAAGAATGCAAATAGATCCATACTTATCACCCTGTACAAAACTTAAGTCTAAGTGGATCAAGGACCTCAACATAAATCCAGACACACTAACATTAATAGAAGAGAAAGTGGGAAAAAGCCTTGAAATCATTGGCACTGGTAGCAACTTCCTGAATAGAACACCAATAGCTCAGGCACTAAAACAAACAATCAATAAATGGGACCTTATAAAATTGAAAAGCTTCTGTAAGGCAAAGGACACTGTCCTTAGAACAAAACAGCAGCCTACAGACTGGGAAAGGATCTTCACCAACCCAACATCTGACAGAGGGCTAATATCCAAAATATATAAAGAACTGAAGAAATTAAACACCAAAAAATCAAATAACCCCATCAATAAATGGGGTACAGAGCTAAACCGAGAATTCACAAATGCCTCTAAAGGCTGAGAGGCATTTGAGGAAATGTTCAACATCTTTGGTTATCAGGGAAATGCAACTTAGAACAACTCTGAGATTCCATCTCACACCTGTCAGAATGGCTAAGATCAAAAACTCAAATGATAGCACATGCTGGCGAGGATGTGGAGAAAGGGGAACACTCCCCCATTGCTGGTGGGACTGCAAACTTGTGCAACCACTTTGGAAATCAATCTGGAGATATCTTAGAAAATTGAGAATAAATCTACCTCAAGACCCAGCCATACCCCTCTTGGGCATATATGCAAAAGATCTGAAAAGAAACCAAAAGGACATTGCCTCAATAATGTTCATAGCAGCTTTATTTGTAATAGCCAGAAACTGGAAACAACCCAGATGTCCATCAACTGAAGAATGGATAAAAAAACTGTGGTACATATACACAATGGAATACCACACAGCTATCAGAAATGGGAAAATCATGCAATTCAAAACCAAATGGATGGAACTAGAAAAGCTCATCCTAAGTGAGCTGACGCAGTCCCAGAAAGATAAACATGGTATGTATTCCCTTACAAATGGATATTAACCATACATCAGAGGATAACTATCCTACAACCCACACACCCAAATAGACAGGAACCTAGCATATCTATCCTAGGAAAAATTCTACCCACCAGTGAGTCATGGAATCTGCTGCAGGTTAGTGGAACCCCACACCCTAGATGGTGTGCCTTATCAAGCTCCAGTACAAGTGGAAGCTCTTGGGCCTCACATGATGCAAGATCTGAGGGAGTATGATATGTGAGGACCCACCTCATCTGAGGAGAAGGAGAGTACCAAGTAGAGGAACAAGGAGGGAGGGAGGGAGGAAGGGAGGGAGGGAGGGAGGGAGGGAAGAAGAGAGGGAGGGAAGGAGAGAGGGAGGGAAGGAGAGATGAACTGAGAGGCCAAGAGGGGAGGAGGGAGAAAACTATGTTCTAGAAATAAATAATGCTATTTTAAGAAAAGAATTAATAAGCTTAAAAATATAATAAAAATACAATATAAAATTTTCAAACTATAATTTACCTTACTGGCATGAAAAGAAAATGGCCTTAATTTCAGATTAGAATGTTAGACTGCAGGTGGCTACAGAGATTACACAAACTTGATAGCAGCTTAAAAGTTTTTTTTGTTTTTTGGTTTTTTTTGTAGAGGTATAGGCTATTTCCATGGTTTGGCATTAAAAAGCAGGTAACAGTTTAAAACACTGTAAATAAATTAAAGGTGACAGCTGTTCAACCTGGTTTTACAAACCTCCAAGAGTTGAAAAAACTTAGAGCTAAGGTAAAATAATGCATGGTGTTAGCCCATGCCTTTACCTCCAGCAGAGACAGGAGGATCACTATAGAGTTAGTTGTCTTATAAATTCTAGAGTTACAAGAAACAGGGTGGTGATGGTGCACACCCTTAGTCACATCATTGGGGAAGAATACACCCTTAATCCCAACACACTAGAGACAGAAACAGGCAGATCTCAGAGCTCAGGCCACCTGATACAAAACAAGCTCTAAACAGAGAAAAACTTTGATCCAGGAGTGGAGGAGCACATCTTTAATCCCATCAGTTGGAAACCACATGTCTTTGATCCCAAAATTTAGAATGCAGAGACAGGCACATAGGATTTGGAAAGATTTAAGTTTAAAAGCTACTTACAAAAGGCAGGCTGCAATTCAAACAAATTGTCCTTTGAGATCTCAAAATATATAGACTAAAGGTTTGTTTAGCTCCAAAATATCAAAATAATTTCTTCTTTAATCCGGATTGAAAGGTAATACCTTATATATTATAAAAAAAAAACAAATTTGCTCCAGGAAAAATATTACCTGACCCCCCCAAAAAAAGGTAATTGTCCCAGAGTTAGGATCAGGGCAGGGCTCTGTTCTTATCTTTCCAGGAGATTTAAAGCATCCATTCAAGGAATCCAGGGACAACTGGACAACGGAAACCTCAGCAGAAAACAGATCAGACACCAAAGAAGACGAGTGGCCCAGATGATCCAGCCTTGCAGACTTCTTCAATAGCAGTTTCCTCAAAAGTCTATAACCACAACAACTCAAAATCGCTAAGATCATTCAGCTCCACAGACTACTCCAGTCAGATCTTCAGTAAAGTTCTGAAAATCAGCTTTTGTCTATGAACTTCGTAGGACATCTAACTAGCTGAGCACAAAGGGACTGAACATCAAATGATTCTATTAACATTTTTAACCATTTTTCCATTCTTATTTGGGCCCCAAACAGGTTTACTACGTCCCAAATCAGCAGGAAGTCATTTTAAGAGAACAACGTCCCATCCCCAGAAGGTGGGGAGGGTGTTCTCCCCCTTTGGTTATTTGATAGATAATAGAAAATTTTGTTATTTAGGGGAAAAGACTACAAGCGGTTAAATGGTCTTGTTAAATGGGTTTTGGAGGTTAGACCCAGGGACTTCTCTCTTTTGCTTTTCTGTATCCTCCTTTCTCTCCTATATAGGAGTGAACAGACTTGAGAAAAATGGGACATAGACATAGTATAGGAAAGAACAAGAAAAAAGGACAGATTATTGAATATAGATTTATACCTTTGTATACTGATACAAAATTAATATTATATTTGGCTAAATTGGTATTGATCATTGTATATTAATGCAAATTTAAGATTGTATAGGGCTACATCGGTATTGATCTTTGTATATTGATACAAAATTAAGATTATATTTGGCCACAGTGGTATTGACCCTAGTATATTAATGTAAAATTAAGATTGTATTGGGCTACATTGGTACTGATCTTTGTATATTGATACAAAATTAAGGGTAACGCTTCTTAAAGGTATTGTTTGTAGTAATACTTAAAAATGAGATGTCAAGTTTTGACTGTTCGCTACCAACCGACATAAACTGTCTAGGATAATTAAGAAACGGAAACTAATAGTCATGAAAACGTGTCATT
>CAJQZJ010000279.1:376619-416990 GCA_907164525.1 Lophiomys imhausi
GGGGGGGCTGAGGGGGAGGAGGGTGGAAGGGTGGGACTGGAGGGGGAAGTAGGGAGGGGATTGTGATTGAGATGTAACCTGAAGAAATAAAAAATAAATTATTAAAAAAAATATCTTGGAAAATCAAAAAAAAAATAGTATGCTATGTTTCATGAGCAGAGACAAATAGTCTCTCTATATATATCCCCACCAGAGAACTTGCTTAGTGTCATGTTTGTCTCAGTACACTTATTCTACAGTGCCCCAATATTAGCAACATTATCCACCAAAGTGTTTTTATTTAGAATGTAATACTGTTATTAAACATTATTAGATATTAGATATTAGTTCTTCACTGAATTGCGTGTTCTGATGCAACTTGTTCTTTAATATTCTCTTTTGCACAGTTGTAAAACCTTAGTTGGTTTTCAAAATGCTTTGATGGGTGTGAAAATACAAGTAACAATAAAATACACTGTTAGTGTAGAAAGCATAGAAGGTTCCAATCTGAAATGACTTCATTTACATTCGGATTTACGGGTAAAGCTATCAATCCTAGAGCTGTATAAGTTCCTGGTGACTAAGATCTGGTGCTATCGGATGAACCAGGAAGAGAGACTCAGTGGAGATGGAGGGACAGCACTGGCCTGTGGGAGATTAAATGTCAAGCTGTGCAGTTCATTCTTCTGCTGTCAAAGGGGAACTTCCAAGGGAACAGTGTCTAAAAGCATTAAGAGATTATGCCACTGGAGTAGAGTCGTTTAAGATTAGTTACCCCGTTGAAACATTACTGAAGCTGGGGAAAAGAGCAGATTGTTGACTCCCGGCTTGTTAACAAGACTCTTCTGTAGAGACTCAGAAAGAAGATCATGGCCCCAAACTAATGAATATTGTAGCAGGGAAATGGCTTGACAGGTTCCTTCTTGTTCCATTTGAGCCTGCTTCTGCAAGAACAAAAGGTCAGTTGTGCTGCATATATTGAGAGAAACATAGTTTGGACATGCCTCTCAGTGCACCAGGGTTTGATGGCTGTTGTGGAATTGATTTCTTATGCCAAGGCCAGATGGCTGCTTGAGGAAAAAAAACAAAAAAAAAAAAAAAAAAAAACACAAAATAAAACAAAACAAGAAACAAGGCAGAATATGACATTCTATTCACCAGAAAAAAATTTCAACAAAATCATCCTCAAGAGAAGATGCTAATTCTCAGTGGGCCACAAAGGTAGATTTTTATTTAGGTATAAACCTGATTCTATGAAATGCTGGTCAACCTGAAACTGACAAATGATTACATCAGGTAGAGCTTGTCGATGATTAATGAATCACTATTTAAATCCAGCATACTTGGCGGAATTTTTCTAAAAGAGCTTTCTTAATTTCTAATTCCTTTACACAAGGATTATTTTACATTTCTGTACATACATGTGTGTCTTTGAGAGTTTCTGCATACCAGGTATACACATATGCTTTTGAAGGTCGAAGGGCATAAGACCCTGAAGCTGGAGCTGGAGCTGGAGTTACAGGCTTGTGGGAACCAACCTCTGTTTTATAGGGGGTAGATGGTGGAAGGACAGGACTCGAAGAGGTGGAAAGAGGGCACTCTGATGGAGATGTAACCTGAAGTAATAAATAGTTTTTTTAAAAAAGAACACCAATAGCTATTGATCACTGAGTCTTCTGTCTAGTCTGCAACTCCTTTTTGACATTCAGAATAGTTCTTTTTCTTCAATTCAGAGAATTCTGAGTTTAAGTGTACACAGTTTAAAGCATCGACGTCTAAGAAAACTTAAAAAAAATAATAATCATAAGAGAAAATGTGTGAGTTCTTTCTATATCCCAAATCCTACAAGATTTTATTATTTTTCTGGATCAATCATTTTGTTTGGGGGTAATAGAAAGTTTTAAGGTAGATTGTGTTTAAAATAATGTTTTTCATTTTTAAAGCACCTTGGAGAAATTTACATTATGTTAATGTTCTATATCTAATAAAAAATAATTAAAATATAATTTTGTCATTTCTCTCCCCTTTTTCTACCTCCAAATCTTTAGTCTTCACAAAATCATATCTTCTTTAGCTTTAGCTATATTGTTACATATAAATACACAAAACCAAACACATATGCATGTGTTTTAAAATATAAATGCAAGTTGCTAGGTCCATCTTCAAGAATTTGCTATATGTGACCTATATATGTTTGGATAGACATAAAGGTTTGTACATTTTTTCTGTGTGTGTGTGTGTGTGTTTGTCTGTTCATCTGTGTGCAATGTTTTCATGCTTAATTGGGTAATGAAACTTCCCAAGTATCATCTTATAGATGGAAACATAGAAGCCAGCCAATCTTAATACATTGTTTACAGGTATACTCTATGAATGTTTTTTTTTAACCTACCTTATGCAGTCAGATGCAGGATATACCCAAATATAATATATGTTTCACTGAAATAATGTCCCTTGTGCCCTGATTTACTTTTAGAAAATGACAAGTATCCCATTTATCTAGAGGTTATCTCATTATCATATTGGACTAATATGTATGCCGTCATCTGTAAAATATGGATGCTAACAACACAAGTAATCATTATAAACTGTCTCCATATAGAACAATAACCCTTAGACCCATGCATTAACATATATAATCACACAGCTTGTAGACTTTCCAGGTTGACTTCTCACATTGAACAATGTGAGTTATTTCCTCCAGATTTGTTTCCTGCCTGTATAGTCCATTTCTTCCTGTGGCTGACAACATTCCAGGTTCTGAGATATTAGTGTTTGCTAAATCATGTAAACCATGAAAGGCATCTTGCAATCTTTTACATTTTGATGATAAGAAATAAAAGTACTACAAACATTTATATGTGAATTTTTAGTTTCAATAATATTTTTATAGTCTTGTATGTTTAAAAACACAAAATTGAACATGTCTATGAAATAGCTAATGTCCACTTATAAGTGAATATATACCATATGTATCTTTCTACTTCTGTTACCTCACTCAGGAAGAACTTTTCTAGTTACATCCATTTTCCTGCAAGTTGCATGACTTCCATGTTTTGAATAGCTGAGTAGAATTCAATTGTGTAAAGGAATCCACTGTTTATCCAGTTTCTTTATCCACTCTTCAATTGCTGATATCTGGGCTGGTTTCCGCTTTGTCTATTACAAATAAAGCTGCTATACTTGAGCCAATGTCTTTGTGGCTTGGTGGACAGAAATAAATCAACCCACCTGTGCACACTTGATTTTTGACAAAGAAGCCAAAAACCATACAATGGAAAAAAGGAAAGAAACAAATGGTGCTGGTCTAACTGTATGTCTGTCTATATGTAGAAGAATTTAAATATGCCCATATTTATCACCCTTCACAAAACTCAAGTTCAAGTGGATCAAAGATCTCAACATAAAACCAGATACTCTTAAATATAATAGAAGAGAAATTGGGGAAATTTTTTGAACTCATTGGTACAGGAGAAAACTTTCTGACCAGAACACCAACAACTCAAGCACTAATCAACAATTAATACATGGGACCTCATGAAACCGAAAATCTTATATAAGGAAAAATTTTAGAATATTTTTTCTTGTTCTGGGAAGAGTATCACCATGGTTGAAATGGAGATTGATTGCACCTGTAGATCTCTTTTGAGAAAGTGGACATTTTAACTATTGATTCTTTCAATTCAGGAACAAATCTATACTAACAAATATTCATTTCTCTACTTCAATATCTTTGTCAACAATTTAAAGTTTTTACTATAGACGTTTTTACATCTTGTACTAAATCTTTATTCCTAGATTATTTTGTCACTATCATTGGTGTAATATACATTTTATTATTATTATTTCATACCAGCTCCGTATGTAGAAATATGTGGATTTGAAGTCAGTCTCCAGAATGTTAAGTATTCTATCAATTGAGTTGTATCTCCATATTTGCTTTCCAGATTTGTTTTTTCTTTACTAGATAATTTTCTATTGATATATACAAAGTTTCTTGGGTTTGTGTGTGTGTGTGTGTGTGTGTGTGTGTGTGTGTGTATGTGTGTATGTGTGGTGTGTGTGTGTGTTAATATGTCATCATGTCAGATGAACTGATCCTATATCGTTATACACAATCCTTCCTTTACTTTGCTGTTGTTACTTAAATTTTCTCCTATCTTGTATATGTATGGTTACTCTATCTTTCTTTTGCATTTTATTTATATATAGAATATTTTTCCATCAAATAGTTCAGTCTATATTTCTTCTTGTAAGAATAACTATGTTTCATGTAAGCAACATTTTTTGGGGGGGTCTTGTTTTCTAGGAATGACATCAGTTAGTGTCACTTGACTGGAAAACATAATGCATTTATATTTAAGGTGAATTTCATTAAAATTCTACTGTAGCCATTTTGTAACTTTTTATATTTTGATAATAATTATGTTTTTCCATTCTTTTTTGCTCCCGCTATGTATTTTGATATCATGCTTATTGTTTTAGCTTATTTAATAGCAGTTTTTGCTTTTGTGCTTACTGTAAGGCATAAAAATATATTTGTTTATATAATGTCTTTTTTAAATGAAAATATAATATGATTATTATTATAAAACAAAAAAATTGGAGAAAGAATATAGCAAAGATGACCCATACCACATATTCCAATTGTCTAAATGAACTAAATTTTTAATATTTTATTTTTCTATATTTATTATCTCTTAGAATATCAAAATTCACTATCTTTGATGATTTGACTTCTAATTATCACTTTACAAATGGAATAATTTATGCAATGTTAAACAGTTAAGAATTTATCTCATGATTTATTTGACCTGGGAGTTTTCAATGTTTTCTGTTTGTTATTTGAAATATTTTTTCTTTTGGTTTGAAGGACCCTTGCTACTCTTTCTTGTAGGAAAAGTTTAGTGGTCATAAATTCTCATAATTTTTGTTTACCTTAAAAGGTTTTTAGCTCTTCATTGCTGCTAAAGTCTTGCTTACTTTGCTGCCTACTGTATTTTTGGTCGACCATTTCCCCCTTCACATGCCTGTGAAAACTATTGGTTTTATTTCTCTTGGTATATATGTTTCTACTCAGAAGTATTCTATCAGGAGGTATAAGATATTCATATGTGTTATTGGTTTCTTTTATCTTACCTTCAGAAACTTTACTTAGCATTTGAAAGTTTGGTATAGTAAGCCTTGAGTATTCATATTTAAAATAGATCACTTGTGATTTGAGTGATCTGCCCATTGATGTTGTATTCTACTCTAGATTTGATACTTGCTTTGAATTAACTCTGAATTCTCCACCTATCCCTGTAGTATTCTCAAGTCTCATTTGAAACCCAGTAACTCAAATATTTGGATTTTTTTAATTCTATTCTAAAATTTCTCCATTCTGCATTCATTTTTCTATTGTGAGTGTATTTTAAAATCTGTGTTTAAGGTAAGATTTTATTCTGCATGATCTATTATACTAATTATGCCTTTGTTGCTTATTTATTTTAACTAAGTATTTTTTAAATCTTATTTTTTTTAAAACTGTATTTTCATGTTTCAGTTGGATTTGGACATTTTTCTGTGTCTCGAAGTTTATTGAATTTATGTAAAACATTTTCAGTTCTCCATGTGAGGCCTTATTCATTACTCTTAGTTTGTAGTTAGTATCCTGGCTTGGTAAGGATCCTTCAGTGAAGTCATGGTTCCATGAAAGTTCTTGGTACTCATCTGTTTGTTTTAGCCAAGTTTTCCTCACTGTAAACAATAGTTGAGACAAACAACTTAGAAAGGAGGCAAAGAATTTAAGTGCTAAAGCAGGCTATCTCTGCTACTTTGGATTATTAGTGGCCCATAATGGTAGAAGCATATGGCAAAGAAAATCACTATCCTAATGGTCAGTAGTCAACGATGGCTGTCCCATCAAAGGGCAAAACCCTAGTGATCTGAAAAGCTCTCACTAAATTCTGTGTCTTAAAGCTTTCATAACCTCCTAATAATACCCCTCTGCATAAAAACTTAAACATGGGTCTTTGTGGAATATTCTAGAAACAAACAAAACATTGTCCATCATATACTCACAGAAGAATTGGGTATTTATTCCAGTACTCCAAACTTGTTTTATTTGAGTCCGTTTTTAAACATAGATGTAGGCCTCATATTTTATCTAACCTTATTGTAACCAAACTTTTAAATTATTATTTAACACTTATTTATTTGTTACTAAATTCACTTATAACAAACACCAACAATTTCTTATCTATTAATCCTATAAATTCCTACAACCCCTTTAACCTATCCACTAAACCTATTGATAATTATAACAACTACTTTAATAACCTTTTAGAATGATACAGTCTCTGGGGCAGGTCCTCAGTCAGGAACACAGTCTTTGTCATAGATTCTTTAACGCACTTAGCAGTCATTTTTCTGGATCTCTCAGATGTAGGTTCGTCAGGGTAAGTTGGTTATTGTAGTCTCACCTTAAATAAGGCTTCATGCTTTCTTCTCTGTGGGAGACCCCAGCCGTCTGCAGGCCAACTTATTTCTTTTGAATCAGGATCTCAGCTGTTCTGTCTCAGTCCTTAAAGCCAGGCACAGTTTCCCCTAGGCCACTGATAGGACAGATCAAACCCTTCCAGGCAAAAGCTGAGCCACAGGGTCCAGTCCTTGGCCTTTTGGTGTCTTGCTCAGGCTTTCTTTGTTCATCGGCTTCTTTCTGCTTCAGGGAGAGAGCTGGCCATCAATGGCTAGCCCTTTTTTTAGCAGGACTCTTGGAGCTCTCTAGCATCAGGGGCCTCTCCTCTTTTTGGGCTCCATGCACTGTCCTTAAATAGGAGGAACTCTGTTTCAGCTTAATTGGGCTCCGCCCACTTAGCAGCTGAAAACAATGTCAGGCCAGATACTTTGTTTCTTCAAGTCTATTGAGTCTTTCCTGTTTTTCCTGACTTTAACCTTGTTTTTTAGTCTATTAAGTCTTTCCTGTTTTTGTTGACTTTATGCTGATAATGCTCTTCAGGCCCCGAATTAAGAGACAGTATCAGAAACTCCTATATATTTTATAAATCTAATTTATCTAACCCCTACACCTTATAGTCACTTATGCTTTTTGAACATATAGGACATCTTAAGTCTAGGTTTGCTGTGAGAATATTTTGTTATTTTTTCCTAATTTAAGCACTAGAATATGATCCAAGCCCATATCTGTGCCAAATTGTCAGGTAGTATTTTCTTCAGTATGAACTAAGTAAGGATGCTTATGAAGAGTAGCCCTTTTGTCTATTTCATTTAGCTGAGTAGACTCATGATTGTTATATGTAGTCTCTGGATTATGTTCAGGTAATGTCTTATTATGAAAATGATACCAATAGAGTTGTCCCAGAATTTTCTGCTAGAACTTTGACCACAAACCACACAGATTTATGTTATACCCTGAGGCATCAGATTGCCAATTCATTTATCATTATGGCAAGAACAAGGCTCACAGTGATATAAGCCATCTACTGCTAAGGTTGACTTTGGCAATCACATATACACATTACGATGATGAATGATAGTGGGAAGAGATGTCCAATATCCTGGGATAAGTATTTCTTCCTCATTGCATTTTTCAGAGGTTCCCTTTTGCACAGTGTTTCTCATCCTGTGGATTTGACCCTCTTGTGGTTGCATGTCATATATCCTTCAATTAATATATTTACATTACAATCCATAGCAATAGCAAAATTACAGTTATAAAGTAGCAACAAAATAAGTTTAGGGTTGGGGTCACCACATCTTAAGAAACTGTAATTAAAGGGTTGCAGCCTGTAAACAGGTGCTGCTACAAGATGCCTGGCATCTGGTTTCACTAGTTTGTAATTGGGTTCAAAGAAAATATCTTCTGCTTGCTACCTAGTTTTACATCCAGCTCATGGAGTCTTGCTCCTTGTTCTCTAGATAAGTTTTGCACAAGATTGTTAAAGGTATTCCAATGACATTGTCTTATCCCAATCTTGCTGATGAAAGGATCCAAACAATCTAAGTAGTTTATTCATGACAACTTCATTGGGTGTAAAAACATCTGTAATTCAGGTCTTATTCTTACATTTCTCAATCAGTTCTTTCTAGAAACACCTTAACAGATATGTGCGAAGCTGTGTCGCCTAGATGTTCTGGATGTTAATGAAGACTAGCATTAACTATCTTTTAGTTAGCTTCTACTACAACCTTAAAATTGTTTTTATGGTGTAATCAACATTTTTATCAGGTAATATGTGCATTATTTTAGGGCATTTTTTGTTATCCATTTTGTGCTTATTCAACTTATTATGTTGAAATGCTCTTTAAATTCAACTTCACTTTTGGTGTGTCATCTTTCTCATGCCTTCCATTGGGTCTGGTTGGACATTTTTTTTGTCAGCTTAACACACCTGGGAAGGGGTTTCTGGGGTTTATAAGAAAAAAAAACAAAAACAAAAACAAACGTGGAGAGCAAGCCAGTAAGCAGCTATCCTCCATGGATTATACTTCAATTCTTGCCACTGGATCTTTATCTTGAGTTCCTACCTAAACACTCACATAACAGATGGACCACTATCTGAAAGTATCAGATGAAACAGACTCTTCCCCAAGTAGTTTTTAATTATAGTACTTTCTTATAACAATGGAAATCCTTTCTAAGACATATTATTTCTCATCATTTTTATTATTCTGTATTTTCCTTATGAAATTTCATTAGATGTTACATGGATTAATTACCACAAAACACTGAGGTAAGAAACCGATCTACTTCTGTCTATACATAATAAAATGCCTATGCATAGTGTCTAATCTATCCTAGACAGTGAGTAAAACAATATGACTGATCGTTAGCTATGATATACACTCATGTACCACAGTCAACAATGAAATATAAGTTTTCTACAGTTGTTTACTGTTGTTTTAGAAAAACTAAACTATACTAGTTTTTCAGTTTTTACCCATGAAGACTCAGGAGCTAGATGCTCAGATGAAAACCTGCTAGCTCAGAGAGGCAGAGAAAGCACCCACATGTTCATCCTTTTCCACCAACCAGCAAAAAAAATCACTAAGATAATAATCCCAGAAGAACCTAGAGAAAGAAGGCTAGAAGGAAAAATCCTTCTGATGGAGAAAACCCAAACGAAGAACTGTGAAAGAACTCCTGCGTAGAACTCAAAGGAAGAACAACTCTAAAGGCAAAAACCTTTGAAAGATGAAGCAGCAGAAAACCTCTGAAGGAACCCAAAAATCTCTTTCCAGGCTTTGTTAAATACCCTCAACTTAATGTCCCTCCTTTCTGTTTATCCCTGTCAGGTGGTTTCTTGCTCTGCCTCTTGACCTGTGTACAGAAAGCTTTTGGATAAGAGATGCATTCTTAAGGTTGAGCCACATGATAAGTACTTGTTTTCATAAACAGAAAGTTCATGGATTAAAAGTATGTGCTTACAGGTGAGCCACACCATAACAATTTGTTTACAATAAACAAAGATTCTAGGACTTAAGGTAAAACCATCCCATAATTACAAATAGACTTTTAACTTTACAAATTCAGGGTTCATAATGTGATCAAATATTCTGTAACAGCTTATTATTAATAGACAATGGTATCAGGGTCTGGTGCAGCAGACGGTAATCCCAATTAATGGGAAGATTAAGGTAGGCAAATGTCAAGTTTAAGGTCTACTTGGTCTACAGAGTAATTCGTTGCCTACCAAATCAACATAGTGAGACCTGCCAATCATGGATAATCTGGGTTGGATCTAGAATCAACAAAGAGACAGGTCTTTTGTGCATCCTCCAGGGTAGTTGATGGAAGGACTAACTGATAAAAAGTTCTCCAGAATGGGCAGAGCCTTCCAGAAGTGTCTTGAATATGAAGATATCTCAAGGAAATTTACTGTGTTGTTGTTCCCCTTCCCTTCTTGCTGATCAGAGCGTGTACAATGCTTTTGCTCCTGCTCCATTATATAACATCAGAATCCAGTTTATTTGATCTTCTGATAGATTGAATGCCAGCAGCTATCCAGGTGTCTCTAAGGACTTCAGTTTCATATTGTCACTGCTGAGTTCTCCAGCCCCATGGACAGAGAAGCTAACAGGTTCTCAGAGTTTGCAGTGTACAGAAACCATTGTTGGACTTCTTAGCTGATATTATATAAGCAAGTCTAAAAATTTCCTTTTTAATATATGTTAATTTGATTAATTGTTTTCTTTGTGGATAATGAAGATTTATGTATCATCTCATAGGAAAAAGTTAAAGAACTACAATTTTCTATAGGTATGAGCAAAAGTATCTAGAATACATTTAGAAGCTATATTGATTTAGGAAAAAGACAGTAGCTCTAATAGCATGCATATACAAGCAACATTAAATGGACATGTTATATATTACTGTGTGTGCATGATTTATATATATATATATATATATACATATATGTGTATATATGGAACATATATGTTATATATGTTATAAAGAATAGTTTCATGTTGCTAGAGAGGGAGAAGGAGGGGAAGAAGTGAGATAAATACAATGTACTCATGTAGGAAATTCTAAAAATAGTATAAAATTTTATTTTTTAAAAAGTAAAAAGATACAAGGCAGCAGTGACACACACATTTAATCCCAGCACTCTGGAGGCAGAGGCAGGCAGATCTCTGTGAGTTTGAGCCCAGCTTGGTCTATACAGTGAGTTCCAGGATAGTCAGAACTAAAAGAGAAAAACCTTTTCTCAAAAAACTAAAATAAATAAATAAATAGGTAGATAAATAAATAAATAAGCATGTAGAAAAGATTATTAGGATATAATATAGCAGCAGAACACTAGGCCATTCAGCCCTAACTTCTATCAGTAATACCCCAATAAAACAAAACACAATACCAAAAAGACCATGGCAACTGATATTTGAACCCTATTGTTGGGGGGTGTGTATGTCATTTAATAAGATGTTGCACCAGAAATTTCTCCTTAACACCGTACAAAACAGTTAGGTTTATTTGAGGATGTGATAATGTTTGGTAAAAATATATGCACATTTTTCAAATTTTGTCTTCACTACTAATCAAAGGTATCTTCCATCAAAAGTAATCATTAAAAAACAACAACAACAACAAAACACACACACACACTGTAGAAACACAAAGAGTAATTCCTCAAGAGGCTCATATTCCAATTTGTTATATGATGATTTCTGCATGTAAAAGAATTAAAGGTCAACTCTCCTTAGACCATGTGTGAAATCAACAGCATAATAAAAGGTCCTTGGCTTCCCTACAAAAATCCTCTTGGCAACTCCTCTGACTCTCTGAGAAATCCAGTGCAAAGTCTTCCAAGTTTTGTTAGTTTAGTAATCAAAAACAATCTAATAGAACTCCCAGGCTTCTGACAGAAATTAATCTATGCAAGTATAATAGCAATGTGGAAAGAAGGGGGTATAAGTTTTGCTAAACAGACAGGCAATTCTTAAGAGACCTCAAATAACAATAATACTAAACCAGATATCTCATTCTCTTCTGGTACTTAAAAGTTAATAAATGCGACACAGCAAAAGTTACTACAGCTACGTTCTCTGACAAATGTTGACACCTTTATGAACTAAGTATCTATTCAATTTATTGAGCTATGTGAGTTACCTTATATGTACACTGTACAGTTTAATATGAGGAATAAGGAGAAGATAGCTTCCTCTCTATGAGTTCCAGATTAATAACAAAATACTAAAACAGTATTTCACACAGGGTGAATGTGTAATCCTTTGTTAACAAAGTGTTAGAATTTTAGAAGGTTTAATAGGATGGTTCTATCTTTCAGAGTATGAAAAGTCATGAGGCAGAATGAAATTGGGTGAAAAGAACTCTACTATGTCTGTGGGAGAGAACACAAAAGGAAAAAAAAGATTGATGTCTGGGAGAAACTTTAATTTTATATTTCTTGTCTGACTTTTTTCTTTTTAGACAACAATTTTATTGAGATACAATCTAATATATATGCATTTTAAATAGCATATATTTCAACCACTTAGCATATAAAATTTAGTGGTTTTGTTTTAGGTGTTAGGTTTCAGAGGTAGGGCTTGGGTTTAGGATTTAGGAATTTTATAGACAATTGTTAGGTAATTGTTAAGTATTGGTAAATATGTATGATAAATAAAAATTTACTGTTATAGGTGGTGCCCAACAGTAGTTAGGCATTATGGGTGTTTTGATTTTCAAAGCGGTAGAAGAAACTTCAGGTTTTGGCTGTATGACAGAGATTATCAACATAATGGCAATTATTGCTGAATATTTTCAATCAGGATGGATATGTTATGTTGCTTTTCCTTTTTTGCTTTACTGGTTTATCAGAAGGGTTAATCATACTACAGCCTTACAATTACAAAACTTACAAACGCAGATTTAGGAAATGAAAAGTACACTATCAGAGTTGGTAAATAAAAAGGAAAATGTGCCACAGGATGAAACAGACAAATAAAGGGCTCCACAACAAGCTTGGGAACCTTCTCTCAGCTCCATGTACCTTCGCTTCTAGGTATGCAAGAACACCTCCCATGGAGCCAGAAGCTGTAAACAATGGTAATGTGGAGCCAAGTGCTCCACCCCTAGAGGAACTGCCTGGTACTACACAGGCACCACCAGCAGTTTTTTCCAGTGATTTATCAAAATAGGTCTGGTGCTAATGAAGGTCAACCAAATCAGGAATTAACATGGTATCCAATTGATATATTAGATCTAAAAAGATTCAAGGAGTGTATTGTATCATATGGCTTACATTCCTCTTTCGTTAAACAAATGCTTAATAACTGGGAAATGTACAATAGAGTCATTCCCCAAGATTGGAGGGAACTGGTATCAGCTGTGCTAGAGGGTAGCCAGCAATTACAATTGTTATCATGGTGGAGACATGAAGCCACCTTGTTAGAACAACAAAATATGGCAAGGGGAATAAATGTCACAACCGATCAAATACTTGGTGAAGGTAGATATGATGATCTAAGAGAACAAATTCATATGGATAATATTGCAATTCAATAATGCCATAATACAGATTTAAGGGCCTGGGAAAAAATTCAGAGAAAGGAAAAAAGTGCATTTCATATATTAAGATTACATAAGATCCTGGAGAAATATTTACTGACTTTTTACAGAGGTTAACTTCAGCTATAGAGAGAGATGTGCCAAGCCCTGATGTTAATAAATACCTTAGCTTTTGAAAATGCCAATGCTGACTGTCAAAGAATAATTAGACCATTAAAGGCTAAAGGGACCTCAATAGATGAATGGATAAGAGAAACAACTGTGATTAGTACCCAAGATCATCAGGCTAATATCATAGGACAAGCTATTGCTAAGAATCTTAAGAGATGGTATAAATGTAATGAATTTGGTCATTTTCAAAGGTTTGTACAGTTTGATCTTCCAGTTCACAAACTGGGTTCAGAGCTCAAAATAACAGGCATCTTGACTCTAGAACACATGGTCAAAAAAGAGAATGAATGCCTTATAATAACAATGGAAGGTCAAGGGCTCCAGGATATTGTAATCGCTGTGGGAGAGGTAAACCCTGGTCATGGGATTGCAAATCTAAAACAGATATCAGAGGTAAACCTTTGCCAGGAAAGTGAGGGACCTACCAGTTCAGGCCCCCCAAAATAATATGAACTGTTGTCCATCATCCAACCATAGGGAAACAGACAGACAAGAGGAACAAAATTAACTATTGCTGATCTTTTACAGGGTACTGAAGGTACTGCACATTTGGATTTGACCACAGATGAATCTAAAACATTATCCAAATAGACGATTGTTATATGTTAACCACTGGTATTTACTGGTATTTACCATCAGGGACAATAAGATTATTCTTTGGAAAAAAATGGATTAACTTGACAAGGATACTTTATTCATCCAGGTGTTATAAATGGAGACTTTAAGGAAGAAATTAGAATTATGACATCCATGTGGAAAGAGATGACAATTAATGCAGGGGACAAAATTGCCCAACTGCTGCTGTTTCCTTATGTCAAGGGTAAGGTTATTCCAATAGACAGATCAGGAACAATTGAGAATACTAAAAAACATATATTTTGGCAAACAATGGTAAATGATAAGAGACCAAAACTAAAAATACATATGAATGGCATTGAAATAGAAGGATTGTTTGACACAGGAGCAGATGTCACTGTCCTCTCACAGAAATCTTAGAATTCAAATTGACCACTTCAAACGGTTCCTACACATTTATAGGAATTGGTAAATTATCACATATTAAACAAAGTGTACATTGGATTACATGTGTTGGACCAGAAGGACAAAGGGCAAAATTAAGACCTTATGTGGCTGAGGTACCCATAAATTTATGGGTAAGGGATCTCTTGCAACAATGGGGTACTCGAATTAGTATCCCCACAGTCTCAAAGATAAACAATGATGACATTATGGATACTTTTTAGGAAGGTATTGATATGAGTATCTAAAAACATTTACAAGCTATGTCTAGTATACAAATACAGGACACCCAGACATTGAGATTATAGATATTTTTGAGAAAGGTATTGATATGGGTACTCAAAAACAATTACAACCTGTGTCTATTGTCCAAATACAGGACACCCCAGGTATTGAGTTTCCAAATTTATACTAGGGGCCACTGCTGAAATTCCAACAGCCCTACCCTTGAAATGGCTATCCAATGAACATGTGTGGCAAGAGCAGTAGCCCTTAACAAAAGAAAAATTACAGGCATTAGAACAATTAATACAAGAACAGCTGGAGGTTCATCATATAGAAGACTCTAACAGCCCATGGAATTCTCCGGTGTTTGTGGTTAAAAAGAAATCAGGAAAATGAAGAATGGTAACAGATTTAAGAGCTATAAATAGAATAATGCAAACAATTGGTTCTTTTTTTTTAATTATTTTTTATTTCTTCAAGTTATATTTCAATCACAATCGCCTCCCTACTCCCCCCCTCCTGTCCCACCCTTCCACCCTCTTCCCCCTCAACCCCCTCATCCTCTACCCTTTTTTTTTAGTTTAAGGTATATCTTTTCCCCCCAACAGCTCCCCCTTTCAGTCCAACCAATGGTTCTTTCTCTTATAACAATAAATACAATACAAAACAACAGAAATAGGCCACAATTATGAGAGTTATGTGGCTTAGCATACATTCTCAGTGTCCAGTCCATATATATTTGGCACCTAACTTTAACATTCTACTATCTAACCATCTCCATGAGTTTAACATTCTATATCTAACTCAGCTTTCATGCTAACTTGCTTCACAATTTCAAAATCACTAAGATTATTCAGCTCCACAGACTGCTCCAGCCAGAAATACAGTAAAGCCCTGAAGATCAGCTTCTGTCTATGAACTTCTTAGGACATCTAAATAGCTGAGCACAAAAGGACTGAACATCAAATGAGTCTATTAATATTTTTAACAATTTTTCCATTCTTATTTGGGCCCCAAACAGGCTTACTACATCCCAAATCAGCAGGAAGTCATTTTAAGAGAGTGACATCCCATCCCCAGAAGGTGGGGAGGGTGTTTCTCCCCTCTTTGGTTATTTGATGGATAACAGAAAATTTTGTTATTTAGGGGAAGAGACTACAAGCTGTTAAATGGTTTTGTTAAATGGGTTTTGGAGGTTAGACCCAGGGACTTCTCTCTTTTTCTTTTCTGTATCTTTCTTTCTCTCCTATGTAGGAGTGAACAGACTTGAGAAAAAATGGGACATAGGCATAGTATAGGAAAGATCAAGGAAAAAGGACAGATTATTGAATATGCCCTTATAACTTTGTATATTGATACAAAATTAATATTATATTTGGCTGAATTGGTATTGATCATTGTATGTTAATGCAAAATTAAGATTGTATTCAACCAATGAGTTCTTTGCAGCCTGGTATACCTTTTACCCTCCCTATTACCAAAGTCGTGGCCTTTAATAGTGATTGATTTAAAAGATTGCTTTTTCTCAATTCCATTACATCAAAAGGATAGGGAAAGGTTTGCTTTCTCTGTAACTACTCTTAATAACAGTAGACCAATTATGAGGTATCATTAGAATGTGCTTCCACAGGGAATGATAAATAGTCCAACTTTATGTCAATATTCCGTACAACAACCATTATAAATAATTTGTAAACAATTTATTCAATCTATTATCTATCATTATATGGATGATATTTTGTTGGCTGATCCTGATACAGGTACTTTAGAAATTTATTTAGGGAAACACAGAGAATTCTGCCACTTTGGGGATTACAAATTCCTCCTGAAAATATACAAAGAGGAGATTCAATCAACTATTTGGGCTATAAAATAAGTCAACAAAAAATAAGATCACAAAAGGTACAGATCCATAGAGACCAATTGAAAACTCTTAATGATTTTCAGAAATTAATGGGAGATATAAATTGGCTAAGGCCCACCTTTGGTTTAAGTACTTATGAGTTAAGTAATTTGTTTCAAACATTACAAGTGGATTCAAATCTAAACAGTCCAAAATGTTTAACTGCTGAGGCAGAAAAGGAATTAATGTTGATAGAACAAAGATTACAAGATCGAATTGATCCTAAACTTGATTGCATTTTGGTTATTTTACCATCAACTCATTCTCCTACAGGACTCATTATGCAATGGGAAGATAGTATTGTAGGATGGATTTTCTTACCACATAAACAAAGTAAATAACTAAAAACATATATAGAAATAATAACTGAACTAATTGTAAAGGGTAGAATAAGACTATGTCAACTGTAAGGAATGGACCTGGCTGAAATAGTAGTGCCTCTTACTAATACTGAGATTATGTCATTATGGGTAATCAATGAAGATTGGCAAAGAACTTACAGTAATTATTTGAGAGAAATTAATAACAAATTTCAAAAAAAACAAACATATACAATTTATAAAAAGAACTAACTGGATTCTTCCTCATATTGTAAAGGGAACACCAATTCCTGATGCACCAACTTTCTATACTGATGCAAACAAACAGGTAATGGCAGGTTATAAGACAGATGAAATCAACAAGGTAATCAAAAGTCCATATACCTCGGTTCAAAAAGCAGAATTGTATGCAATCCTTATGGTATTATTAGATTTTTCAGAGATTCTTAACATACTTACTGATTCTCTATATGCAGAAAGAGTTGTATTAAATATAGAAACTGCTGTATTTATTCCTGATAACACAGAATTAACTTCTTTGTTTATACAATTACAATAGGTCATCAGAAACATAAATAACCCATTATATATTACTCATATTCAATCTCATACAGGTTTACCAGGTCCATTGACACAAGGTAATGAGGATATTGACCAATTACTAATAGGATATGTGTTAGAAGTTTCAAAATTTCATGAAAAACATCATGTTAACAGCTCGGGTTTAAAGAGAAAATTCTCTATCATTTGGCAACAAGCCAAAGAAATAATTTTAAAATGTCCTACATGTTCTTTCTATAACCAAACTCCATTACCTTCTGGAAGTAACCCTAGAGATATTAAAAAGAATGAGATTTGGCAAATAGATGTGTTTCATTTTACAGAATTTAGAAAATAAAGGTATGTACACCATATCATTGATACATATTCAGGATTTCAATGGGAAACTGCTCTAAGTTCAGAAAAGGCTGATTGTGTTATTACTCATTTAGTAGAAATTATGGTATTTATGGATGTAACAGCACAAATTAAGAGTGATAATGCTCCTGCATATGTATCTAATAAAATGAAACAATTCTTTACATATTATAATATAAAGCATGTTACTGGTATACCTCACAACCCTACAAGACAAGCAATTGTAGAAAGAGCTAATCATACCTTAAAGGAGATGCTTATTAAACAAAATGTGGAATTAATGAATTCCAGGGACAGACTACATAATACTCTGTTAACATTAAATTTTTTGAATGTTGATGAAAAAGGTAGTACTGCAGCTGAAAGGCACTGGGATATAGAGACAACTGAAGAATTAAACCAACCAATACACTATAAGGACATTTTGACTTTAGAATGGAAACCTGCAATAGTGCTAAGATGGGGACATGGTTATACATATGTATCTACAGGTAATGAAAAGATTTGGATACCAACAAAACTTATAAAGATCAGATCTGACCAGAGAAATCAAAGAGAACCTCCTATTAGCTGAGACATAAATATCTTCACTTGATAAGAGTATTTTTTTAACTGTCTAATGTTCATAGTATTTCATTCATTCATTTAGCATGGGTGGAGTTTATGCTAATATATGCTTTTCTCCCTCTTAAACTTAAGGACAAATTTATTTTCAGAACCAAAGACTAAGGACAATAACGACAAGACAAATAGACCAAAGGATCTAACCTAATAAACTGCTTCAATTACTAATTTTTCCAAATTATACATACAAATCAATTTTTTTTAATAATTTATTTTTTATTTCTTCAAGTTTCATCTCAATCACAATCCCCTCCCTACTCCCCCCTCCAGTCCCACCCTTCCACCCTCCTCCCCCTCAACCCCCCTCCCCCTTCCCTTCCCTTCTTTTTTTTTTTTTTTTTTAGTTTAAGGTATTTCTTTTTTCCCCCCAACAGCTCTCCCTTTCAGTCCAAAAAAATGGTTCTTTTTCTTATAACTATAAATACAATACAAAACAACAGAAATAAATAAGCCACAATTATAAGAGTTATATGGCTTAGCATACATTCCCAATGTCCAGTCCATATGTATTTGGCACCTGACTTTAACATTCTACTATCTAACCATCTCCATGAGTTTAAAGTTCTATATCTAACTCAGCTTTCATACTAACTTGCCTCATAATTTTAAAAATATCTTCTCAGATCCAGAACACCCTCTTGATTCCTAAACAACTCAAAATTTAACTATGAGACTCTAGCTATCTATTCTTCAACCACCTCAGAGACCTGAGAGGGATAAATATACCTGATTATATAGGAAGTGCAGGGCCTACAGCTTCCAAAACTAAAAAATGACATACCAGTTGCTGCCTGGACAGTTCCTATTTTCTCTCCATACATTACAGCGTCAATCTTCAGCCATTTGGCCCCATTTCTCTGACAGACATTGGTTGTAGAGCAGGAATTATGAAGGACTTACCTACCCTGTCTTGGCAGAGCTAGGCTGTCGACTTATCTGCTTCCAAGTTTTGTCCTTTTTGGACAGAAGTCTGTCTACAGTTGAAGCAAGGGGTTTTTGTTGTCAAGAGAAAGGCTTACCACCAATTAAACCATCTCCCACTGGAGATTCTTCCATGCTCATCTTCTACTTGGAGTAGAATAGGGGGTGCTGTCAGGAGCTGACATGTCTCGATATCAAAAAATCTTAAGTTAAGAATACATCTTTGAATGCCATATTCTGCCGATCTCTTGAGGTTTTTGAAGATGCCCTATCTATATCTTATATTTAGATAAGCAAATATTGCTTGTCTCTTAACAACTTGATTACATTTGGCGAAATTGGTATTGATCATTGTATATTAATATAAAATTAAGATTGTATAGGGCTACATTGGTATTGATCTTTGTATATTGATACAAAATTAAGATTATATTTGGCCACATTGGTATTGATCTTTGTATATTGATACAAAATTAAGGGTAATACTTCTTAAAGGTATTGTTCGTAGTAATACTTAAAAATGAAATGTCAAGTTTTGACCTCTCGCTACCAACTGACATAAACTGTTTAGGATAATTAAGAAACGGAAACTAATAGTCATGAAAACGTGTCATTTTGTTAGTTACTATGACAGTCTATCACAGTTATTTTCTAAGCTACTCAGAAATCAAGTTGCTTAGAGACAAGCAATATTTGCTTATCTAAATATAAGAGATAGATAGGGCATCTTCAAAAACCTCAAGAGATCTGCAGAATATGGCATTCAAAGATGTTTTCTTAACTTAAGATTTTTTGATATAGAGACATGTCAGCTCCTGACAGCACCCCCTATTCTACTCCAAGTAGAAGATGAGCATCGAAGAATCTCCAGTGGGAGATGATTGAATTGGTGGTAAGCCGTTCTCTTGGCAAGAAAAACCCCTTGCTTCAACTGTAGACAAATCAATTTTTAAGGGCTAGCCCAAAAAGATCGATCAAAACTACAGCTAGTTTTCCCAAGAATTGGCCATTTTTCCAAATTTTTAAGGATATTTTCACCTCTTATCCCTAAAGTTAGGATAAAAATTTTCTTTTTGTTTGTTTGTTTTGTTGTATGTTATATGTTGTGATTGTTTGTCATCATCTAGGATGAATGGATATGATGAAGGGATGTAAAAATAGATTTACTTGAGACAAAGAAAGGGGATCGACTCAGGAATCTCTTTTTTCTTTTCTTTTCTTTTCATATCATTAAAAATAAAAATATTTCATAAATTTAGGATTATTTAAATAATAATCTTGATTTATATTTACTGATAAGATTTAAGGTTATATTTATTATTTTATTTATTTATAAAATTTAAGGTCAGTTTAATAGTATTTTTCATACATTATTTTATAATATGTTTATTTTCTTTATGTATTTTACATAAACAATTCATATGATTGTTTTTATAATTAATAGATATCTTACCTTGTATTTTGTTTGTCAAAAGATGTAAATATTACCATATATATTGATATAAATTTATGTTTATTTTGTTTATGTATTGTACATAAACAATTCATGTGATTTTTCTTGATATAGACACATGGGTATTGTTAGGAAAAATTGATTGCTTGGTGAGATGGGAGGAAGTGTGGTAGGAACTTGGAATAAGGCTGAACTTTTAAGATAAAAGACTTCATCTGAAGTGGCATGTCCTTGGGAACTCACCAAGGATCAGAGCCTCTTTGATCTTGGGGCTGGGGGCAGGACATGTTCCCTGAGGTGCTCTCCCTCCAGAGGTCTGATGTCTTTTCACAGCTCTCTGCGAAAAGCATCTGAATGACATGCCCTGAGGCACCTGTCCACATCTGTGTACTGACTGTGAATTCTCCCCTCTGCAAAAAGCTTTTTTTAAAAAAGACTGAGCCCCCAGAACTAACTTTAAAAGTGCACAAAGCTTCTGCCGACAGGTGAAGATACTCAAGGCAGGATTCACGTGAACACTGGGTGGGCTCTCTCTCCACTGGGTGGGCTCTCTCTCCTATTCCTGATTCACTCAATGTTTTCCTCCACTGGCGAAAAACACGCATCACAATCTCATCGAAAAGTTTCACCCTCTGATATTGACCCATTTTGTGTCTGGAGAGGGGATAGATTCTCCCTGAGATTCTGGAGTTCTCAGAATTGGAGCTCCAGGACTTGGGCCTTTGCAGGCCATTAGCATCTGAATAGGTGAGCAACCTGGGAAACTTTCATGTGTTAATTGGTTTTAAGACCACAAAGGGACAAAGGAAATTCAGAGACTTTAAGAAACTTTAAAACTGAAAAATTGTATGAAGACCAGCCATCCAACAGGATCCATGCTCAGAGAAAAATGTCCTTTTGAGAAACCTTAGGATAATGTTAAAATGTTTGTATTATAGATACTAAGAAGTTTTAGGTGTTAGGTTTCAGAGTTAGGGTTTGAGTTTAGGATTTAGGAATTTTATAGACAATTGTTAGGTACTTGTTAAGTATTAATAAAAATATATTCGATAAATAAAAATTTACTGTTACGGTTTTGCTATATTAACATTTGCACAATTACCAACAAAACCAATATAAGAACAATTTCATAATCCCCCCCTAAAGAATGTCTTTGTCTATGAGCAGTAATTCCTCATTTCCCAGTTTTATCTCCTGTTGTGGAAAGATTAACAACATTGCTTCTGATAGGCTTATTTCAATGCTGAGATATGGTTACCACCACTTCTGAGGCATTCTCTTGATTGGTTAACAAAAGTTGCTGATGGCCAATTAGCTGGGTAGAAACAGTATAGGAAAGTGGACTTCCTGAGATTAGAACAGGAACCCTATGCTTTATACAGGATTTTCCCTTTCTGCTGGGAGACTCAGAAGGATATAGATATCTTTGAGAACACTGGAAGGTAATCACAGGCACATGGCAGTTTGGGATTAGGTGATCTGGGTTAATTTAGAGTAGCTAACTGAGACTCTGACCAGCTAAGTGCTAAGCGTTAAAACATTAAAAGGCCTTGGTGTATTTAATTATTGGGGAAAGGACTGCAGCAGATTATAGGCCCTCAGTCCAAGCAGTCATAGACTCCCAAACTTCCCTTGAACTCAGGCAAATATCCTGCCAATCTGCAGGTCATTCTACCAGCCTAATATAACAACTTATATTAATTAACATTTTTTAGGTTACAGGTGGTGTAGGCCATCCTTGGTCCTGGGGCTCTTTCCCCAGGACAAATCAGACAACCAGTTAAGGCACGTGGGCCAGGACATCCACTCCTCTGCCAAGCTGCCAGCTGCTCCACTGGCTTAATCTTACAGTTTATACTTACTAATAACTACAATAATTAATTAAATTGGAGTTTCAATCTCCAGCCCTAGAAATTACTTATTCACTTTTTTATTGTTTATTTATTGCTTCAAGTTGCATCTCCATCACAGTGTCCTCTTTCCACCCCTCCCATTCCCACCCTCCCAACCTCTACCCCCTCTCACTTCTGTCCTACTCCTCCAGAGTGGAGTGGAGTGTACCTAAATATCAGTTCTTCACCCCAGTTCAGCAGTCATATGAGGGCAAAAATGCTTCTTCATACACTGGGGGCCTACATGGCAGCATCACTAGGGCAGAGTAGAGTGTCTTATTAACAGGTAACAAAGCCTATGTTCCCATTCCTTTTGGTGCATTGGTTATAGTATAGTTTTTCTGTACTATATGGCTAAAATCTGATTATAAGTGAATAGATGCCATGTACATCCTTCTGGGTCTGGGTTAGCTCACTCAGGATAAGCTTTTCTAGTTCCACCTATTTGAATGCAAATTGCATGATTTCGTTGTTTCTGATGGCTGAGTAGTATTCCATTGTGTAAATGTACCACAGTTTTTTTATCCATTCCTCGGTTGAGGGTCATCTGGGTTGTTTCTAGTTTCTAGCTATTACAAATAAGGCTGCTATGAACATAGATGAGAAAACATCCTTGTGGTTTGGTGAGGAATCATTTGGATGTACACCCAGAAGTAGTACAGCTGGGTCTTGAGGTACAGCTATTCCAAATTTTCTAAGATATCACCAGACTGATTTCCATAGTGGTTCTATAAACTTGTACTCCCACCAAAAATGGAGGAGTGTTCCCCTTTCTCCACAACCTCACCAGCATGTGCTGTCATTTGAGTTTTTGATCTTAGCCATTCTGACAGGTGTGAGATGGAATCTCAGAGTGATCTTGAGTTGTATTTCCCTGATGATTAAGGATGCTGAGCATTTCCTCAAGTGTCTCTCAATAATTAGGGATTCCTCCTTTGTGAATTCTCTGTTTAGCTCTGTCCCCATTTTTTTATTGGTTTATTTGATTCCTTGGCATTTAATTTCTTGAGTTCTTTGTAAATTTTGGATATTCACCTTCTATGAGATGTGGGGTGGTGAAGATCTTTTCCTAATCTGTAGGTTGCCATTTTGTTTGAATGACAGTGTCTTTTGCCTTACAGAAGCTTTTCAGTTTCATGAGGTCCCATTTATTGATTGTTGGTCTTAGAGCCTGAGCTGTTGGTGTTCTGTGGAGGAAGTTGTCACCTGTGCCAGTGAGATTGAGGATTTTCCCTACTTTCACTTCTATTATATTTAGTGTGTTGGGCTTTTCTTTTTTATTTTCATTCTTTTGAGACAGGGTTTCTCTGTGTTTGGGTTGTCCTGGAACTCTCTTTATAGACCAAGCTTGCCTCAAACTCACAGAGATCTGCCTGCCTCTGCCTCCCAAGTGCTAAGATTAAAGGCGTGCACCACCACGCCCCATGCTCCAGCTGTTTAATTACTTTCTATTTCTTTAGATTTTCCTTTGTGTGTGTGTGTTTGTGTGTGATAGATTCTAACTGTATAGCCCTTGCTGGACTGGAATTCACTATGTATACCTGTAGATCAGGCTAGTTTTAAAGTCATTAAGATCTTCCTCTATATGCCCATCATATGTTGGGATTCAAACTATGTTCCACTGTGTCTGGCTAGATTAGCTTGTTTGACTTATACAATTCACTCCTCTTGGTGACTGACTTTTTTTACTTACAGTGTTTTAGGACATGTATTAGTACATGGCTGGATTTTTCTTATTAAAAGGTATTTCATTCTATGGATACTACTTTATATTTTCATTTGATAACAATACTTTGGTTAGTTTCTACGTTTTGCCTATAATGAACGACATTGTTATATGCTTTGACAAGATTTTTTTATGGAAGTATATTTTCATTTCTTTTTGATATATATTGAAAGGCAGTGCTGCATCATGTTGAAGTCTATGTTTGGCACTTGAGAAACTTCCTAGCTGCTTCCAAAGCAGTGACACCAATTTGCATCCTAGTCAGCAATATGTGAGAGTTCCTTTTTCTCTATATTCTTTCTGATTTGCTGTTATGCACCTTTTGTTTGTTTATAATCATTATAGTTGATATGAAGTGAAACCTCATCTTCGTTTGATTTACATTTTTGTCAATAGTTTAATACATGTGTCTCCTTGGTTATAGTTTTGAGGGGGAAAAAGTCCACTCATATATTTGCCCATTTAATTTTAACAATTGCTCTTGAGACTTCTTTCTGTGGTCTAGATAAATCTTTTATCAAATGCATGATATTCATCTTCCATTACTTCAGCTTATCTCTTAACTTCATTGATATTTTGGAATTACAATAGGTTTACTTCATTGTATTTTTGAGATTATAATTGCTATCTTTTTTCTTTCTGTTTCCTGACTACAAACCCTCTCCTTCAAATTCATGATCTCCATTTCACTAATTGTTATTGTATACACATATGTATTTGCATATACATATATTTCTAAATATAACCTGTCCAATCCTTATAATTTTACTTGTATGTAAGTTTTCAGTGCTGGTTATTTGGCACTATACAATTAGCCAATGTGTTCTTCCCTGGGGAGAACTATATCTTCCATTCCCAGTTTTCCTCAGTTGCCTGATATTTCATGGATTTGGTATAGTTATAACAACACTTTGGGAAAAGGGTGAAAAGGTGGTTATTATAGATACTTCAGGGCTTACACATTTAACATGCATGTCAATGTCATATAGACTCAAACAGCAGCATGATAAATATTATCTCTATATTTATTGTATCCCACCATTGATTAGCATGGTCATTACTTACATAAACAAGTGATGCTGTGCTTGCTGAACCTCAAGTGTGTTACCTGACTACCTGTGTTTGTTACCAAGTTATTACAAATGTTGAACTTTGAGTGCCTAGCATGGTGTAGACACTCTTAGAAACCCTTATATCTCTCATAGGTAAAGTCTATAATATTCAGTGCATTATTTATGATTATATTCTCCATCTGAAACTTTGGGAATCTTAAAAATTACTAACTTAAGAATACATTGTTCTTTAAAACAGACATAAATACAAAACACTGACATCTTGACTAAGATTCAAGGCAGCATGAATACAAAACTCAAACAAAATATGTAAATACAGAGCCATTCCATACTGCAAGGACACCAACCACAGACCAGACATAATTGTTTCTGCCATTTGCCATGTTAACGTTTATCTAGAGATGTAAACACAGACTAATAAAAAAGGTTCTATAAGAAGAACCATGCATGAGACCCAAAGTTCAGATGAATCAGAAAATGTGACAATGTGGAAAGCAAGAGCTTAAGGACCTGGGGTATGAATCTGAGACTGAATGGGGAAGTTATTTTTGAGATAAGACAAGCTTTCCATGGGCAGAGGACAACTACTATGGAAATTAATTCTCTACCAACAATGAAAATATCCCCAATGTTAAAGGCTACAATCAAACATTTCCTATTCAGTATCATTTATTTTATAAAAGTCAACGAGAGACAGTAGACATTCAGGGTTCATTTATTTGAATGAGTAGAAACTCTAAGAAAAATGATATTCTCCTTGTGATATTATGTTTGTCATTTTCTTGACATTTCAAGAAACAAATTCTTCTGAAAAGAGTTTATATGTACTATATATGAAATACAAAGAAAAATGTGACCTTATTCTCCTCTCTTCCACTGCCCTCTCCTCCCCTCCTCTCCCCTTCCCTCCTCTCCCCTCCCCTCCTCTCCTCTCCTTTCCCCTCCCCTCCTTTCCCCTCCCCTCCTTTCCTCTTCCCCCCTTTCCATTCCTGTCCTCTTTTCTCCTCTCATTTCCTCTCTTCTCCTCTCCTTCCTATCTCTTTATTGCACTTACCTTCTTGTTTGGTATCCTACCTTACTTTCTTCAATCTGATCCCCTTCTCTCTCTCTCTCTCTCTCTCTCTCTCTCTCTCTCTGTGTGTGTGTGTGTGTGTGTGTGTGCGCACACGAATGTGTGTTTGTGTATGTATGTATGTATGTAAGTGTAATAGTGCACTTGAAGAAGTCAAAAGAATCCTGGGTGTCCTTTCTTTCATTTCCATCTTGTTTTTTGAGGCATAGTCTCTGATTGTTCAGTATTGCATATGCTTCATGATTGTACAATGGTATTAAAGAGATTCTCCTGTCCCTGTCTTTCATCTTCCTATGGGAATACTGGGATTACATTTATGAGCTACTACTAAGTTTTTAAGTTAAGAGTCATGCACAGCAAGCAATTTGCCTGAGTCCATTTCATCATTTATTAATAGTCTTTGATAGGCTGAAATAATCTGAAAGGAAATTCCAAACGAAACAAATTGCAAGGCCTTGAAAAACTTTTCTTAACCTTAAGCAAGGTAAGTAGATGAATTTAAATTTTTACGTAGAGGAGTGGGTGCTTAGTCTGCATCCAAAACTAGCCTGGGTTTTTTTTTTTTTTTTTTTTTTTTTTGGTTTGGTTTTTTTGTTTTTTTTTTTTCAGACTCTTTAGTTAGATGATTCTTACCCCCCCAAAAAAAAGTGAAAACAACTTTGTGTAATAGCGCATCCCTGCTGTGTCCTTTGTGATTGCTTCTTATTTCCCTTCTGAAAGGATGATTTAGCAAATTGGACTGTAGGCTTAATAGCCCTCAGAAGATAGCTCCTGTATATTTTTCCCTGACAACTATTTTAGAACTACTTAGTATACCATGAACCAACAATCATTAGTATTTGTTTTACTGTTACAATAAGTCTTCAAAATAAAATGGCTACACACATTTAATTTGAGATTTTTTTACTAGTGGGTTTAATAGCCTTTGTGTATTTTCACAAAATGGTTAATATTAAGAGAAGAGACAATGACATACAATGAGAGTTGTTAGCTCAGTGGAAATTCACTTAATAGGTGACAAAGTAGCCTTATGAAGGTCAATACTTCTGAAACATTCCCAACTTTAGAGGCATTCAGATTTCTTGAATGGTTTCTTGTAAATCTCTTAAAATGTAGCTTCTTAAATTTTTTTATTTTTTTATTTTTTGATAAATTTTCCATTGGAAAGTTATAGGAAGGATGACTCCATTCAGTTGCTTTCCACAGGGTGGAGAAAGTAAGCTCTGGGCACTCTGCAGCATCAGGGCTGACATCAGCAGGCTCCTGGCAGTATACCACTGAACCTCCACCTCCAGATAATAGCAATCTTTTATTTTTCTGATTTTTTTTCAATATTTTATATTCCTTTCAACAGTTATCCTAACAGCCACATGTGGTCTGATTTCCTGGGTAAAGTGCAAACATGAATATCTGAATTTGAATTCTAAAACTCATATAAAGTCAGGTATGGTGACGTATATAACCCCAGTGCTCCAAAAGTGCATAAGATGCAGAAAAAAGAGGATCATAGGAAGGGTACAACCTAGCTAGCCAGGTGTAAGCAGTATTGATCAAGAAAAGAAACCAAGGATTGTCCACACGGTTATCATATAACCTCTACAAGCACAGTAGACTATGTGCTCTCAATCACACACAGAAACACATCCACATATGTATGCACATATAGCATACCATATCTGCTTACAAATTATAGATGTGCATGCATACAAAATAAAAGAAATACAACAGTTTTATCCTGTAGATAACAAAATTAATAGAGAAGTGATATATCCCAAGAGTTCCACACAAATAATCCCCAAGCTTTGCTGATAATCCTCTAATACTTACACCCTAGGATAGGAGGGCATGGCTTCTGGCTTGAAGCAATAGCATAGTCTGGTAGAAGACCTTTGAGACTCCTAGTCTTTCAAACAATAATAAAGATTTCTGAGGTAAGGACACTGAACATTTTATAGCTTTATTGATTGTAAAAGTAACTTTTTATTAATCTTTTGTAATTGTCATTTCAGAGGCTTACTGTTTCTCTGCTAACCTAGGACTAGTCCTTTAAGTGTGCAGCCTCTATACAATCTCATCTAGATCTAGAATATTTCAGACTCTGAGATGTACTTCTGAATAAGCTCACACTTTCTAGATATTTCTGAACTCTGGCTGGCTGGTTCAACTCAACTGCTCTGATTCAAACTCCTCTGTAGAAAAATGGCCAAATAAATTATTTACAATATTTATATTATGGTTAATTGGGTCAGGGGTATTAATCCTAAATCAGCCATTATAAATGAACACACAGACACCACATGGATTTTAACAAGCCTTGGCCTGAATCAAGTAATCTTGGTCCATCTAAGCTAGCTCTTAATTCTATTTCTGAATAAAGCCCCATATAAAATACACACGTTACTGTTTTTTTTTTTTTTTCTCCATGCTAAGCCGATGTTCCAGGTCATGTGGAATGAGGTTCTTTTCTCTAACCCATGGTATGTGTCTTCCTTCTTGCTCTTTGTTTCTTCCCTTGGAGGCTTATTCTTTTCTCTAACCCATGGTATGTGTCTTCCTTCTTGCTCTCTGTTTCTTCCCTTGGAGGCTTCTCCTTCCCATGAACCTCTCTATTTCAGAAGCCCTTGCCTTAGTCCAGTCTACCTCTGTCTTTGCCCAATCTCAGGCCTCAGTATTTACTCAACCAATCACAGACAATGATTAGAAAACAGAGTAACAAACAGACAGCCTTTGACTGAATTGCTCTGCTTGGATTCACACTAACTTTGACAATCTGTTCTAATTCTAATCGCTCTCCTTATTCTCTCCCATGCTGTTCTCTCAAGCCCTCTTTTTCTTCACTCTTCTGGTAAGAGATGCTTCTCATATCTCTGATTTATTTTGCCTCAACCTGTGTGTAGCTTGTTCTCTCTCTCTGCAGCCTGTCTCCGTATAACTGTTACAGTTAAACTGCCTCCTCTCTTTTTTATTTTCTGTGCTGTTACCTTAAGTAGCTTCCCTTTCCTCTCTCTTCTCCTGAGAATTGGGCATTCTGTTCAATACCTATTCTGTTATATCTTCCACTCATTCATTATTTTGTCTGTCATTCAATTCGACACCACTTTCAAACATGGGTCTTTCTTTCTATAAACTAGCTTTACCTGCATTGTTTGGGAGGAAAGGTAAGTACTGAGGGCCTGTCTGTATTCCAGGCAAAAGGATTAAAGGTGTTCCCTCCCCTCACAGGCACGATTCCCATGCTGTTCCTACTCACTGGAAGTTGTTTCTCTGCCTTCACTCTCCCATAAGTTAACTTTGCTAGGTCTTATTTGATGGATTCCATCACTGCTTTCTTGAACTCAGGAATAGGTGCAAGCCCTCTTTCTAAAAATAGTCACAGGAAAGTGTGTACCAACTCCACAGCACTTTCCAGTTTAATTTTACACTTATGTAATTGATTAACATCTTTAGCACCATTATACTGTGAGTGGCATGGGGGTGAAAAGTCAGGTCCTTATTTGCTAATGAGTATTGTGCTGTTATCGGTAACAGTGCTGCCAAAGTGATGGGGATTCAAGAAACAGTTATTAAAGGGATATATGGAGGTTGAAAATTTGAAAAAACAAATGTGTTTAAAGGTTAAGGTGCAAATTAAATAGTCTTTTGCAATTAGAGTGATTTCTGTACCTATTTGAAGCACTATGGATTCAGAATGTGTGTCGTTTCTCTTTAATGTATTCTTTTATTGAAAGAAGCAAGAAAAGATGATGAGGGAGCTGGATGATGGTTCTTTTTAAAAGCATGTCAGGAGTTTTAAGGGGCATGGTAGTGCATGCATGCACATAATCCCCCTGGTTGAGACGCAAAGACAAGAGGAAGATTGTTAAAACTTCAAGGCCAGCCTGGTTTACTTAACAAGTTCCAGATGAACTACAGCTACATAAGAAAATTATGTTCCCAAAAAGAAAAGTAACAAATTTAAATTGTAAAAATAATCAAACAAACAAAAAAATTTTAAAAATTAAAAAAAATTAAAATGAAGAATAAAAACACAAAGAAACTCCTCTTGTTTGCAGACCCAAACAATTTGTGGAGAGCTTTTTGCTGAAAATAGCACACACTGGTTTCAAGGTACAGACAAATCAAACTGAAAGTAAGCTGAAAGCATTTCTGGTGGCTAGTTTTCATAGTGCTGAAAGGTGACATAAAAAAGGGGGAAAAAAGTAACAGCAATCTTATCTAGTTGTGAACCCTACGATCTACTAGGGTAAGATGTGCCTACCAGTATAATAGTGTCACAATTTTTTTTAGGAGAATCCAACTACCCTCTGCTTGGATTTGAGGCTCTTCCACAAGAAAGAATTCATACCAGGTGCTACAGACCTGGTCAAAGCCAATAAAACCCATAACAACTTAGACTTTAGGGATGAAATTAATACTGTTGAATATCTAAGATGACACCAGTTGCCATATAAATATTTACATCCATGCCCATATAAAAATGCTATGTATGACCAGCCTTAGCCTCTAAAAGTGAGTGAGCCCTTTGGAAAGCATCATGTTTGCATTCAAAATAACCCTGGAAGAATTTTAGATTTAAACAAATGAAAATTACTGTCTAGAAGCTAAAAAAAAATGACTAGGAAAAAATTGCACGTTGATGATCCTTGCACATAGCAGCCAAGAACCAAAGGATGGTAGTTCAATGTCAACATTTAATGTACAGTGAAACCTTACCTAACAAACAATAGCACATTCACACACACAAAATGTAACTCATTTTATGCAGAGAAATACAGTGTGGAGCCATAGAAATGTTTCATGTTCAGACAGATATGTTCTTGTAGCTATGTTCTGTCACTACCTAAGTATCTGTGACAGGATCTTTCATTGTAAATTGGAGGACATGGCACCTGTCAACAAGGATTAGTTGCAAAATTAAGTGAATGTGTTCAGCTAATATTCTGTACTGCACATTAAAATGCATATCACCTTCGTCCACCAGAAAAAAGCCAACAGAGGAAGACATGCTTGCCAATATTAGCTGACTATCCTAAGAAGGAGAAATGGGGTAAAATTATATTTGTTTATAACCATATTCATAAACCACATATTCAAAGGCCCTATCTGATATGATCTAAGGTGGACTGAAGGATGAATGGGACAGGGCAAATGGAGAGCAGGAGGACTAAGTACATAGACCCTAAAGCCAAAAGCCACAATGTCGTTACACAAGAAACAGATGGTTCTTATGACTCACTTTCTAATCCTGTCAATGTGAAGATTTAAGTCTATGAACTCAAACACTGTGTAAACAGGAACTCAATTTGAAACCATGGCAAAGACACTCAAAGCATTTCTTCAAATCCATATATCTTCTTAAACTCTACCAAATAAATCACTTAACAAACAGAATAAAGAGGTTTAAAAGAGAAACTCAACATCAAAGTCATTTAAGGATGCTGTCATCTTTGTGAGTTTGACAAGAAAAAATGTCTTCCAATAAAATAATCAATGACTTCATTGTTTTTAAGGCATGAAAGCATCCAGTTTGAGAAAATGATAAGTTCATATCATGCAATTAATTTGTATGTTTATGATAACAAAGTGTTTTATATTTCAAACTAACCTTAGAAACCTGTATGACCTTGCTATTAGAAAGTACAATATTCTTCTTCTTTTTTTCCCAGCATAATATTAAATGAAAATTAAACATATGACTGTACATACATATGTACAAAGCTGGATCCCAAAAAAGTAACTGTTATGTGACAGGCATGCCCAAAACATTTGCTGAAATATGAGTACTCAATCTGATAATTCCTTCTTTAAGTGACAGAATTGAGAACTTATTGCTTTTACAAAGTTACTGCCTCCTAGCACTTAAAATGAACTCAGGTAACTCAAGTTGTGGCTAAGTGTTGTAGCAATTTACTCATTATTTTTATGAAGGGAAACATTTAGATAGGAAAAAAAAGCTTAACTTAAAAAAAACAAACAGAAACTCTCTTTTCAATAGAGAGACTAGAATAGAATTGCACAAACAAACAAACAAACAAACAAACAAAAAACCCTAGCAGATATTTGGCTAAGCCACGACTATAATACAATGCAGGGGGTTATTCTAAATTATGCTATAAGTAGAATTATTTTAGGAGATTCTTACACAGACTCCAGGGTTCAATAATGTTTTCCTACTTAACAGGAGGATTAGCAGTTCAAGTTCATCTTCAGATATATAGCGAGTTCAAGGACAACCTAGACTATATGAGACAGGAGTAGTGAAGGTAGGAGGGAGAAGGAAATAGGGAAGACGAGAGGGGAAAGAGGAAAGTTCAGAAAAGTAAATGAAGGAAAATGGAAGAGGATAGAAAGAAAAAGTTCTCTTGTTATTTTGGCTTAATAAAGAGGTCAATATCATTGGCCCTGGATGGCCACCAGCCTTTGCTTGATACATTGATTCTACTGTGCTGAAGAATGAACACTGCACATGTATCCCTGGCCATGTGTTGTTCAATTTCCACATTTATTTCCAAATGGGAAAAACACATAGAGTAGATAAATTGTCCAAAACTTTTGAAAGTATTGGTTTAAAAATAGAGGCCTAGCCGGGCGGTGGTGGCGCACGCCTTTAATCCCAGCACTTGGGAGGCAGAGGCAGGCGGATCTTTGCAAGTTCGAGGCCAGCCTGGTCTACAAAACAAGTCCAGGACAACCAGAGCTGTTAAACAGAGAAACCCTGTCTCGAAAAACCAAAAAAAAAAAAAATAGAGGCCTAACAATATCAACATTACAAATTGTTTTGCCTGTAGGGATAAAGCTTTGCATAATGTGCAAAAAAAATCTGTCTCAAGGGTTTTTTAGGAAACATACTATCACTCATTGAATGCCTGCTTGATGAATTTATAGTGCCAGATCTTTATATTTGGTAAAAATATCTGACTCATGCTTTCTTCAAAAGTTGGGTAAGTTAAGACATTTGCCTTTAATAAAATGAAATTTCCCTGGATAGATATATTGCCTATATAAATAATGGTAAGATTCCCTCCAGGATACTCAGTTTGCAAATCTTGTTGCTGTGCCTGATGCCTTCTAAATAAAATAGGATCTTGAATTTCTCTTTCTATTTAAATTTAGACAGATGCTTTCTAACAAATCCCTTTTAACCCACAGTGATACTGCTTGCATTTTATTTTTAGGACATTACATCATATTATTGTCAGGAAGCATTTCCCCTGATTCTGCAGAGGCCTGATGGAAATCAGTGAGAATTCTTCCAGGGATCAGTGGAGGTGAGAGGAGACATGATTGGGCCATTTTAAATATGTGTTTTTGCTTTGTAAAAGTCATTCCTATTTATTAGGGATCATTAGCAAGACCAGAAAGAAAATGAATGTAAAAGAAAATATGAAGATTGGCATTGCTAAACACAACCATTGCTAGCTCCATTCATTAAATACAAGTCTAATTTCTATCTATGATATATAACTTAAATATTTACTGAATGCTTTTCTTCTGCATGTTTGGTTTGTGACAGTTGATATGCTTCATGACACCCCAGCATCTGGACTAGACTTCTTCATTATAAATTATGAAAATTTAAAAAATGCAAATTATGAAAAAAATCATAGAGAGGCGAAGTGATACTCTCTTATTTAATACCTATTTAAACAATTGTTCTAATGAGTAAACATCCTACTCAAAAAGGGTAACACTGAATGTGTGACTTTAACTGTTATACTGAGTATTCATACTCATATTTATAAACATGTCTAGGCTTATAGTTGTTTTGTTAGCTTTGATATAAACATTGAGAAATTGGAATAAATTCTGTGTCAATATAATTTTCAGAATAACTCTTTATTAGACACCATTATTATATCATCGATGTGTTTATGTATCCCCATGTTTGGCATTTTCTGGCTATTACCATGTTTTTAAAGACTGCACTAAAGCTTCTTATGCCACCCATGGAATTCTGGTTTTGTTTGTGTTGAACTTTCACTTGTACATAGTGCATTCCTATGGGAAATAATATGTATTATTATTATTATTATTTTCTGAGTGGGTGATGCTGGGAATACTTCTAAAGCCACAAAAGTCCCTAATGACTTAAAACATAAGATTCTTGATGATCAGCCGGGCAGTGGTGGCGCATGCCTTTAATCCCAGCACCTGGGAGGCAGAGGCAGGCGGATCTTTGCGAGTTCGAGGCCAGCCTGGTCTACAAATTGAGTCCAGGACAGCCAGGGCTACACAGAGAAACCCTGTCTCGAAAAACCCAAAAAAAAAAAAAGATTCTTAATGATCTAGGTCCATGTACTGCTACAGGGTAAGCTCTGCCGAGCTACTATAACTATACACCTATCATATTTGTTTTTTCTTTGAGCACTAATAAGTATGCAGAAGTCATGTGGATTGCTTTCTGTCAGAAGGAAAATAAGCAAATGTTCAAGCTGTCCATTTAGTCTGTGCTCTTTAATCAATGATCAGGACCCTAACATGAAGTCAAAGTTCCTACCTGAGTGCATAAAAGTTACAAGAAATATCTACTGGACCAATTTTATTAATACCTGAAACATTGCTGCATGTACAAGAGTATACTGTTGATTTTATAGGATTTTCAAAACTACCAGAGAGAAATTCAACTTTAAAAGGAGAAAAGTTTGGTATTTTTCAAGTCCATTATTGAGGGCCACATTACTCTAGAAGCTGTGGCAGAAAGCATGTCCAAGTAAATGATGCATGGTTGATCTGTATGGTTATGGTGGCCTGCTTCATTCCAAGGACACAGACAATGTACAAGCAAACAAGGCCCCACATTCCCTTTTGAGAAAAGATCTCTAATCATCAAGACTTCCCGCATGGCCATATGGGTTCAGAGTTTCAGTGTCTTCCTGTAATATGAAGCTGTGGTTCACACTTGTAACTAAGGGGTCTTGGTGGAACATTCCAGATCTAAATTCTAAAGGAGGGAAAACAAGCATGTGAACAGAGAACGATAGTATGTCCTTCAGGTGAGGTGCAAAGGAGGAATCAAAAACAGGCAATTACATCTAGAATAAAAAGTTTCCGTTTAATGGAACTATGGTGCACAATACTAAATGATTTTTAAAAAAATCCTTTCAGTTGCTCTAAATGAATTTTCTTTTGGTTAGAAGAAATATATAGATTCACCAAGCACAGGCAAACACCATAGACCAATGGAACCACAGTTAAATCAGGCTTCATCCCATAATCATTCAACATTGGGAAGGGTGACACTACTAAAAAACACATGCTTCATTATACAATTTACACCATTAAACTATCCACTCCTTAACCAATTTTTAAATGCAACATAAATAACTGCTGCATGCATGGTTTGATAAATTAACATATCATGGTATATACAAAAATGCAATTTAAATTATGATTGAAAAAGGCAAGTGAAAAATCTGACAGCCACAAATCCAATTTGATCTTATTTAATCGAAGAACATGCTTATATCCGATTATTTGATGAAAACTACAGTCAACTGTTTTCAAAGCACCACAATTTATATAGTACTTCTAGGAGCAATAATAAACCAAACTACTGCCTTCCAATTTACCAAATAATTTAGCAATATTTAGAGAAAAAACATTAGTGTTCACTGCAGATAAAATTATGGGTTGTGCAGTATCTGGAAATGTTTTCTTTTCAAAGAAAACACATGCTTGTCAATTTCAGTTGTAATATAAGATCTGAGGTGATGTTATTAACAGGCTAAACTACAGCTGGATTATTCTGAACTCTAGAAGTTCATTCTTTACCCTTTGGAATTAGTAGTACTTTTCTACTTATGTCTAAAAATGAACGGGGGGTAATATTAATTTATTTCATATTTTAGGTGTTTTTTTGAGAAAGGGTTTCTAGTTTATATTTTTAAAAATAATTTAGCTTTTGGGTAGAAAATTATCTTTTATGTCCTTAATAATTTCATTTGTCAGAATGCTAATTAATGGCTTGTATCCCTATGTTTTTTGGATTCCCTGGATTTGACAATTTACTTTCTTCTCTTCAATCAGAAGACATATCTGGAAGAAATTTCCCAATATTGAACATGGGATCTTCTACTGTGTTCCAAGTCCAGCATCCCAGCAGTGGAACAGGATCGGCATTTTTAAATAACTTTGACTGGGCAAAGTTCAGTTAGTTCCAGTAAAAATGAACATCATGTGTAAAATATTTAACTGAATAGCAAGTGCCTGTCTTTGACTATGAGGTAGATAGATGATACATCCTAAAAAAGTATGACGACATAGATCAAAATGTTGAATTTATCTTTAAAATACCAAATCAAGTTCACTTGAGGTGACAAGCAGGAGGTTACTCAATGGGGAACTGCTTGGGATCCAAGCATGAGAATTTGAGTTTTAATCCCATCACCATTAAAGTCTCCCAACTAAAATAATCCCAGACCATACAGATTGCTTTAGCGAAGAATTCTACTAGATTTTTAAAGAAGAGTTATGCCAATACTGCTCAAGTTATTCCAGAATAAATAAAGAGTTGGAACTTTTCCCAATTCATTTTATGAGGTCACCGTTACCCTAGTACCCAAACCACTAAGTAACCAAACCTAGTACCCAAACCACATTAAGACTCATAAAAAAGGAGAAAGAATTACAGACTAATTTTTCTTATGAACACAGTTGAAAAATACTCATTGACATACTTCCAAACCAAATCCAAGAACACATCAAAAATATCCACCGTGACCAAGTAGGCTCCATCTCAGAGATGTAGGGATCATACAACATACGAAAATCAGTAAATGGAATCCACCATACAAATAAACTGAAAGAAAAAAGAAACAAATTATCATCTCATTAGATACAGAAAAAGGCCTTTGAAAAAATCCAACATCCGTTCATGGTAAAAGTTCTGGAGAGATTACGGTTACAGGGAACACACTTCAACATAATAAAAACAGTTTATAGCAAGCCTATAGCTAACATCAAATTAAATGGAAAGAAACTCAAAGGCTTTCCAACAAAATCTAAAAGAAGAAATGGATCTCCCTGGGAGATCCATAAAAGAGATTTTGCTGGTGGACTTGGGGGGTAGCTGAGGACTGGAGCAGGAGGAATCAGGTTGGTTGGGGGAGATTAGGTGGGGGGAGTGCAAGGAGAGATGACTGAAACTGGGAGTAATTGAAGTGCTTTCTGGAAATACAGAGTCTGAACAGACCACCTCTTATAGCTTAGCAAGGCTCTCAGTAGTGGGATTGGTGTTACGTTTAGTAAAGTTGTTGGTCCTGTGGAGATCTCCGAAGAACCCAAGCTGATCTTAAGACAGAGGGTTGGTCTCTACAAAGTGACTTACGGGTTCCATTGCCAAAGACAACATCCACACAGCTCATTGAATATGGAGAGGTCAAGCTGCTGCCTACATGGAATCTTTACCCTTTCTTCCAGTCTCTTTGGTTCAAGAAGATACTCAGCAGGTTAGAGAGAGAGAGAAGTAGACACTAACCCAGCCACAAATCAATCGATCCACAATCTGTCCTGTCTCTTTGGTTCAAGAAGATACTCAGCAGGTTAGAGAGAGAGAGAAGTAGACACTAACCCAGCCACAAATCAATCGATCCACAATCTGTCCTGCCTGCAGGATGTGCTGGGGTAATGGTGGCTCAGAACTTGTGGGAGGGGCCCATCAATGTTTGAATAACTTGAGACCCACTAGATCTGAAGGAGCCCATGTATGATGCCGGACATTACTTGAATGGCCAGAAACCAGAGACTGGATAGCCTAGGTATCCCAGAGACCTAGGGTAGAATCACATATGACCAGTAAGAAAAAGAAAATCAACGATGTGATTCATAATGAATGATACTCTGCTATGCTCAAAGATCAGTGCCTTGTCCAGTCATCTTCAGAAGATTCTTCCAGTAGCAGGTAGGAGAGGATGCAGAGACCCACAGTTAAACATTATGTTGATGGAGATTCTAAATTGGAGTTCTCCCATTGGTTCTTTTCTGTCCTACCTAGAGCTTGGGGAATCACATGAAGAGGTGCCAGAATGGTTGTAGGAGTCAGAAGGGGTGGAAGACACCCTCCTGCGTCAACTAAGTGCATATATCCCGTATGGAGACAAGCACAGGCTCTGCATGGTTCTGCATGGTTCTGCACGAGGTGCTATGCGTGTGTGTTGCATCTTTTGGCTTGATGATTCTGCAGAACTCCTAATTGTGGGAGCAGGTATGTCTTTGGCTCTTCTGCCTGCTCTTAGAATCCATTCCTCTCCTTTGGTTGTCCTCTCCAGTCTCTGTGTCAGGGTATTTGCCTTGTCTTGGTGTAATTTGTTTTGTTGTGTTTGGCAGGTATCTCTTGCAGGCCTTCTCTTTTCTGAAGGGAGGAAAAGGAGAGTTTCTGGGAACAAGGGGAGGTATAGGGGAATCTGGGAATAGTAGAGGGAGGCAAACTATGATGGGAATGTATTGTATGAGAGAACCATGTATTTTCAATTTTAAAAAGTACACCAATAAGTGAGAAGAATTAGAGAGGACATGGGAAGGGTTTGATGGAAGGGGATTGATGTGACTGTAACCAAAATACATTGTACACATAAATAGAATTTTTTAAATTGAAAAACAAAAATAGTGATGGCTGTAATCCAGAAAATATATCTACCTCTGGCTTCCACAGAAAAGCATACACACATGTATGTACACACACATGCACAAACAAATTCATATAGCCCACATCACCACCCAAACAATAAAAATAAAACCTAAAGGTTAAACACAAATGTGAGTAGCTTCTTTCTTCTCATCATCATAATTTATTGATTGCATATTTTGTGTTGGACAATGAACTGTTCACTGAGGAAGGAAAAGTGGTAACATTCACTTATGAGGCTGAACTTTTTGGAAATTACAAAGTAGTAATGGAATATATTTTATAAATGTCAATCTTAATGGAGACTTCATTTTGATAAATATCCAGAGGGGAAAAAGATAACATAAGAATAGATTATTTTTGTCTTCATGATAGGAGTATGAAGATTGCTTAGAAGATTGCTGGAGTAGTAGAAAAACTTAATGATGTTTAGTCACAGCTGTTAAATGTACATTAGACAAAATATGCACCAATGGGGAAGGCAATGCTGGCAGCACAAAGCAAGGCCCATTTAAAGAATTGGAATGTAATGGAATACTCTTCATGCTTTTTAAAGTTTCATTTATTTACATACTTATTTGCTTACATATATATGTTTTTCTTGGCTGCTATGTATGACTATTCACCAGGGCTGTGCCTTGTAACTGTAAAGTTCACAAGACAGTCTCAGATCATCCACAACTGGAGTTACAGGTGGTTGTGAGAACCATGTGGGTGCTAGGCATTAAACCAAGAATCTCTGGAACAGCAGCCAGTGAGCCATCTTTCTAGTCCAAATCTTAATAGTTTACCTTAGAATGTTAAAGTCAAGTGCCAAACACATATGGAGTGGACATTGGGAATGTATGCTAAGCCATATAAATTTCATAATTGTGGCCTAGTTATTTCTGTTGTTTTGTATTGTATTTATTGTTATAAGAGAAAGAACCATTCGTTGGACTGAAAGGGGGAGCTGTTGGGGGGAAAAAGATATACCTTTAACTAAAAGAAAAAAAAAGGTAGAGGATGGGGGTTGAGAGGGAAAAGGGTGGAAGGGTGAGACTGGATGGGGGAGTAGGGAGGGGATTGTGATTGAGATGTAACTTGAAGAAATAAAAAATAAATTAAAAAATAAAGAAATAAATTAGTAAGTAGAAAATACCAACATATATATGTATGTTGTAACAACTATTGAAAGCAGTGTTTTGAATCCATGTTGAATGAATAAAGATATACAACCCTCTATATAAATATTGTTATGTAATGACCCCCTCAATACTAGGGTATGAATAACAATTTAATGACTATATTTTGTACATTTTTTGATTACTGAAATAAATAAATATAGTGTGACTAAAAAATATTCTAGGAATTTACATTTCTATCATGTTATCATTATGCTGTATTTGGAGTTTTTCAATCTCCTCTCTTACAGTTCTGTAAAAAAAAAAAAAAAAA
>CAJQZJ010000279.1:427652-449565 GCA_907164525.1 Lophiomys imhausi
TGTGTGTGTCTGTGTGCGTGTGCATGTGTGTGTGTCTGTGTGTGTGTCTGTGTGTGTCTGTGTATGTGTCTGTGTGTTTGTCTGTGTCTGTGTGTGTGTGTCTGTGTGTGTGTGTGCCTGTGTGTGTGTGTGTGTGTGCGCGTGTGCGTGCGTGCGTGCGTGTGTGTGTGTGTGTGTGTGTGTGTGTGTGTGTGTGTGTGTGTGTATGCTCAGCTCTAGGCTCAGGGTACTTACTACTTTAACCTTAATCAATTCACTTTGTTTCATAAAAGAGAGGTAAATATTATTAGAAAATTTGAGGCATAGTGCAGTAACTTTAACATTCAGAAAAAAATAAAGAAAAGTCATTGCAAGACACATTATTGGCTTTGTATTACAGTATAGGTAGTTCTTAGAGGAGTGAAAAATTTGTGATGCATTTGGAAAGTAAGTTATGTTTAACAGTAATTACAAAAAGGTGTCAAGAATGCATGATGCCCGTATACAATCATAGATTGTTATATTTGGTTTAAACACATTGATTTTCTGAAACAACATTCTTAAGAAAATTCATTCTGGTTTAGAATCTCTTTTGCATTTTTTTATGTTTACTTATTACTTGAAGTTGCATCTCCATCACAGTCCCCTCCCTCCACACCTTCTGGTCCCACCCTCCCACCATCTTCCCCTTTTCCTGTCTATCCCACCTCTCCCATGTGGGGTGCCCCTACATATCAGCCCCCTTCAGTTCAGCAGTCCTATGAGGGCTAAGAATTTCCTATTAGACTAGGGACCTACTCGGCAGCCACACTACGGTAAAGTTTCCCACTAATAGGTAACAAAGTCTATGTTCCTCTTCCTTTCAGTCTATTGGTTGTAGGATACTTATCCTGTACTATATGGATAAGTCCAGTTATAAGTGAATAGATGCCATATGTATCTTTCTGTATCTGGGTTATCTTTCTCAGGATGAGCTTTTCTACTTCCATACTCGTAGCACCAAATTGCATGATTTCCTTGCTTCTCATAGTTGAGTAGTCTTCCATTGTGAAAATGTGACACAGTTTTTTTGTTTTTGGTTTTGGTTTTATCCATTTATCAGTTGAAGGACATCTGGGAAGTTTCCTGTTTCCAGCTATTACAAATAAAGCTATTATGAACATAATTGAGGAGATGTCCTTGTGGTTTGGTGAGTAATCACTTGGATATATACCCAGAAGTGGTATGGCTGGATCTTGAGGTAGAGTTATTCCAAGTTTTCTAAGATATCACTAAACTTATTTCCAAAGTGGTTGTATGAGTTTGAACTCCCACCAGCAATGGAGGAGTGTTCCCCTTTCTCCACAACCTCGCCAGCATGTGCTGTCATTTGAGCTTTTAATGTTAGCCATTCTGACAGGTGTGAGATGGAATCTCAGAGTCGTCTTGAGTTGCATTTCTCTGATGATTAAGGATGTTGAGCATTTTTCCAAGTGTCTCTTGGACATTAGAGATTCCTCTTTTGTGAATTCTCAGTTTAGCTCTGTACCTCATGTTTTGGTTGGATTATTTGGTTTCTTGGAGTAGTTTCTTGAGTTCTTTGTAAATTATGGATATTAGCCCTCTCTCAGATGTGAGGTTGGTAAAGATCTTTTCCCAATTTGTAGGTTGCCATTTTTTTTTCTAATGACAGTGTCCTTTGCCTTACAAAGCTTTGCAGTTTCATGAGGTCCCATTTATTGATTGTTTGTCTTAGAGCCTGAGCTATTGGTGTTCTGTACAGGAAGTTGTCACCTGCGCCAAGCACTGTGGACAGGTTGTAGACTCCACATTGGAACTCTTTTGCATTATTTAATTTCCATTTTTAATATTATTAGACTGGAGTTATTCAATTAGCTTGTGCTTCAAGTATACTACTTTTCAAATTAATGAAATCTTTGTACTTTATTCACTCAAAGAATGAACTAATCCTTTTGCTATCCTCTGTGAATATTGACAGAGACAACCCCAGAGAGAGAGGAGAAGCCACAAGGTTTTTATTCAAACTTTTTTCACTCTCTCTTTTTTAAACTTGGTTTTCCTTCCCTTCTGATAGATATACAGAGAATCATTATGAGATGAGACAGTCTGATTTTCTTTGAAGTGTTTACAGCTGAGATTTCCCCGGATGCTGAACAAGAAAGATTACAGACACTATCAAAGTCTTGTTAATGACTGTCAATAACACCGTGGCTTAGTTCACTTCATGTTAATGTAAACAAAGTTTTGTGATCCAAGGTCAGCCTTTCATCTTTGCTAGGTGATCAAACAAAGAACAAAATAGAAATAAAAGTTTATTTTAGCAATTATTGACTTCAATGTGCCATGGCTTTAAAAAGATTATGATTTGAAATTTAACTCCACACGTAACCAGCTAATAGGTATGCAGATACACTTCAAGATTTGTTTTCTTATTTTAAAAATGGAAATTAGATGTTTCTTATAGTATTTAGAGTACAATTTTTGTTGTTGTTTTTCTAAACATCTGGTACAATACTGACCACTTAAGATTTAAAAGTTATTTGTTATTTGTTTATTGTTTTTATTTTCTTAATCAAACCCAAATTTTTGGTACACATGCATATATAACAGATCTGAACACTATCTTAATAGAAACCCATGGAAGAGAGAAGACTAATTTATTGCTAAATGATTACTGTAGAGTAAAATTAATCTTTAATAAATTCATAAATGCTGTTCTAAGAGAATGTCAATGAAAGATGATTAATTTGGGCTTGAGAGATTGAGACAGGCATCCCAGTAGTGTTGGCATTTGAGTTTAACCATGAAGGATGAATATTTTAATAACCTGAGAGTAAGAATAATAATTGTGTGAATTTAAGAACTGCATGAAACCCATGGGCAGGGATAGATGTGCACTGGCGTAAAGGAGAAAGGATGGGAATCATGGCCATGAGGATAACAACATCCCTCGCCTCTGTTTGCATCTAAGGGTTGGCTACAACTGTATCACCATTACTCTTTTTTTTTGTTTGGTTTTTCGAGACAGGGTTTCTCTGTGTATCCTTGGCTGTCCTGGACTCACTTTGTAGATCAGGCTGGCCTCGAACTCACAAAGATCCACCTGCCTCTGCCTCCCAAGTACTGGGATTAAAGGCGTGCACCACCACCGCCCGGCCCACCACTACTCTTTTTAATATTTTCCTCACTTACCATTCTTCTAGTTCTCTGGCTTTCCCTTTTGCGTATTTGACTTTGTGCCACATTCTAGTGTCTACAAGATTTTCATTTTACAAAGTGGTCATAAACATAATAAGTAATAAGCCATCACCATTATCATTGTGAAGTTTCAGATAAAGAAATGTGCAAGTACAGAAGTACTTATATGAACACAGTACATTGAAACTCTAAGCACTTACAGATGTCTTTTCTTTATATTCAGTGTCACCATAGAGACGAGCCTCTTACACAAGATATTCAGTGTGTCATAAAAAACAGAGCCTGGAAATATTTATATGTTTATATAATCAGGGAGGCTGTCTGTTAATAAATCAGGAAGCATCAGGAACCCAGGGATCCTTTACCATAGTATACTACTAATTTAGGATTTTCAAGCCAATGATGGCTCCAGGTTTGTCTGTCCTTTAAGTTGCAGTTTGCTGTGACCCAAAAGTGTGTTTCAGTGAGAGACTTGGTTGTCTTAATAGGCCAGGCCCCAGACTGAAGCTGAACACTACAAATATTTTTACTTGTATAAAATCCCCAGTATGACAAGACATATAAACTTTATTCCAGACACTTCAGAACAATTGGGTGCAGGGAGAAAGAGTGGAAGGTACAATATAGCAAATGTAGAAAGAACTCTAAATTGGTAGAATTAATCTAGATCATAAAAATACAGATTGGAAACTCAGGACAAGGGACACCAAAACCTATATATATAAAAAAAAAAAAAAGCAAAATTTACTGCAATGCATTGAAAACTGCTCCTGGGAAACCTTGAGCCATCGGCATACCTCATGCCATCAGGGTCTGAAACATGCAAAGATTACCTGCATGAGCAGATGTGATATGCTGTCTGATGTCTTTAATTCCTACACTACAGCCATGGTAGAAGCTTGCTTTTATTAAAATGTTATGAAATATTCTTCAGATGAAGGCCCATTCCCTGGCTTCCTATTTCTTAAGTTCTTATGTACTGAAAAAATAGGGCCTACAGATAGGATATTTAAACTTATCATCAGAATCCTGTCTCCTAATTTACAAGAGTAGAAGTAGAAGATAAGGAAGGACATGATAAGAAAGCTGAACTAGAAGACAGAGCAAGTAGAGAATGAATAACAATTCAACAACCCAAAAAGGAAATACAAAGATTTTATACAATGCTAAAGAGATATCTAGATAGATAAATGACTGATAGATAAATGGATTATTGATAGCTAGCTATCGAGATAGATAGATAATTAGGCTGAAAATAGAATGGTAGAGGACTCAGATGTTTCTGACAGCTGACATTTTAAATTTTGATTAGTATGGAATTAACCATACATTCCTGGATGAATAGGTTAAGAAAACTTTGTGTGTTTGTGTGTGTGTGTGCGTGTGTGTGTGTGTGTGTGTGTGTGTGTGAGAGAGAGAGAGAGAGAGAGAGTGCATGTATGTGCATGTTGTGTTGAATGAGTGTTTATGTGTATGTGTGTGTGTTTTGTGTCTTGAGGATGTTGTGCCTAGAACAAAATTATGTTTGTTTTACATACATGTTACATACAGGTTATTCATGTTACATGGACTGTGCTAGACACTAATAGACTTCATTTGAATTGTATAATGAGCTGATAGAGCACTGAGTCAATCAAGAGTACACTCTGGCAGCTTTTAAAGATGATCAGATTGTCCTAGATATTAGTCTAAACTTTTCCATAGCAAAAGATTACAAACATGAACATTTTCCCCCTCTATTTTTCTAAAGGCGCAGTGGAGATCAAGAGATAATGCATATATACTCAAATTCCTTGTGAGGTTGCTTCTGTCAAATGTGAAAAGTAAAACAACAGTTGTTGTGAACCATTAGGAAGTCACTAAGTTCACATGAGTTTTAAATATCATTTTGTGGTGTTGATGTAATATTGCATATAAATAAGATTTACTAGACTTCCAAGAATTTGGTAATAGATGAATAATGTCATTTGTTCAGTTTGATACTATGTGCATCACAGTTACAGATGAATTGAATCCATGATGATTTGAACTAGCAATTGAGAATGTCTCTCTGCATGTTTTTCAACAATCAAATACTAATTGTTCAAATGGTTCTTCCAATTTCAGTAACACTTATTACACTGTGCAGTCCAAATTGACATGAACCCACCCATTTACGGTCACTTAATTTTTGACAAAGAAGCCAAAACCATACAATGGAAAAAGGACAGAATCTTTAACAAATGGTGTTGGTCCAACTGTATGTTGACATGTAAAAGAATGAATTCAGACCCATGCTTATCACCTTGCACAAAACATAAGCCCAAATGGATAAAGACCTTAACATAGAGCATACACACTAATTCTAATAGAAAAGAAAGTGGGGAAAAGCCTTGAATTCATTGGCCCTGGTGACAACTTCCTGAACAGAACACCAATAGCTCAGGCTCTAAGACCAACAATCAATAATGTTACCTCATGAAACTGAAAAGCTTCTGTAAGGAAAAAGACACTGTCATACAAACAAAATGATAACCTACAGATTGTGAAAAGGTCTTTACCAACCCCACTTCTGACAGAGGGCTAATATCCAAAATCTATAAAGAACTCAAGAAATTAAACATCAAGAAACCAAATAATCCAATCAAAAAATGGGAAACAGAGCTAAACTGAGAATTTACAAGGAAGAATATCTAATGGGAGTGAGACATTTGAAGAAATGTTTAACATCCTTAATCATCAGAAAAATGCAAATCAAGACGACTCTGAGATTCCATCTCATATCTGTCACACTGGCTAAAATGAAAAACTCAAATGACAGCACATGCTGGCAAGGTCGTGGAGAAAGGGGAACACTCCTTTTCCATTCCTGGTGGGAGTACAAACTTGTACAACCACTATGGAAATCAGTCTTGAGATATCTCAGAAAACTTGAAATGAGTCTAGCTCAAATCCCAGACATACCAGTTCTTGGTATCCACCCAAATGATTCCTTACCAAACCACAAGGACATATCCTCATCTATGTTCATAGCAGCCTTATTTATAATATTAGAAACTGGAAACAACCCAGATGTCCCTCAACTGATGAATGGATAAAAAATAAATTGTGGTACATTTACAACGGAACACTACTCAGCTATCAGAAACAAGGAAATAATGAAATTCTCAGCCAAATGGATGGAATTATAAAAGCTCATCCTGAGTGAGATAACACAGACTCATAAAGATACACATCTTACAAACTCTACTCACTTATAATTGGAAATTAGCCATATACTACAGGATAACTATCCTACAACCAGCACACCAAAAGGATCAGGAACATAGACTTTGTTACCTATTAATGGAACAGTTTGCCCTAGAGGTGCTACCATGTAGACCCCTAATGCAAGAGGAAGCTCTTAGCCCTCATATGACTGTTGAACTGAGAGGGGCTGATATATAGGGACAGTCCACATCAGAGGAGTGGGATGGGTGGGAGAGGGAGGAAAGGGTGAGAGGGTGGAAATGGGAGGGGTGGAAGGACGGCACTGTGATGGAGATGTAACTTGAAGTAATAAATAAACAAACAAACAAAAATAAAAAATATATATATATAACTTGTTTTGATTATTTCTCTTGGATTTGAGATTATAATATAACTATAATTAGTTTGAGATTATAAGAAAACTATATCTGTTTTCTTCCCTCAAACCCTCCCATATAACACTCCTTGCCCTTTTTGCCCATTGATTGTTGTTTCTTGCACATATGTATATGTATGTATAAATACATATATATATTTCTAAATATGTATATTATGCATTGTAGAAAGATATATTAATAGATGATAGATAGATTGATAAGTAGATTTTATATATATACATGTACATATATATAATATACAGCTTTCCTTAATCTGTATAATTTCACTCACATTTATGCTTTCAGTAGTGACCATTTGGCTTTGGATTAATTGTGATCTTCTCTAGGCAAGGCTATTTTTCCCATTCCAAGCATGCTTTTGTTGCCTGTAATACTTTGTGTAGGACTGAGGCCACACGTCTTTCTCAGGTTCACTTAAGCATGTCTATTGGTCTTGTCCATTTTCAACTCACATTTCGGCAGTCATGTAGGTGAGACTCTATGCTCCTGCCATTCTTAGGAGACAAAATATCACAGCAGAACCCCTGATCCTCTCTGGCTTTTGCAGTCTTTCTACCCGTACCTTTCAGAATGTTCCATGAATCTTAGAATATGAGTATGAAGTTGTTCTGCAAATGTAAATGAGAATTTTGTCTCATAAAATATTACCATGCATTTAGAGAGACGTTTTTTGAGTCATGGAGACACGAAATCTATAGGCAGATCTGTAGACCAGACTGACCTGATTTCAGGGATCGGCCTGCCTCTGTCTCCTGAGTACTGGGATTTAAGGCATGTGCCACCATTCCCAGCTTAGATTTTTCTTCTGAAATATTAGAATTGTTAATTTAATTTTTAAATCAATGACTGAGAGAAGACAGAAGATACTACCCTAAAAGGCAAAAATAAGTAATTTTAGTCTTAGTGTTTGTGGGCCACACTGATCTCCAATCCACTACGCCAGTCAAATTGACTGTGATTTAGAACTCTCCTCTCTTAGTCTCTCAGATGTCATGATTTAATGAAGCACTAATACATGCATCCTTCATGAATGTACTACGGTCTTCAATGACTGTGGCTTCCTAAGGGGAAAGACAGAAAAAGGAAGACTTTCGTAAGTTTTATATATATTTTTTGTTGATCAAAAATGATTTGCATCTACAATCTCATAATGCCACTGTGCTCAATACATAACCACTTTCTTGTGATGGGCAGAATAAAATCTATAGATACTAAACAGTTTCTATGCTTAGTTTGTATGCTGCATTTGTATGTGCTTAAAATGTCGACTTCCGGGTCTCATGTCTTTTCCAACGATGGTAGCCATGCACATCTAACTATCTTCCTGCCAGGGTTTAATTTGTCGTAGATTTTAAGGTATCGAAGAGCCCCTGGAACATCAGAGTGCTTATACAGCTTTCGAGAATAACAGAAATTAGGTGACCAGGATGACGACATTTCTAAACATTTACAAAGTGATCATTGTGAGAATTAATCATACGATGAGACTTCTTATTATATTTTGCTTGTTTTCTCAGCAGATAAGAAGACAGCTTGCATAATCCACTGAGTAATAAAGGCCTGCAAATCCAGGTAGGTAGGGATACAACTTTCAGCCTAATACTGAGGACATGGGAAGTAGGGTACAAAGACAAAAATACCAGTCCCAAAGCTGTGCATCCTGGAGTTCTTACATCTCCAAACAAGACAAAACAAGTTTCTCAGCTGTAGAGAAGAGAAAGAGTTGGCCTTTTCTCTCTGTATTTTTGTTTTAGGAGGGAACTGAATAAATGGTGTGGTGCCCATTTCAATCAGAAGAAAGCAAATGTTTCTTAGTCTACTGAATTAGGTGCAATCTCTCCAAGGAACTCACAGGCATTCAAAAAATAATGATTTATCAAGAATGTAGTATCCCCTTAACTGAATTAATATGACATGAGATTAAATAAGATATTAACCCTTAGTGTTGGAAACTTTCAAGAATTCCATTGAAAAGTTAGTAGTCAAAGTATGTTAAAAACAGCACCAGTACAACAAAGTCAAAATGGTCACTGTGAGTTGAATTCCTGGCAACCTAAGTGAAAAAAAAATCTCAAAAATACATAAAAAGTGGAAATTGGAAATAAATTAATAAATTGTCTGTGATGGTTTTAATGAGAATTTTCCCCATAGACTAATATATTTAAATTATTGGTCCACAATCAGCACCAGGGTATGGGCTAGTGCTATGACAGTCCTGTCCATGCTGGATTTTTAGAGAAACTGTGGATGTCTTTGGGACTTCATTATAGGAAAGCTGCTTAATGCAGTAAACAGGGCTTCTTAGTAGGTGCATAGAAGATCAAAATACTGATAGCTGTGTGGGATGCAGTGGCCCAGCTGAAGAGTTTACAAAGGCGACCATGCTTAGCTACAGAGATAGAAAGAATTCTTATGGTATTTTCACAAAGAATGTGTCTGTTTTCAACCCTAGCGATCTTCCAGAGGTAAAATTGAAGAGTTTTGGACTAATATTATTGGCAGAGGAGATTTCAAGATAGCATAATATTGACTCTGTTGTGTGTCAATAGTGATCACTCTTATGTAGGTCTGGAATGAAAAAAAGCAAGTAGGAAAGAAATACATGCAAAATATATAATGTGAAGAGAAAATGAACACTGGGAAGTGTAATGTTGGAGCCATGATTTATAGTGGAAGAAATAAGGAGGAATAGAATAAGCAAAACAAAACAATATTAATCCTCAAACTTCTGAGAAGAGGAGAGGAGAAAGGGAAAAGGCAAAACCTAAGGGATTATGTGTTGTTGAAGAGCAATAACTAATCAAAGATTATGCAGAAAAGTAGGGAGCTAAGTTCCATCCTAAAGAAGCAACAAAACTTGGCTGCATAATCTATATGATTCTTGCTTTAGAGTCTTTCAGGATAGAAGAGCAAAGGAGTTGTGAACTCTTCTGCTGCAGTTAAGAGCTGCTGAGGTTAGGCTATGGCAGGGGAGTCCTTCATAGAGGACCTGAGGAGCTATTGTGTGAAGCTGTGAAAGTAAAGCCTGCAATATATTAGAGACTAGAGGACATTAGAGATACTAGAGTTGTGAGCTACCTATCAAGGAAAACTGTAGACAGGGAGTGGAACCATTCCAAGAGAGAGAAATGTGTTACAGTCAATAACTCCAGAAGGGCAGATCCATCTAAGCCCTTTGACATGAGACATGGAGTTAAAGTATTTGGAGTTAACCCTGATGAGTTTTACTGTTCCTTTAGTAAAGTATTTCAATGTTATGCCATGATTCATCCCTTTTAGAATGAAAATGTATGGTCTTTGCCATTGTATTTTAGAAATACATGATTTATATTTTTGATTTTTACAACAGGTCACAATTAAAGATTATCTTTTATCTCAGATGAGACCATGGATATTTGAATTGTAGCTGAGACTGTGAAAGACTGTGTGCACATGTGAAGTTGAACTAAATGTGTTTTGGATTGTGATATGTCTATAAGTGGGGCAGGGACTGGAATGTGGTGGTGTGAACGAGAAAGTCCCCATATTTGAATACTTGGTTGAGTTGGGGTTAGGAGGTGTGGCTTTGTTGGAAGATTTGTGCTACTTCAAAATTGTCTTAGTCAGTGTTTTATTGCTTTGAAGAAACACCATGGCCAAATGTAACTTGGGGAGGAAATGGTTTATTTGGTTTACATGTCCAGATCACATTCCATCATTGGTGGAAGTCAGAACAGAAACTCAATCAGGGCTGGAACATCAAGCTGATGCAGAGGCCATGGAGGAGTGATGCTTACTGACTTGCTCCACATTTTTTTTTATTTTTGTTTTTGTTTTTTTGTTTGTTTAGCATTGATCCTAGGACTTTCTTATTGAACCAAGGATTTCTGGGACAGGGATGGCACCACTCACAATGGGCTGGGCCCTCCCCTGTTGATTATTAATTGAAAAAAATGGCTGGATCTCATGGAGGCATATCCTCAACTGAGGCTCCTTCCTCTAAGATGACTATAGCTTGTGTCAAGTTGCCACACAAAAATAGTCAGTACAGAGGTGTTCTTTGGTTCTTTGAAATTTCAAAACCCACACTATTCGCAGTTACTATTCTCTCTCTCTCTCTCTCTCTCTCTCTCTCTCTCTCTCTGCCTCACATTGGTGGATGAGATACAAGCTCTCAGCTACAGTTCCCATGCCATTCTTGCTTGTTTTCTTTCTTGCCTTTTATTTCCCTGCCATGGTGGCCATGGACTCTAAGCTTCTAGTACCATTCTTTGCCATGACAGTAGAAAAGTAGTTAAGAAATTACCCAAAGAAATTAAAAACAAAACAAATAACATATAGGAATCTATAATATACCTTTGATGATGATCTCCCATTTTATAGGAACAGGCAAAGTGTGGAAACGTCAAACACATCAATACACCACATGCCTATGAATGTGTGCTAACTTTCTTATTGTATAGAGTTCAGAGTAATTCCACTAGGTTTGCTATCCAGCTATGTTAAGGGCATTTTCTTTCTTTCTTTGTTTTGTTTTGTTTTTGTTTGTATTGGTGGAGGACTGCATCTTATCACTATCCTGATATGCACAATAGTACTTTTTACAATGTATGGTCTAAGACCATGGTGGATTTCATTATCTTTGCTCACAAATTTTAAAAACTAAAATTCACTGAGGAAAGAAGTGACAGAGAGCTTATTGTAAATACATGCTTGTATGCATAAGAGAGTGTATATGGCAGAGAGAGCAGCTATAGAGCAAAATCATGTGACAGAAATCAATTACCATAACATTGTTAATTTGGGGGCTATTTAAAAGTTTTATGAGAGAAACTGATGTGAAATATGGCAAAGGAGATGAGCTTGTCAGTCCATTTGGCACAGCCAGGATATATCTGGATTCCTCTTTCAATTTCTGTCAATTCCTCATTTTAAGTTCCAGAGTAGGGTAAGAGATAGCAAGAGAATAAAAACCATATCTTTCTTCTACCATTTCTGGCCTCTAATAATGCCATTCTTAGAACTACTGCTTTAGGATCCCTTCCTAAACTGATCACTTTCTTCCTCCTCTTCCAATCAGTCTGACTAAAGAATGGTCACTCCTAAGTAGCAAGGTTATTTTTGTAAGTGGAATATTGTACGTAATTAAATTAGCTTTGGAACTTTGATGAAGGTACATTACTTTTAGAGTCATACGTCTCTATACTTAAGGAGAATTTTAAAGATATCCAAAGAAAAGCCCTGTAGTTTCTTTTAACACACACTCACACACACGTGTGTGTGTGTGTGTTTCTCCATGAATGACTGCATGATGTGTGCTCCTGTGATTATGTTGGTGAATTCCTTTTCTGTAGAGAAGAAACTCCTGCTTTTATATCTTTTCACATGCTTACTACTTTCAACAGAAGAAGGTATATTCCCACAATATACCTTTTTGCTTTTTATTAGTGTTCAAGTAACTGTACTTGTTCAACCATCTAAAATATGCAAACATGGCATTGGTAATTATTACTTCACAGAGCAGTTATTTGTTGAAACTAAATTGGCTGCTATGTGACGTTCTGTAAAACAAATGAACTATACATGAGAATTTTGGGTAAAGCACTCTTTTACTTGTTCTTCAAATCTTTAGCATCTATCACATAAAATTAAGGTGTATTTTTCCCACTTTGGTTGTTTTATGAGAAGAAATAAAAACACATTAATTACACAAAGTAAATGCTGCAAAACTCTGACCATGAAAAGTTATTGATGTGGAAATGAAAATATCACAAAGGTCAAACTTTAATTTAAGGGTCTTAACAATATTGAGACTCCCTTTAAAAGGTCAGATAGTTGTAACACAATTTTCTGTGTGGCTAGTTTTGATGCAAACACTGTCCTTGGTCTTTTGTAAAATTTAAGTTTGAATAACCAAAATGAAACACCTCTGGCTAATATATTCTTAAAACTTACTTTTATCTCCTGTCACTTTGTTCTGTTTTTATATTCTTGCAAATACATTAATCTAATTTTTTTGGAGTTGAAAGTTCAGAAATAACATTCTTAGTAAAATAATGTTATAGCTCACATAATTTTATCAGGGACTGTGAACACTGAATGTTCTGGACCTTATAAAAGAAGAAAAAAAAAAGACTTGAACACCAGCAATTTTCAAGTTTAGATACTATTTAAAAACTCATGGAAAATCGAAGGGAAATTTATATGAAAGTTATTCTAGCACTCTTATATTCAATGCAGACTAGAGACACAGTCTTGGAATATTGTGTTAATATTGGGAATTATAAAAATTCAAGAAATAATATAAATGGCTCTTTTTATACCAGGAATATTTACTGAGGTAACAGCTCCAGGTAACAGAGCAGTTACTTGTTGAAACTAAAAGGGCTGGCATGTGACATGTTTTAAAACAGGTGAATTATACATGAGTAGTTGTGGATATAACTTTCTTCTCCTTGTTCTTCAAATCTTTGGCATCTATCACATAAGAGTTAAGTGTATTTTACCCACTTGAGTTGTTTTCTGAGAAATTAACCATACTCACCATAACTCCACAAATACATCCTCATCTGGGAGAGGAATGTACAATTTGACTTGTCTAGAAATCAACCTCTTCTGTTAGAAATTTCTGTCATGGCAAGATTTGACTGTACTTTTATAGGGCTCAAAAGAAATAGCCTCAATGAATAAGACGTCATTAGGTTAAGGATATTCTAGACAAGAAGTATGTATCATGGCTCTCTTCCTTTGACAAGGAATGCAGGGCTTTTTTATATCGGCATTGGCATCTTCTCTACGTCCTTGTTTTACATTTATCAATGAGAATGGGTTAAAAATTCAAAACTTAACTTTCATCATAAAAACAAATGTTTAGTTAATTGCATATGTCTATATAGTTTGAGCTCCTCAGATTATAAGTATTTCAAGTTCACATGTGTTTTTTGGTTCCAGAAGAGCCCCAGATGACACTTCCTTTTGGAAATAGTACCTGCATTGGGAGTAAAAACTTCTGCTTAGAAGGTATTTACTTTATATTGTATAAAGTTCACAAGAAAGATTCTACAAGGCTAGCTGAGTAGGGGAATTGGAATACTTCAAATACATAGCCACATCATGATGGGCTGTCTATGGTGTCCTTCAGAGTCATTTATCACCCATCTCAGTGTCTGACCTAATATCCTTTTAAGTATCAAATAAAACCTTTGGGATGTATGAACATAGCGACTCTTATAAAGGAAAGCATTTCATTGAGTCTTTCCTATAGTTTTGGAAGTCTAGTTCATTGCCATCATGGTGAGGAACATAATGCCATGCAGGAAGACATGGTGCTAGAGAAGCAGCTGAAGATTCTATAACTGGATCTGCAGGCAGCAGTCATAGAGATTCTTTGGGTTTTGAATGGGCTTTTTGAAATCTCAAAGTCCACCTCCCAGTGGTACACTTCATCCAATAATGCTATATATCTTCTAATCTTTTCAAATAGTGTAACTCCCAGGTGACCAAGTATTTAATAGAGGCCATTCTCATTCAAACCATCATATTATCCTAGATGAACATAATATTAAACTGACTTCTAATGACGTATCATTATACCCATTAATTTGAAAATCTCTCAACCCTTATCAGTAGAGTTTCTTTCTGCAGTATGTGGCAATGAACACAGAGATTCTCAACTTGTCAAGTGCAAAGAATAGGGGACTTCAGGATGTTTAGCATCAAATGGGACGTGTGTACAATACTCTGTTCTTTCAGGGCTCAGAAATCATTACACAGGAAGGACAGGGCAGATAGTGAGTTGAGCTAGAGGTGATGGATGACTGCAAGAAAACAGTGTTTGGAGAACATAGAAGAGCAGAAGTCCATGTGAACTTACAGTGGTGGTGATAGCTTGTAGATGAACTGCATAAGCTCAAACTAGACACAAATATTAGACTGAGTAAGGGATGTGGTTACAAAGTCTTACTCCTTGTTGAGGAACTATTGGAAATTGATAGGTGGGAGAGAGGAAAATCAGTTTTCAATAAATTCGTGGGTCTGGTGGGTCTACCATTCTCCAGTGGATGGCTACACACCCAGGAATATATGGGTAACACTAATTGACTTCAGGAGATTTTTTCCTTTAATTTTTTTTTTTAATTTTTTAAAGGTTTAATGGGTATGCAATGGGAAAAGGTAAATTAACTTAGGGAAATAGGTGAATACAATCAAAATACATTGCATGATTTTTCTCAAATAATTGCTAAAAAGACAGAATAAAGGTTTAAAAAAAGAGAAAATCTAAATGTCATTAAAACAGCTAAAGACACACAACAGGGAGCGAAGATGGCGGCGACCTACACTGACGCATTCTGAACGCGGGGAAAAAAGAGCCATAAAAAACACAGTTATTGGGCATTGTGCAAAAACCGGAGGGGCTAGACCCCCCCCCCCAGGGAATGCTCACAGCTCCCAAGGGACTGTTAAAAGTCCCAGGGCAAGGCTCTCCCCATCTCTCACAGACACGGAGGCCACTAAACCGGGGACTCGGGAACTCCCATTTGGAGAGGCGCCTGGTAAGATCGTTCCCAACTTACAGCAGGCAGAATCAGGGCCCACTTGGCCATAGATCGCTGTCCTATTGGGCTCCCCACACATCAGGTTGAACTTATACCCACTTAGAAAAGGTTGCGAGATAGTGGAAGCCTTAGCAAGAAACAAACAGCGGGCTCAGCGGGTGGTCCCCAGCCGCTAGTGAAGCGGAGGGAGGGAGGTTCCGAGAGAGTGCAGGAAGCAGGGAACACAAAAGCAGGCGGGAGCGGCCAAATCTCCCACACTCAGGATAGCGCAGCTGGGGAGAGAGCACTGCTGGCAGGGCCAAATCCCCGCCAGTCCACGGCAGGTCATCTGGGGAGAGAGACAGGCGTGGGTGGGACCAGGGGTCCGTGCACCCACGGCGGAGCTGCTGGGACGAGAGGTGCACTCAGGCAGCCGGAGGATCCGGGGCTTGGGGTACCCACGGGACCGTGGCGGCACAGACAGGAAGGAAATCAGGCACAGGGTCCAGCCCTGTGGCGAGAAGACTAGAGAGAAACCAGAAATCGGGACCATAGCTGTATCCTGGAAAATCCAGACATATCAGGTGTGGAGCCAGACCCTGTCAGCCTCCGGGACGACAAACAAAGCCCACAGAATTTGTGCCCGGCAAACAGGCCCATATCATCAGAACCATTACAGGCTGATAACTCAGAGTGCAACATAGAGAAGTCTGAATTGGGAGCAGTGAAACAATCCTGGTCCATTACTCACAACCTGGGAATAGGCTGCACCAGATCACAGTGCCTCTGGCCATTAAAATCACAGTGACCTTGAAATCCCCCTGTAAGCAACGACAGATAGCCAAGTAACTTGTCCCCTGCACCAAATCATCCACTGTGGTTCCAAGCACAGAAAACAGACAGCTAAATGCATCCAATGGCGAAAGGTCAAAAAAAAAATAGGAATCAAGGAATTATGACTCCAACAAAGCAGAACCACCCTAGCTCATCCAATTCGGATGACCACACACCAACAGAAACACATGAAAACATTGACAATTCTGCAGTATGGAAAGTGATAGAGTCCCTGCAAGAAGAACTTAAATCTATGAAGGAATTCAAAGAAACCACAATTCTACAAATCAAAACAAGGAACAACACCATTAAAGAGCTCCAAGCCAAGGTGACAGAGCTTGAACAGGAAAAAGAAAGAGCCATGAAAGATTTTCATACAAAAACAAGCAAGCTGGAGAAGGAAATGTACAAAACGAACAAAACCATACAAGACATGAAAATAGAAATAGAAACAATAAAGAAAACACAGTCAGAGTTAAAAGAGGAAGTGGAGAACCAAGGGAAGAGAACAGGAACTACGGATGTGAGTATCAACAATAGGATGCAAGAGATGGAAGACAGGATCTCAGGCATGGAAGATTCAGTGGAAGAAATCAGTACATCATCCAAAGAAAATGAGAAGGCTAAAAAATCTCTCACCCACAACATCCAAGAAATCAAGGACTCATTGAAAAGACGGAACCTAAGAATTATAGGTATAGAGGAAAGAGAAGACTCCCGACTCCAAGGTCCAGGAAATATCTTCAACAAAATCATAGAGGAAAACTTCCCAAACCTGAAAAAAGAGATGCCAATAAAAATCCAAGAGGCATACAGAACACCAAACAGATTAGACCAGAAAAGAAACTCCTCTCGCCACAAAATAATTGAAACCCCAAATGTACAGAACAAAGAAAGAATATTAAAAGCTGTAAGAGAAAAAGGTCAAGTCACATACAATGGCAGACCCATCAGAATTACACCTGACTTCTCCCCAGAAACGATAAAAGCTAGAAGGGCCTGGTCAGATATACTACAAGTCCTAAGAGATCATAGATGCCCAGCCAGACTACTTTACCCAGCAAAACTCTCTATCAACATAGATGGAGAAAACAAGATATTCCATGACAAAATTAAATTTAAACAATATCTACCCACAAACCCAGCCCTACAGAAAATCCTAGAAGGAAAATCCCAACCCAGAGAAGAAAACTCCACCCAAGAAAACAAAGGGAATAGAAAACCCATCAGCAACTAAACCAAAAGAGGAACAGAACCACCGCCTATACCAAACTAATGGGAAATAACAACCCCAGGTCACTAATATCCATCAACATCAATGGACTCAACTCCCCAATAAAAAGACATAGGTTTACAGAGTGGATCCGCAAGCAAGACCCTTCCATATGCTGTATACAAGAGACACATCTAACTACAAAAGATAGACACTGCCTCAGAGTAAAGGGCTGGGAAAAGGTTTTCCAAGCAAATGGACCCAGGAAGCAAGCTGGAGCAGCCATCCTAATATCAAACAAAACAGACTTCCAACTGAAGTTAATGATGAAAGAAAAAAGAAGGGCACTATATACTCATTAAAGGGAATATTCATCAAGAGGAAATTTCAATACTGAACATCTATGCCCCAAATACAAAGGCACCTACTTTCGTAAAAGAAACACTTCTAAAACTTAAAGCGCACCTCGATCACAACACATTAGTAGTGGGAGACTTCAACACCCCACTCACAACAAAGGACAGATCATCAAGACAGAAGACAAACAGAGAAATATTGAGTCTAACAGAGATCATGAAACAAATGGACCTAACAGATATCTACAGAACGTTTCACCCAAACACAAAGGAATACACCTTTTTCTCAGCACCCCACGGAACCTTCTCCAAAATCGACCACATAATTGGTCACAAAGATAGTCTCAGTAGATACAAGAAAATTGAAATAACACCTTGTATCTTATCAGACCACCACGGAATAAAGCTGGTCTTCAACAGCAAAAGAATCAACAGAAAGCCTACACACACATGGAAATTGAACAGCTCCTTACTGGATGACCACTGGGTCAGGGAAGAAATAAAGAAGGAAATCAAAGACTTCTTAAAATCCAACGACAATGAAGACACAACATACCCAAACCTATGGGATACATTGAAAGCTGTGCTACGAGGAAAGTTCATAGCACTAAGTGCTTTCAAAAAGAAAATTGTGACAGCTCATATTAGTGAACTAACAGCTAAGCTGGGTGAATTGGAAAAAAAAGAAGCAAACACTCCCAAGAAGAGCAGAAGACAGGAAATCATCAAACTTAGAGCTGAAATCAACAACTTAGAATCAAAAAGAACTATACAAAGAATCAATGAAACCAAGAGTTGGTTCTTTGAGAAAATCAACAAAATAGACAGACCCCTAGCCAAATTAACTAAAAGGCAAAGGGAAAGAACACAAATCAACAAAATCAGAAATGAAAAGGGAGAAATAACAACAGACATTGAGGAGATCCAGAAAATATTCGGACATTACTTTAAAAATCTATATTCCACTAAATTTGAAAACCTAAGCGAAATGGACAATTTCCTCGATAAATTCCACCTACCAAAACTAAATCAAAATCAGATTAACAGCTTAAACAGCCCAATAACACCTAAGGAAATAGAAACAGTCATTAATAATCTCCCAACCAAAAAAAGCCCAGGGCCAGATGGCTTTAGCACGGAATTCTACCGGACTTTCAGAGAGGAACTAACACCATTACATTTCAAACTCTTCCACCACATAGAAACAGAAAGATCACTGCCAAACTCATTCTATGAGGCCACTGTCATTCTGATTCCTAAACCACACAAAGACCCAACAAAGAAAGAGAACTTCAGACCAATCTCCCTCATGAACATAGATGCAAAAATACTTAATAAAATACTAGCAAACCGAATTCAAGAACACATCAAAAGTATCATACACCATGATCAAGTAGGCTTCATCCCTGGAATGCAGGGATGGTTCAATATACGAAAGTCTATCAATGTAATTCACCACATAAACAAGATGAAAGAAAAAAACCGCATGATAATCTCGCTAGATGCAGAAAAAGCATTTGACAAAATCCAACACCCCTTCATGCTAAAAATTCTGGAGAGAACGGGCATACAAGGACCATACCTAGAAATAATAAAGGCAATATACAGCAAGCCAGTAGCCAACATCAAATTAAATGGAGAGAAGCTTGAAGCATTTCCTCTAAACTCAGGGACAAGACAAGGATGTCCACTTTCACCATATCTCTTCAATATAGTACTTGAAGTCCTTGCTAGAGCAATAAGACCACTAACGGAGATCAAAGGGATAAAAATTGGAAATGAAGAAGTCAAATTATCCCTATTCGCAGATGATATGTTAGTATACATAAGCGACCCCAAAAACTCCACCAAAGAACTCTTACAGCTGATAAACAACTTCAGCAAGGTGGCTGGATACAAAATTAACTCAAAAAAATCAGAAGCCCTTCTTTATACAACAAACAAATATACCGAAAAAGAAATAAGGGAAACAACCCCCTTCACAATAGCCACAAACAACATAAAATACCTGGGAGTAACTCTAACCAAGCATGTAAAGGACCTATATAACAAGAACTTCAAGCCCCTGAAGAAAGAAATGGAAGAGGCCTTTAGAAGATGGAAAGATCTCCCATGCTCATGGATAGGTAAGATCAACATAATAAAAATGGCTATCCTACCAAAAGCAATATATAGATTTAATGCAATTCCTATCAAAATACCAACACAATTCTTTATAGACCTGGAAAAAGCTAGTCTCAACTTCATATGGAACAACAAAAAGCCCAGAATAGCTAAATCAATCTTGTCCAATGAAAAAACATCTGGAGGTATCACCATCCCAGATTTCAAGCTGTACTACAGAGCAACAGTAATAAAAACATCATGGTACTGGTATAGAAACAGACCAGTGGATCAATGTAATCGAATTGAAGACCCAAACATGGATCCACACACTTATGGCCAACTAATCTTTGACAAAGAAGCCAAAAACACACAATGGAAGAAGGATAGCATCTTCAACAAATGGTGCTGGTCCAACTGGATGTCCACTTGCAAAAGAATGAAATTAGACCCATAGCTATCACCTTGTACAAAACTTAATTCCAAGTGGATCAAAGACCTTAACATAAGGCCAGTCACACTAAAGATACTAGAAGAAAAAGTAGGAGAAACCCTCGAACTCATTGGCACAGGTGACAACTTCCTGAACAGAACACCAACAGCTCAGGACCTGAGATCAACAATCAATAAATGGGACCTCATGAAACTGAAAAGTTTCTGTAAAGCAAAGGATACTGTCATTCGAACAAAATGGCAACCAACAGACTGGGAGAAAATCTTCACCAACCCCACATCTGATAGACGGCTATTATCTAATATCTACAAAGAACTCAAGAAACTAAATGCCAAGAAACCAAATAATCCAATCAAAAAATGGGAGATGGAGCTAAATAGAGAATTCACAAAGGAGGAATCCCTAAGGGCTGAGAGACACCTGAAGAAATGTTCAACATCCTTAATCATCAGAGAAATGCAACTCAAGATGACCCTGAGATTCCACCTAACACCTGTTAGAATGGCTAAAATAAAGAACTCAAATGATAGCGCATGCTGGCGAGGGTGTGGAGAAAGGGGTACCCTACTCCATTGCTGGTGGGAGTGCAGGCTTGTGCAACCACTATGGAGGTCTGTCTGGCGATATCTTAGAAATCTAGGAATAACCTTGCCTCAAGACCCAGCCATACCACTTCTGGGTATACACCCAAAGGACCTCTCACGGAGACATAGGGAAGTCTCCTCATCTATGTTCATAGCAGCCTTATTTGTAATAGCTAGAAATTGGAAACAACCCAGATGTCCCTCAACTGAAGAATGGATTAAAAAATTGTGGTACATCTATACAATGGAATATTACTCAGCTATCAGAAACAATGAAATCATGCAATTTGCAACCAAATGGATGGATCTAGAGGAGCTCATCCTGAGTGAGCTAACCCAGTCTCAGAAGGATGCACATGGCATCTATTCACTTATAGTAGGATTTTAACTATTTCGTACAGGATATCTGTACTACAACCAACACATCAAAAGGAACAAGGACATAATTTTTTTTTATCTTTTTCTTTTTCCTTCTTTTTTCTTTTTTTCTCTTTCCTTTTCCCTTCTCTTTTTCCTCTCTTTTTTGTTGATATTCTTTGTTTTTGTGGGTTTGTGTGTTTGTTGGTCTTTTTTTTTAGTATTCCCCCAGTAGCAATGAGACACCATTCACTGGCAGTACTGCCTCGTAGGCCCCCGGTGAATGAAGAGGCTCTTGGCCCTCATATGACTCCTGATCTGTGGTGAGAGACTGTTAGGCAGGGACACTCCACCCCAGAGGAACAAGACGGAAGGGTCAGGGGGTAGAGCATGGGAGGGTGGGGCTAGGAAGTGGGAAAAGAGGACAATATGATAAGGATGTAACCTGAAGCAACAAACAAATATATTTATCAACTAAAAAAAAAAAAGAAAAGAAAAAAAAAGGGCAGGGGGCAGGGCTGAAACACTGTGAATGGAACAGAGGATACAGCCATTCGGCCTGGATTTGCAGACCTCCAGGTGTAGAGAAGACGTGGAGCTAAGGTAAAATACAAGAGAATTGTGGTATTGGCCCATGCCTTTGACTTCAGCGGAGACGGAGGGTGGGGTGGAGGGTGGGTGGGGGGGGGGGGGGGG
>CAJQZJ010000279.1:449665-541992 GCA_907164525.1 Lophiomys imhausi
AGGGCAAACTCTAAATAGAGAAAGACTTCGATCCAGGAGTGGTGGAACACATCTTTGATCCCTTCAGATGAGAAACACAGGTCCCTGTTCCCAATAATTAGAGTTCAGAGACACACACATGGGATTTGGAGGGACCTAGGTTTGGAGGCTACTTACAAAAGGCCGTCTCGATGCAGGCAGATTGTCCTTTGGGATCTCAAAATATATACACTAGAGCTGGTTTAGCTCCAATGTGACAGAATGATTTCTTCTTTAATCGGGATTGAAAGATAACGCTTTGTATGTTGTCAGAAGGCCAAATTTGCTTCAGGAGAAGTACTACCTAGCCCCCCCTATCCCCCCCACCAGGAAAAAAAAAAAAGAGGGCAATTGTCCTAGGGTTGGGATTGGGGCAGGGCTCTGTTCTTATCATTCCAGGAGAATCGAAGTGTCCATTAGGGGAGCCTGGGGACGGCGGACAGCGGAATCCTCAGCAGAGAGCAGAATCAGGCACCAAGGAGGATGAGTGACCCAGTTGATTCTGCCTGGCAGACTTCCTCAATAGCTGTCTCCATCGGGGGCCTGCAACCACCACTGCAATCCAGTGTCGCTGGGACCGTTCAGCTCTACACAATGCCCCGGCAGGAACCTCAGTGAAGCCTGCAAGATCAGCTTCTGCCTACAAACCCCTTAGGTCATCTAAACAGCTGAGAACAGAAGGACTGAACACAAAAGAATTGTACTAACATTTTTAATCATTTTTCCCATTTGGATTGGGGCCCCAAACAGGTCTACTACGACCCAAATCAGCAGGAAGTCACTTTAAGAGAGCGACGTCCCATGCCCAGAGGGTGGGGAGGGTGTTTCTCTGCCCTTCTTTTTGGTTATTTGAAGGATAACTGAAAACTCTGTTATGTAGCGGAAGAGACTACAAGCTGATAAATGATCCTGTCTTAATGGGTTTTGGAGGTTAGCCCCAGGGAATTCCTACTTTTCCTTCTCTGTATCCTTCTTCCTCTCCTATGTAGGAGTGCATGGGCTTGAGAAAAATGAGATATAGACATAGCACAGGAAGGTCCAAGAAGAAGGGGCAGATTATTGAATATGCCCTTATACCTTTGTATATTGATACAAAATTAGTAGGTTATTTGGCTAAAGTGGTATTGACCATTGTTTATTGTGCAAAAATAAGATTGTATTGGATTACATCGGTATTGATCTTTGTATATTGATACAAAATTAAGATTATAGTTGGCCACAATGGTATTGACCCTTGCATATGGACGTAATATTAAGATTATATTGGGCTACATAGGCATTGATCTTGGTATATTGATACATAATTAAGAGTATATTTAACCACAATTGAATAGATCTTTGTATATTGATACAAATTTAAAGATAATGCTTCCCAATGGTATCATACCTAGAGATACTTAAAAATAAAATGTGAAGCTCTGACCTCTTGATACCAACCGTCTAAAACGGTCTAGGATAGTTAAAACAAACTCCTAGTCATGCAAACATGTCTCTTTGTTAGCTACTATGACAGTCTATCACAGATATTCTCTAAACTACCCAGTAATCAAGTGGCTAAGAGACAAGCAACATTTGCTTATCTAAATACAAGAGATGGTTAGGGCATCTTCAAAAACCCCTAGAGATCTGCAGAATATGGCATTCAAAGATGTTATCTTAAATCAAGATTTTTTTTTGATATCGAGACATATCAGCGCCTGACAGCACCCCCTATTCTACTCCAAGTAGAAGTTAAGCATCGAAGAACCTCCACTGTAAGATGGTTGAATTAGTGGCAAGCCTTTCTCTTGGCATGAAAAAACCCCTTGCACCAACTGCAGACAGACTGCTGTCCAAAAAGGACAAAACTTGGTAGCAGGGAAGTCGACAGCCTAACTCTGCCAAGACAGGGTAGGTAAGTCCTTCATAATCCCTGCTCTACAACAAATGTCTGTCAGAGAAACAGGACCCAAAGGCTGAAGATTGATGCTGGAATGTATGGAGAGAAAATGGGTACTGTCCAGGCAGTTATTGGTATGTTCTTTCTTAGTTTTGGAAGCTGCAGGCTCTGCACTTCCTATATAAGCAAATATATTTATCCCTCTCAGGTCTCTGAGGTGGTTGAAGAATAGACAGATAGAATCTTATAGTTAAATTTTGAACTGTTTAGGAATCAAGAGGGTGTTATAGATCTAAGAAGATACTCTTAAAAGTGTGTTGCAAGATAGTATGAATGTTGAGTCACATATAGACCTTTAAACTCATGGAGTTGGGTAGATAGTAGAATGTTAAAGTCAGGGGCCAAATAGGTATAAACTGAACATTGGGAAGGTATACTGGGCCAATTTAATCTCATAAATGTGGCATATTTATATCTATTGTTTTGTATAATACTTACTGTTATAAGAGAAGGAACCAGCTGTTGGACTGAAAGGGGAAACCTCTGGAGGGAAGAGGGTGGAAGGGCGGGTTAGGAAGGGGGAATAGGGAGGGGTTTGTTACTGAGAAGTAACTTGTAGAAAAAAAAAAAAGTACTTATTAAAAAAAAAACAGCTAAAAAGCAACCCACTCATAAAGTATGATAATAAAGGGACCTACTAATTTATAGGTACCAAATGTATTTTGAGTGATAAGGTTAAAGAAAAATGGAAATGTTTTAGATTAGAAAATATGTTAAAATATATAAATTAGTTTCGTCCTAAAAGTAAGAAAGACAGAGTCAAACTATAAATGATTATTAAAAAGAGTACATATAGAACAAAAGTAATTTAAATGAAAATGGGTAACTAAGCTCATAAGAGACTTTTTTTAAACCTCATGTGTCTTGTAATGAACTCTCGAATAAAAGTACCTTTTATTAGATTGCTGGGATTAAAAAATAAAAACAACAACAACAGCAGTAGAACCAAAATGCTTAGCAGTAATTTTTTCATGGCAATGGAATAAACAAATAATAATACAAATGACTGCTAGTTGTGTTTCCTTTTTGATTGCACACTAAGGTATTAAATTTGATCAAGACCACAAAATGTATAAAACCTCGATTTCTGGATGTACACTTGCATACCAGAAGAGGGCATCAGATACCAGTACAGATGGTTGTGAACCACCATGTGTTTTCTGGGAATTGAACTCAGGACCTCTGGAAGGGCAGACCGTGCTCTTAAAACACTGAGCTATCTCTCCAAAACCTCAATTTCTAACAAGTCTACTTTCTTATTTATAACCCTGTCATATTTAGTTCATTTGAGATAAAAACCATGTTTGGAAAGAATGAATGTTCAAAACTGTTTCACCATAGAAAACATTGAGTATATCAGCTTCTTTAAATTTGTGTGACTACTACGTACTGAAGAAACTGCTGAAATGCACCAGTTTATACGCCTTTTTTAACTGAAATTTTGCCTCTCAACTGTTCCATGGAAAGATGTTATTTAGCAGTTTTTATGGAATCATTTGATAAAACAATGCATTGCTTGTTTATTTTCAAAAGTAAGTTAGAAGTAACAGTTTTAAATGTTCAGAAAAAAACCTTTCTGAACACTACACTAAGAATCTGAATGAAAATTTCTAGTTAACATCCTGAAAATGAATTAACCTGAAACAGGAACATATCTGAAAATCGTTAAATATTGCTTTGATTTTTTCAAATAACGATATATCAAATAGTCTTGTTATGACCTTTAATTATTTGGGGGTTAATTATAAAAGACAAAATGTCATTCCAGTGATTGGAGAACACTAGCTCATTAATGCTTATTTAGGCCGAAGATTTTATATAAAACTATCTTATGATATATTTGCATTTAAACTTCCATAGCTTAGTTAATCACCAAAATATCCTTAAGGAGGATCTAATATAGTTTTTCCATTAACACAAATGCACAAGTTTCATATGAGTGCTTCGTAAAATGAGTTTTATAAAATGGACAAATCCATAATTATAATGTTGCTTGAACCTCTAGAACCCATATGATGCATTTAACACAAAAGTTAAACTTAAGCATTCAGTCAATCTTTAGATCAATACACTGACAGATTTTAAGACTGTATGTAAAATTAATTTCCTATAATCCTATTAAAGTATAAACTATAAAGCTACTAACTTTTTTCATCAATTTCAGATATCTGTCTTTGCTTATAATTATACCCAGTCTGTAGTGAAACTGTTTTCAGGAAGTCAGAGATAACTGCATGCTAGAACATATTATATGAGTCCTCTACTGACTACCCCAAAATTCAATGTTTTTACATATTTTTGAAAAAAAATATATTTAAGACATGAAAGTTTGTTGTGTAAATATTTAGTGGATAAATATAAAGGAAAATTCTTGAAGTGTGTGAAATATATCCAAATGTGTGCTGAATTTTTTTAATAATTTATTTTTTATTTCTTCAAATTACATCTCAATCACAATCCCCTCCCTACTCCCCCCTCCAGTCCCACCCTTCCATCCTCTTCCACATCAAACCCCATCCTCTTCTCTTTTTTTTTTTAAGTTTAAGGTATGTCTTTTCCCTCCAACAGCTCCCCCTTTCAGTCCAACAAATGGTTCTTTCTCTTATAACAATAAATACAATACAAAACAACAGAAATAAATAGGCCACAATTATGAGAGTTATATGACTTAGGGTGCATTCCCAATGTCCAGTCCATATGTATTTGGCATCTGACTTTAACATTCTACTATCTAACCATCTCCATGAGTTTAAAGTTCTATATCTAACTCAGCTTTCATACTAACTTGCATCACAATTTTTTTTAAACAGAAAAGTGCAAACTATCTACATATGTTATGAAGAAGACAACAAAAAGGGTGTATGGTAGGATTTGGAGAGAAGAAAGTAGTTAGTTAATTCTATTTTAATCACCCAAAATAAAAATAATAATGCAGACACAAGGTAGTAGTGGATAAAACAATGACATGTCATTTGTTATTATGGTGTGAAACAGGCTGTGGATCCAAAAGAAAGATGCATCAGTGCAGAAGTTGACCTTTAATGATAGATAGACACATACTCACCAGGAGGAGGAAAGAACCAACACTTGACAACTTATGGTGGACTTAGTACAACAGGAGGTTCAATACTACCAACCTCCATTGATTCTTGTGGACTATTTCCAGGCTGAAAGGAGTCACAAATAAATGCTTTCTCTCCACATGATGGCAAAGATGTGACTAAACTTACAAGCTTCCTGAAGTTTAGGCTGATGTCTAGAAATAAATGATCAAGAAACCTGTAGTATTTGTTATGGTTTTCTAAATCTGAACAATGCTCGTAATAAATAAATGATAGGTTGTATTAATTGCTTTTTTACTTATTGCTTTTACGAAATACCCAACAAGAAGCAACTTAAAGAAAAGTGTTTTTTAATGCATTTGCTTATTACTTCAAGTTATATCTTGATCACAGCCCCCTCTCTCCTCCCCTTCTGGTCCCTTCCTCTGACCCTATACCCCCTCCCCCCCCTATCCTACTCCTCTGGTGTTAAGAACCCCCCCATTTTTGCCCCCCCCCCCGAGTTTATCAGTCATGTTAGGGCTAAAGCTTCCTCTTGCTGTGGGGCTGACTTTGCAGCTCCAATTCAGTAAAGTGTCCCACTAACAAGTAGCAAAGTCCATGACTGAGACAGCTCCACCCCTAATTGTTGAAGGATCTGTATGAAGACCAAGTTGTCTATCCTTTATATTTGTATGGGGGGGGGTTGACTATGTCAAGTCTAAGCTTTTTTTTTTCTTCTTATTTTGGTTAGTGTTTCAGTTGCTTTAAGCTTCTGGGGGCCTAGGCTAGATCTTCATGTGTTGACCCATCTGGGTTTCTCTATTCCCCCTCCCTCTCTTACCTAAGACTCTCAGAGCTCCACCCAATGTTTGTGTCTTGGCATCTGTTTTGATCTGTTGCTGGGTGGAATTTCTGTAGGACAGTAATCTAGGTTCCTGTTCCTTTGGGTTGTAGAATAGTTTCTATACTATATGGCTATTGTCAGGTTATAAGTGAATGTATGCCATGTGTATCTTTCTGGATCTGAATAAGTTCACTCAAGATGAGCTTTTTCAGTTCCACCCATTTGGTTGCAAATTATATGATTTCCTCATTTCTGATAGCTGAGTAGTAATCCATTGTGTAAATGTACCACAGGGTTTTGTTTGTTTGTTTGTTTGTTTGCTTGTTTTTAATCCATTATTTGGTTGAAGGGCATTTGAGTTGTTTCCAGTTTTGAAAAGATCGTCACCAACCCCCTATCTGACAGAGGGCTAATATCCAAAATTTACAAAGAACTTAAGAAAGTAAACACCAAAAAACCAAATAATCCAATCAAAAACTGACATTCAGAACCTGAGAATTCACAAAAAAGGTATTACTAATGGCCATGAGACACATGAATAAATGCTCAGTATCCTTAGTCATCAGAGAAATGCAACTCAAGATGACTCTGGGATTCCATCTCACACCTGTCAGAATGGCTAAAATCAAAAGATTAAATGACAGCACATGCTGGTGGGGGTGTGGAGAAAGGGGAACCCTCCTCCATTGCTGGTTGGAGTTCAGGCTTGTGTAACCACTATGGAAATCAGTCTGGTGATATCTTAGAAAACTTGGAATAATTCTACCTCAAGAAAAGTATTTATTTTGAATTATGGTAGAGGTTATAGTCCATCATGGCAGACATATTATATCAATACTGGCTTGAAACAGATGACCACATTTTACCCAGAGTGAGGAGTTCAAAAGAGATAGACAGTGGTTTTCTTTTCTTTTCAGAGTCCTATTCCCCACTAAAAATGAGGTTGAAGCTTCACTCCCACATAACCAAAAGGAGTTTGTCTCCTATGAGAGCGAGATATTTTTTAGTTGACTCCCAAATATGTCAATGATATGAATAGCTTACATAGGGCAGTAGATAAAATATATGGCAAAATAGTGTTTGATTTATTTATTGACAATTTTCCTGGTTAAATATTACAAGTCAATTGTTTAATTAAACTTTTCTGTGAAACAAAACTCAATGATTGGCATGCTTTTATTCTCTTTTGTATCCATCCAAATAAATATATAAAGAAAACACAGAATATATACACTTGATTTGTCATTGAAAAATGTAAAATTATAACATTGACAAAAAAAAAAAAGAAGAAGGAACTGAGGATCATTATGTCAGTCTTAATAACCTAGACTAGTATTTTCCCCTATATAGTGTTTTCCCATACTTGTGTATGGGTTTGTGATGTGTGTATGTGTATGTGTGTATATGTGTGTGTGTGTGTGTGTTTGTGTGTGTGTGTGTGTGTGTTTGTGTGTGTGTGTGTGTGTGTGTGTGTGTGAGAGAGAGAGAGAGAGAGAGAGAGAGAGAGAGAGAGAGAGGGAAGATTAATAGAAAGCAGATTGAGAGGGGAGTGGGAATTTTAGATGTGGGAAGTAATGGCATGAAGGGGCTATGAAAGCAGAAGGAAAAAGGAAGGATGTTTACATGTAGGAAGAGAATCAGCAAAAAACTGGTTAGGTGAAATGATAAAGGACTCAGTATATAGTCATATATGTGCAACAATGCCATGGTCAAAAGTATTACTTTGTTTTTATAACTTAAACTAACAAAAGTCAAAAGCAATTAACTACTTACCAAATTACTTAACCCATATTCTAGTGAGTATAATTTTTCTTATTTTGCCACTGCACAATTACTTTTCATTTTTAATTACAAATAGACTGGAGAATATAATTAATAGCAGAAATTAAAACTATCAATGAGATGTTCACCTATAATCAAAGTGCTTTGTGTTTGGCATTTAGAATAATACTGGGGAAATTCTTCTGTGTTAATTGTGCTGAATAATTTTCTGCAAAATTACCAGGACTGGCAGGACAGGATGTAATATGAGTTACTGTCAGGAAGCCTTTCTTGATATACTTGTTTTGTTGTTGTTTGTTCATTTTATGAACAGAGTCCTTTTATCTACCACAGGCTGGCTAGGAATCACAGATTTTCTTGTTTGCATTACTTGAGCTACTGGAATTAATCGACATGCAGCACAATGACAGCATGGACTTTAATTCATAAGGAGATGATATAGATAAGTATTTTTCAAAGAAAAGTCTTTGCATGTTAACAATAATGGTATAGGCATTGTGATTTTAATGCATTAGACTTTCAGTCATTTCCGGAATACCACTATGTTTTCACAAGTTGGGTAAATGAATAAATAAATAAATAAATAAATAAATAAATAAATAAATAATAGATTGGATGGAATTTTGAAGGATGGATTTAAATTCTCTGCTTTCTTCTTTCAGTGTTGCTCTCTGTGATTGTTAAAAGTATAATGATTTCCTTTTAGAGGTTTTCAGATTCACAGAAAAATTCTAAAGGCAGTGCAGATTTCTCCCATCCCTATACTCTGTTAATTGAGTACTTAAATATTTAATTATTATTCTTTATTTGTCCTTGTTAATAAGGTAGTACTGATGCATTATGAATTAGAAGCTGTAATTTTTATTCATATTTTCTTACCCTTCACAGTTGTATACAGGACACCAATTATATTCATCACATGTCCTTAGTCCATTCTTACACTGTGAAAATGTGTTACTTTCATTGTTTTTGATGATCATGGAGTCTTGAGGAGTACTGATCAGCTGATTTGTAGACTATTCATTAAGTGGGATTTGTCTGCTCTCATTCCCATGGCTTGGCTGTGATTATGGGATATTGGGGAAAAGATGACTTTAATCCATACCATGTGAGTCATTATAACTTTTTCCCAAAAAGTTACTTAGCTGTACATTTGAAGAGTGAAAAGACTGGCAATCACCACTTACATTTGCTGAATAGCCAAATTTGAGAATCTAAGTCCAGAATCATCAGAGCTGTTAATTCACTACCATGTAGGAAATCTCCATATTGATTAGAATGCACTGCATATAAACAGTTCAAAATTGTCAGGTTTAGAGTCTACAAACATGCATAAAGTCACTTAATTCATGCAATGGTTAAGACAGTCAATTTGATGGGATTTGGAATCAGCTAGGAAACAAATTCTTGGGCATCTTGTGATGGTGTTTACAGGATGCCTAATCTTATACCAAAAGACCTGACACGAATATTCATTGCAACATGCCATTAGTGTCCCTGACTCAATACAAAGGAGAAAATGGGAGCTGATGACTTGGCTCAGTGGGTTAGGGCTTGCCATACAAGCCTGAAGATAAGAGTTCAGTTCCCAGTGCCCAAAGAAAGTCAGACATGGTAGAATATGCATTTAATATCAGAACTGGTGCAGCAAAATCGAAGGTACACATAGGAGACTCTCAAGAAGCCGTCAGGCCAGCTAGCCTGGCATAGGAGAGGCAGAACAACAGACCTGTGTAAAGCAAGGTGAAAGGCAAATACTGATTCATAAGGCTGTCCTCTGACCACAGCAAATACACTATAACAAGCTTTTACACACAAAGACACAGACACAAAGACCCATGCACAAGCACATACATGCACACACAACCTGTGCCTCTTCACTTCACATGCAATGCAACCAGCCACCTCATGCACTTATTTTTATGCCTTCCCCATCACCAAGGCTGACTAAGACTGCTCTGTGAACCCAAAGAAACCCTTCCTTCCTTAACTTGCTTTCATCAAGAATTTTATAACAGCAAGAAAAAAATAAACTAATGAAGGTACGTACAGCTGTGACAAATGCTTCCATGAAGCGGTTCCATTCATTTGTAATGTGCTTTGAAACTTGCTACCACCTTCTGTTTGCCTTTCATGATGGCCATAGTTTTTCTTGTGTCTATTTTTAATTTATATGATGTATTCTATAATGGTTTTAGGGCTTAAATAATGTCATGCACAATCATTATAATGTCATAGTAAATAGCCTTTTTAATACTAAACATAAACAGATAAAAATCAAACCAAATCACTGTCTCCAACTCTTTAGCCCTTTGATATTCCACTGAGTTGCCCACTTTTCACACACTGATGTTTCAAAAGTGTCCTATAATTTTTTTCATATATGTGGAAGGCAGCTTTTTAAGATAGGGATCAGATCATTCAATGCACAGTGACCTTCTGGCTTCAGCCTTCTCCTGTGTAGTTACATAGCTCACTGTTTCTATTGATGAATATACATCCTATACGCAGACACCAGGGCTTCTGCCAGTAAATTGTTGTGAAGAATGAATTAAACCATGAGTGGAAAAATGTGATTTTTAAAAGCCATTCGTGTAAACAAGAACTCAATGATTTTTATGAGAGAATATTTAATTATGTAAGATTACCATACTCTCTTCTAAGTTTTTGCATGATTTTGATTCACATAAGAGATGTTGTTGCTTGATATACTTACCAGAAACTGGAGTAGGATTTCCTCATGGCTACTTCCTATTATTTTTTAACGTTTATATTGTCCTTTTCATGTATTTTCTAGAAACTTCTATTCTTGATTGTGATTCCTCTTTTACTATGCACCTATTGTTCTAAATATCCCTCTAGCAATCTATTTTAGCACCATCTCACACAATTTAGTAAGTTGTAATTGTTGTGATTATTTTAGTGTGTATATCAGCTTTTCATATGTTTATTATATAATGTTTATAAATGCAAAGCTGTATATGTTATATTGTCAAATATATATTAAGTAGATTTTTGTTTAAATATATATTAAGTATATTTGTGCTTTTGTTTCTAAACATTTAGAAATTCTCCAGCTTTTTTTTTTCCTATTTTTGACTTCTTTGATACAATTTTGATCTAAAACTTTCAGTGTGTGCTATCTTGCCCATACTTTTTCTCTGATTATTTGTAGAAATTCAGGAGAGCTGTATATGCCTTTATAACTGGGTGGAATAGTTTAATAATAATGATTTGTCTGATAAAGCTGAATAAGGAACTTAACTTGTGATTCAAACTTCCAGACAGTTCAATGACTGGAATATATGATGATATTTTTCAGAGTTGCAATGCTAAATTTATCTACTTTTTTTATATGGGTTTGTTTTGATATGATATGATTTATTAATCCATCCTTAGGCTCTTATGCCTTAAAGATCACAATATAAATTTTAAATAGTTTTGAAATCATAATATTATTACATCAATTATTGCTTTCTTTTCTATCCTCCAATGTACAACCACACTTGCTGTCTTTCACATTCATGACCTTTTTTTTCTTTAATTTGTTGTATAAACTGCTCGGTTAATACAATGTTATTTGTTACTTGGGTAATTATAGATCTGCCTGGTCTCTGGAGAGTGTTGCTGGGATACTTGCAGGCATCAGGACAGACAGAGTCTCACCAGCTGTCCCTGGGGTGTTGTAGAGGGTGCTGTCCTGTTTTCTTGGAATTTTCCATGACAAATCTGGTGCATTGGGCAGGAGAAAGTGTGGCTGGCTCCAGAAAGGATCCCTGTACCTCCGTTTCTCAGGTTAGCACCAGTAGAGTAAGAGAGAGCTTTCTCCAATGATGGAGGTTCTTTTAGGCGAAAATTACGACAGGTCTGAGAGAGGCAATTTGGTGAACAAGTGATTCTTTATTGAAACTTGTTTATCATGGTAGTAAAATCTCTAAATCTCCTAAACTCAGAGCTGGATGAGGGCTTTTGAACCCTGGGGAAGTGGGGACAGATTTTTGTCATGAAATTATTCTATTAGCTGAGATTGAGATGTTGGTATATACATATATACATGGGGAAAGGTCCCAGAGACTAGTTCAGTGACCAAACTCACCTGTGACCTCTTGGGAAGTCATTGTATTAAGTGTTACATGTGCTCCTGAACTGACCTGAAGTAGTAGGAGAGCTTGTTCTGTAACCGAACTTTTTAAATTATTCAGTATTTATTTATTAACAATATTCACTTATAACAAATAGCAACAATTTCTTAACTACTAACCCTGCAAATTCCTACAACCCCTATGACCTAACCACTAAATCTATTGATAAGTATTTTCCTAACCTTTTAGAAGGACACAGTCTCTGGGGCAGGTCCTCAGTCTCAAGAACACAGTCTCTGTGGTAGACCCTTTAATGCACTTAGTCTTTTTTCTGGAATATCTCAGCTGTTAGATCCGTCAGGGTAAATTGGCTATGACGGTCTTACCTTAAATAAGGCTTGAGGGTTTCTTCTCTTTGGAAGACCTCAGCTGTCTGTAGGCCAACTTATTTCCTACATATCAGCAACTCTCCCACTCTGCCTCAATCCTTAAAGCCAGCCACAGTTTCATTTATGGCCACTGTTCAGACAGGTCAAACCCCCTAAGCAAAAGTTGAGCCACAGGGTTTAGTTTTTGGCCTTTCGCTGTCTTACTGAGGCTTTCTTTGCACACACCAGCTTCTTTCTGCCTCAGGGAGATCTGGCCATCAACTGATGGCCAACACTTTTTTCAGCAGGACTCTCGGAGCTCTCTAGCATCGGGGGTCTCTTGGATGGGGCTCCATGCACTGTCCTTAAAATAGGAGGAACTCTGTTTCAGCTTAATTTGGGCTCTACCCAATTAGCAGCTAAAAACAATGCCAGGCCAAATACTTTGTTTCTAGTCCATTCAGTCTTTCCTGTTTTTCCTGGCTTCAACCTTGTTTTTCAGTCCATTAAGTCTCCTATTTCTTTCCTGTTTTCACCTGACTTCATCCTTGTTTTTCCACAAGCTGGTAAGCTAATTGCTCACAGCCAAGTTGGTCTTCATGCCCTGAATTAAGAGACTGTATCAGAAACCCCTAGATATTTTCTAAATCTAATTTAATTAATCTCACTCCCTACATATCTCCCTTCTTATAAAATAAAAAATAAATCTACAATCATAACTACATATACAATGTAAATAAATTGTTTATGTACAATACATAAACAATAACTTTAAACACATAAATAACTTTAAATTTTCATCAATGTACATTGAAGCAAGAGTTAAAATAACCTTAAATTTCTCACAATACATAGTCGTATTGACATCTTTTTACAATCAAAACACATGCAAACTAAATGATTTTAAATTCTTATCAATAAACTTAATTTTCTATTACATGCAAACATTTTTAAACTTGCATCAATAAACAGAATCTTACATTTCTAACAATATAAACAAAATAATCTTTCATTCCAATTCTTACGTTCCATTCATTATATCCATTGACAGCAAACATCATAAACAATAGACAATCACAATACCTAAGATATGACAACAAAAAGTTTTCATTTCACCGCCTGGGAATGAAGTTGAAAATATTTTTGGGCACTCTTTAAAAATTTGAGATATTGGCCAATTCCCGGGATAGCCAGCTATAGCTTTTTGTTGTCCAATCTTTGTATGATCGATCATTTTGGTCTAGCCCTTTTGAAAGTTGATTTGCATGCTTTTTTTTTTTTTTTTATAAATACTTTATTTTTTTTTTCTTCAAGTTACATCTCAGTAACAAACCCCTCCCTATTCCCCCTTCCTAACCCGCCTTTCCACCCTCTTCCCTCCAGAGGTTTCCCCTTTCAGTCCAACAGCTGGTTCCTTCTCTTATAACAGTAAGTATTATACAAAACAATAGATATAATTATGCCACATTTATGAGATTAAATTGGCCCAGTATACCTTCCCAATGTTCAGTTTATTCCTATTTGGCCCCTGACTTTAACATTCTACTATCTACCCAACTCCATGAGTTTAAAGGTCTATATGTGACTCAACATTCATACTATCTTTCAACACACTTTTAAGAGTATCTTCTTAGATCTATAACACCCTCTTGATTCCTAAACAGTTCAAAATTTAACTATAAGATTCTATCTGTCTATTCTTCAACCACCTCAGAGACCTGAGAGGGATAAATATATTTGCTTTTATAGGAAGTGCAGAGCCTGCATCTTCCAAAACTAAGAAAGAACATACCAGTAACTGCCTGGACAGTTCCCATTTTCTCTCCATACATTCCAGCATCAATCTTCAGCCTTTGGGTCCTGTTTCTCTGACAGACATTTGTTGTAGAGCAGGGATTATGAAGGACTTCAAAAACCCCTAGAGATCTGCAGAATATGGCATTCAAAGATGTTATCTTAAATCAAGATTTTTTTTTGATATCGAGACATATCAGCGCCTGACAGCACCCCCTATTCTACTCCAAGTAGAAGATAAGCATCGAAGAACCTCCACTGTAAGATGGTTGATTTAGGGGCAAGCCTTTTTCTTGGCATGAAAAAACCCCTTGCACGAACTGCAGACAGACTGCTGTCCAAAAAGGACAAAACTTGGTAGCAGGGAAGTCGACAGCCTAACTCTGCCAAGACAGGGTAGGTAAGTCCTTGCATGCTTTTTTTTTAAATTTGTAATGCAAGCAGTCTGTTAGGCTGAATCATTTGGCCTATTTGTCTTTATATTGTCATTCAGACTTTGATCTGAAAATAAGTTTTTTTTTCTCTATATTTAAGGAGGAGAAAGGCATAGATTAAATTTGTAAGTCCATTTGAAGCATAAACTCCATCCATGCTAAATGAAAGAATGGAATATTATGAACATCAGACAGTTCTTACCATACAAAGACATTTATGTCTCAGCTAATAAGGGGCTCTCCCTAGTCAGATCTAATCTTTATAAGTTTTGTTGATAACCACATTTTTTCATTTCCTGTAGATACATATGCATATACATGTGGCCATCTTAAAACTAGTGCAGGTTTCCATTCTAAAATCAAAATATCCTTACAGTATATTGGTTGGTTTAGTTCCTCAGTTTTTTTCTATAACCCAGTGTCTCTCAGCTGCAGTAGTACCTTTTTCACCAATGTTCAAAAAATTCAGTGTTACTTAAGCATTGTGCAATCTGTCCCTGGGGTTCTTTAATTCCCCTTTTTGTTTATTAAGCATCTCTTTTAAGGTATGATTAGCTCTTTCTAAAATTCCTTGTCCTGTAGGATTGTGTAGGATACCAGTAATATGCTTTATATTATAATAGGCAAAGGATTGCTTCATTTTTTAGATACATATGCAGGAGCATTATCAGTCTTAATTTGTGCAGGGATACTCATAAATGCCATTATTTCTAATAAATGTGTAATAACACAATCAGCCTTTTCAGAACTTAAAGCAGTTGCCCATTGAAACCCTGAGTATGTATCAATGGTAGGATGTACATACCTTTGTTTTCCAAATTCTGCAAAATGAAATACATCCATTTGACAAATCTCATTCTTCTTAGTACCTCTAGCATTACTACCTGCCAGTAATGGAATTTGGTTATAAAAAGAACATGTAGGACATTTTTAAATTATTTCTTTGGCTTGTTGCCAAGTGATAGAAAATTTTCTCTTTAAACCTAAGCTGTTAACATGATGTTTCTCATTAAATTTGGAAGCTTTTAGCACATTTCCTATTATTAACTGGTCAAACTCCTCATTTCCTTGTGCCAATGGACCTGGCAAACCTGTATGAGACCGAATATGAGTTATATATAATGGGTTATTTCTAGTTCTGTTGACCTGTTGCAATTGAATGAATAAAGAAGTTAATTCTGAGTTTTCAGGAATGAATTCAGCAGTTTCTATATTCGAGATAACTCTTTCTGCACATAGAGAATCAGTCATTATGTGAAGACTCTCAGAAAAATCTAATAACACCATAAGGATTGCATACAATTCTGCTTTCTGAACTGATGTCTGTGGACATTTGATTACCTTGCTGATTTTGTCTGTTTTATAACCTGCCATTCCCATTTTGTTAGCATCAGTATAGAAATTTGGTGCATCAGGAATTGGCGTTTCCTTTACAATTTGTGGAAGAATACAATTAGTTCTTTTTATGAATTGTATGTGCTTGCTTTTTGGAAATTTGTTGTTAATTTCCTCTAGATAATTACTGCAGGCTCTTTGCCAATCATCATTGATTACCCATAAAGACCTAATCTCAGGATTAGTAAGAGGCACTTCTATTTCAGCTAGGTCCATTCCTGACAATTGACGTAATCTTCTCCTACCTTTCACAATTAATTCCGTTATCTTTTCTAAGTAGGCTTTAATTTTTTACTTTGTTTATGTGGTAAGAAAATCCATTCCATAATACTCTCTTCCCGTTGCATAATAAGTCCTGTAGGAGAATGAGTTGATGACAAAATGACCAAAGTACAATCAAGCTCCGGATCAATTTGATCTACATATGCATCCTGTAATCTTTGTTCTACAAGAAGTAGTCCTTTTCTGCTTCAGCAGTTAAACATCTTGGACTATTTAGATTTGAATCCCCTTGTAATGTCTGAAACAAATTAGTTAACTCATATGTACTTAATCCAAGGGTAGGTCTCAGCCAATTAATATCTCCCATTATTTTTTGATAATCATTAAGAGTTTTCAATTGATCTCTATGGATCTGTACCTTTTGTGGTCTTATTTTTGTTGACTTATCTTATAACCCAAATAGTTGACTGAATCTCCTCTTTGTATTTTTTCAGGAGAAATTTGTAACCCCCACAGTGGCAGAATTTTCTGTGTTTCTATAAATAAGCTCTCTAGAGTACCTTTTGAGAAACCTTAGGTTAATGTTAAATGTTTGTATTATAGATACTAAGAAGTTCCTCAAACAAAACCGCAGCCTACAGATTGTCAGATGTGAGGTTGGTGAAGATTTTTTCCCAGAGGGCTAACATCCAAAATTTGCCAAGAACTCAAGAAATTAAATGCCAAGAAACCAAATAATCCAATTAAAAATGGGGGAAAGAGCTAAAGAGAGAATTCACAAAGGAGGAATTTCTAAAGGCTGAGAGACACTTGAAGAAATGCTCCACATCCTTAATCATCAGAGAAATGCAACTCAAGATGACACTAAGATTCAATCTCACACCTGTCAGAATGGCTAAGATCAAAAGCTCAAATGACAGCACATACTGGCAAGGGTGTGGAGGAAGGGGAACCCTCCTCCAGTGCTGGCGGGAGTGTAGGCTTGTGCAACCACTATGGAGGTCAGTCTGGTGATATCTTAGAAAACTTGGAATAGCTCTGCCTCAGGACCCAGCCATCCCACTTCTGGGTATACATCCAAATGACTCCTCACTGAATCACAAAGAAGTTTCCTTATCTAGGTCCATAGCAGCCTTATTTGTAATAGCTAGAAACTGGAAACAACCCAGATGTCCCTCAACAGAAGAATGATTTAAAAACTGTGGTACATAAGCTGGGCATGGTGGCACATGCCTTTAATTCCAGCACTCGGGAGGCAGAGGCAGGAGGATCTCTATGAGTTCAAGGCCAGCCTGGTCTACAAAGTGAGTCCAGGACAGCCAGGTTTATACAGAGATACCCTGTCTCGAAGAACCAAAAAAAAAAAAAAAACCCAAAAACAAAAAAAAAAAAACCCAACCCAAACAAACAAACAAATGAAAAAAACTGTGGTACTGCAAGGCTGTAAAAATTAATAAATACCACTACCCTAGGAAGACCTTCTCCTCCTTCATGAGACCCTGACCTCACGACTCCTGGAGTCATTCCACAGAACTCAGTCCTTGGGACTCTCTAAACTTACATAGCTGTCTGGTTTCTTCCACTCCCCTTTGGTCCCTCAACCCCCTGCGGCTATCATCTAGTGGGCTAAAAGTTACTCCTTCATGGACCCACCCACCTGTTTGCAGCTTGTGTGCTTAAATTCTACCTGCAAACTGTTTTGGTTCATTCACTCCTTCTTGGAGGCAGTCGAACCCCGGTGTGTCGGCTTAAATAATCCTCTTGTATATTGGAAATAATCTGGAACTCTGGTTTTTTCTGAGCGTTGGGACCTCGGGGAACCCCCAACAGGGTTCAACAGTACATCTACACAGTGGAATACTACTCAGCTATCAGAAACAATGAAATTATGCAATGTGCAGGCAAATGGATGGAACTAGAGAAGCTCATCCTGAGTGAGCTAACCCAGACTCAGAAGGATGCACATGGCATCTATTCACTTATAGTCGGATTTTAGCTATATCTTATAGGATATCTATATTACAACCAACACACCAAAGGGAACATGGACATAGACTTTTGTTTTGTTTTGTTTTCTCTCCCTGTCAATGAGACACTTTCCCCTGGTGTTACTGCCTTGTAGGACTCCTGTGTATGAGGAGGCTCTTGGCCCTCATATGACTGCTGAACTGGGGCATGGGACTGTTATGTAGGGACACTCCACTCCAGAGGAGTTGTCTGGAAGAGTTAGGGGGTAGATGGTGGGAGGGTCAGACTGGGAAGGGTGGAAAGAGGACACTATGAGGGAGATGTAACCTGAAGCAATAAATAACTAAATTTATTTTTAAAAAAAGAAGTTTTAGGTGTTAGGTTTCAGCGTTAGGGTTTGGGTTTAGGACTTAGGAATTTTATTGACAATTGTTAGGTAATTGTTAAGTATTGATAAATATATGTCTGATAAATAAAAATTTACTGTTACAGACTTTGAACAAATTGATTAGATTTTACAGCACCATATAGAATGGAAGTCACTAGGGACAGTCATATGTGCACTTGAATAGTCTTTTGTTTTTTTCTTAACTGATTAGTATAGTTGTCATTCCTAATGAAAAGCTTCTTGTCTGCTACTTCCTAGATAAGAAGTGCCCACCTACACATAGATCAGGGTCCTCTTCCTAAAAATATAGAAGAGATTATTGTAACCAAACTTTTTTAATTATTAAGTATTTATTCATTAACAATATTCACTTATAACAAATGCCAACAATTTTGTAACTACTAACCCTAAAAATTCCTACAACCCCTTTAACCTAACCACTAAACCTATTGATAACTATTACAATTATCTAACCTTTTAGGATACAGTCTCTGGGGCAGGTCCTTAGTCATCAGGAACACAGTCTCTGTGGTAGACCCTTTAATGCACTTAGCATTCTTTCTTTTTGGAATATCTCAGATGTAGATTAATCAGGGTAAATTGGCTATCGCAGTCTCACCTTAAATAAGGCTTGAGGCTTTCTTCTCTCTGGGAGACGCCAGCTGTCTGAAGGCCAAATAATTTCCTTCGTATCAGCAACTCTGCTGCTCTGCCTCAGTCCTTAAAGCCAGCCAGTTTATTCAGGCCACTGTTCAGACAGGTCAAACCCCTCTAGGCAAAAGCTGAGCCACAGTGTTTAGTCCTTGGCCTTTTGCTGTCTTGCTGAGGCTTTCTCTGTTCACCAGCTTCTTTCTTCCTCAGGGAGATCTGTCCATCAACTCACCAGCACTTTCTCCATCAGATGATTGTTGTCCTTTCTAGTGTGAGGACTTGCTAGCATCAGATCTCTCTAGTATGGGGGGGCCTCTTGGATGGGGCTCTCCAGGGCTCATCCACTTGTCCTTATATAGGTGGAACTCTGTTTCAGCTTAATTTGGGCTCTGCCCACTTAGCAGCTGAAAACAATGCCAGGCCAAATACTTTGTTTCTAGTCCATTAAGTCTTTTCTATTTCCCTGTTCAACCTTGTTTTTCAGTCCATTAAGTCTTTCTTGTTTTTACACAAGCTGATAAGCTAATTAATTGGTCACAGCCAAGTTGATCTTCATGCCTCAATCAAGAGACTGTATCAGAAACCCCTATATATTTACTAAATCTAACTCTCTACAAATTATAATAATAATTTGGCCATTCTCTCTAAATCTCTGGCTACATAGACCTAGTGCTTTCATACGAGGATATAACAAATTTGGGACTCATCCTTCATCTTTCTCTGCTTCTAGAAATGAGAAAAGAGTCCTTAGAGTATGTAAAGACAGCAGAATACATGATTCCTGGACAAAATTCACTCTGAGAAATATTTCTGGTTTGTGTATAATAATCAGCCAATTCTTTTTTCATTTAAATGAAGATTTCCTGATTATTTTGATAGATGTCTAGACATAATAGTGGCTCATCCATTGCTATTCAGATATGTGGTGGTATTCGCTGCATTTTGTCCATTATCCCCCTCCTAACTGTGAACATGAGCAGGTGAGTTGACTAGCTCCTTGCTAAAGCATACTTACACATGGCAGTCTCCAAGGAATAGTACAGAGTGCAATGGATCCAAGAAGGCCAGGAAACCTTATTTGAAAGGATTACTTTTCCACATTAGAGTAAAATATATAGGTATTATTTAATACAATTTTCTTTCAAACGTGGGAATTATATAACATCAGTTCAATTTGGGGGAATTTTTGTATTCTGAGGTAAAGGGGGGCACTTTTTACTAAAAGACCCAATGATCTTTGTTTCTTTTTTAGTTTAAAATTCTATTTATTATTATATTTTGTGGGTGTCCAGAACTGCACCATAGTGCATGCTGTGGTACAATTCTATAGGTCACAGGACAATTGCAGAATTTCAGGTGTGAATTCTCTCCTTCTAAGATGGATTCCAGTTATCAATGTCAGATCATCAGGCTTCTGTTTCATGTTAGTTTACTGGCTATGTGATTTCACTGGCCCCCAGTGATATACTTTTTAAGACATATTTTTAGCAATTAACATTAATGCTGTGCCAGCTCCTAAAATCTATAGTTAATTTCAATATTAAGTAATTTTAAATTTGAGAAGAATTATGGTGTATGAGTTTAATGTTTACAGAATTATGTACTTGCATATGTCTCCAAAAAAAAAAAAAAAGACAATTCAGGTGAAACCTTTAGATTTTCATCACATGCCATTTAAAGGAATCTCTAGCCTTATTTCTAGAATCCAGGTTGTTCACTCAGGTATCCTTCAGTATATAGGATTGCAGAAACAGGCTTTCCTAATGAGACTGTACAGTGTCCAGATGTTCTGAAAATTACAGTGACATTAGCATGGATGATGTTCCATCTTGGCATTCTTTAAGATGGGTAAGACATTGAATTAGAGTCGTAGTTGGGAAATCCTTACCTTACCATGGGAACCAGCAATAGTCTTAAAACCAAACACACCTTGAAATTACAACTGCTTAATTTTATAAGCCAAATCTGGCAACTGTGTCTCAGAAATTCATAGACAAAATGAAGTTTAAACCTCTCCTGCTTTACATTTTTGAGAACAATGAATACTAGGAGTATTTTGAAATCATCATATGTTTAGATAACCTTTTTGTGCACTGTGTAAATGTTGTGTATGTATTACCCAGAAGTTGATTTCTGTATCTGCAGAGAGTTATGGGCCTGGCACTTTATTTTTGTAAAACATCACCTGTCTCAGTATTTTGTAAACATACTTACCTCACTTTGTAATTGGCTTAATAAAATATCTGACAGCCTATAATTATACAGGAGATGAAAGTTGGGACTTCCAGGTAGAGATAGGAGTGTAGGAAGAATTTAAGGGCACAAGAGATTCTCCAGCCAAACATGGAGGAAGTCAGACATACTGGGACAGATGAGAAATAACAGGCCACATGGCAAATATAGCTAGAATAAATGGGTTAATTAAGTTATATGAGCTAGAAGGGAACAAACGTAAGCTATAAGGCCTGTGCTATAATAAATAATAAAGTCTCTTTCATTATTGGGAGCTAGCGGATCAAGACTATCCTGCAATAATAATCCTCACAATAAAGCATTAACTTAGTGAACAGAACCATGAAATGCTAGCTTACTGAGTGTGAGCATTTGTTAACTGAAATAACAAATCATTAAAATAAACATGAGTTAATTAAAATGATATTAAGCTCATATTAAATTATGTAAAATAATACATGAAGATAGTATAAGTTTGAGACTTATAAAAAAACCAGAATAACATCTTCATGAGCCCTTCTGGTTCCAAACCACCCTCCTGGCTTTTAAGCTGTTGCCTTCCTATTAAAACAAAACAAAACAAAGAACAAAAAACAAAAACAAAAACTAGCATGGCCGTTTGCTACATAATCTTGAGATGTTAAGAATAACATTTCCCTTGCTTTGAGTACAAGAAAAGTGGAGTTCTAGAAGTAGACAATTTAATCACACACTTTATTCTAAAGAGTAGGTGAAATACAGTTCAAGAATTAGAGAAATTGTTAAGACATATAGGCCAAAGCTCTTTCCTCTACATAGCATGTTTTCCTGCCAGTGTTGTTCATTTGATACTTCATTGAATTAGGGCTGAAATTAACAATTTAGAAACAAAAAGAAAATAACAACACCAAAGAAATCCAGAGAATCTTTAGGTCCTAATTTAAAAATCTGTACTCCACCAAATTTGAAAAGCTATGCGAAATGGACAATTTTCTTGATAGTTTCCACCTACCAAAGTTAAATCAAGATCAGGTTAATAGATTAAACAGCCCTATAACCCTTAAGGAAATAGAAATAGTTATTAAAACTCTCCCAACCACAAAAGTTCAGGGCCAGATGGTTTCAGCACAGAATTCTATCAGACCTTCAAAGAAGAGCTAATACCAATACTCTTCAAGCTCTTCCACAAATAGAAACAGAAGGAACACTGCCAAACACATTCTATGAGGCCACAGTCACCCTGATTCCTAAACCACACAAAGAACCAACAAAGAAAGAGAACTTCAGACCAATTTCCCTCATGGACATAGATGCAAAAATACTTAATAAAATATTGGCAAACTGAATCCAAGAACACATCAAAACTATCATACACCATGATCAAGTAGGCTTTATCCCAGGAATGCAGGGATGGTCCAAAATAAGAAATGTCACTTTCTCATATTAAAAACAGACAGAAACTTCTGTGAAGCTGTCTATGTTCCTCTGATACATTTAGAAGTCCTCAAGGTTTCAGTAACATTTTGTCATCATAAGGAGAAAAAAATCCAGATAATAGAGTTAAATATTGAATATACTGATCATAACCTTCATAAAAATGAATTGTGTTAAATGTCTGCAACACAACTTAAACCACTGATTAGACACATTCATATTAGTTGAAGAATAACACAGAGTTCTAACAGGCTGTCTTTCTATCCTGTCTTCAGAGAGATAATGAAGAATTATGGCAGTGGGTGCTGCCTGCAAGTCAAAGGTGCTTAGGTTCTGTGGCCCTTGATGGGTGAGTGACAAGGATCTAGAAGATTTCTTAACCCATGGCAGGTTGTCTCAGAAACACCACAACCATGATGAAAGACATATTCATGAAAGTAGAGAGGTGTAATCTATAGCTATTGTGTGATTTATACCTGTTTGAACACAGAAATCTATCCATTTGTTACAAACAAGTGTCCTACTATTGGCTGTGTTTCTTATTCCAGAAAACAGAAAAAGTAGTATGATTTTCTTCAAATTTTCATCGATTGATACACAAAGCTGTATGACAGTGTCATGTGTAAAGCACAAAGGAGTACATTATAACATTGAGTATTTACAGTCCTTCATAGGCCATAAGCTTGTATGAAAGGAAAATAACAATGCTTACATTCCTCAGGAATTGATCACCTAGAAATATGGCATCACAGGTTGAAGAATTGACTCACTGGGTAAGCTGCTTGCTGTGCAATTATGAGGACCTGAGTTCAGATGTCTATTAATCATATTAAAAAGTAGGGGAAGCTGGAAATGCCTATAACTCTAACATTAAAGGGAAAGATCCTTGTGATCTGAGATAGAGTGATTCCAATGGCTGACTGATCAGTCAATCTAGGGAATCAGTGATATATCCTGTCTCAAAAAGTAAGATCTAACATCAAGTTCTGTCATCCAAATGTGAAAGCATAGGTGGGTATGCTTGCACAAAAATATATACAGCAAGAAAGCAAGCAAACACACACACACACACACACACACACACACACACACACACACACACAGTGAGTCATTATAACCGTTCTTGGCTTAAATAATGTAATACAGTACCTGTAGAACTGTATGACACTCGCTGGTGAAGATATGAGTATTACAGCCAAGTACCTAAGTTCATAACAGCACCTTGCAACAGTAAAACATAATGCATATCACTAATTCCATGCAACACTCCAGAATAATCTCGACCACCCATTTACCTCTATTATAACAACTTTCAACTAGACTGTGCTAGTTTGAATAAAAATGGCCCCCAAAAGCTCATATATTTGAATGTTTGGTCCCTAGTTTGTGGAACTGTTTTGGAAGGATTCAGAGGTTTGACCTTCTTTGTGGAGGTGTATAGGTCACTGTTAGGTGGCCTATGAAATTTCAAAAACCCACAACAGGAGGCTCAGTTGCTTTCTCTCTTTGTCTAAGTTTCAGATTAGATGTACGTTCTCAGGTACTTCTCCAATATCATGTTTCCTTGCTTGCTTTCACCCTCCCCATCATAATGGTTATGTTCTGACCCTCTGAAACTTCAATCAACCTGCACCCAATTAAAAGCTTCTTTCTCTAACTTGCTTTGGTCATGGTTTCTCTGTACAGTGATAACACATAGTTCTTGCATCATTTACTTAAGAGCAACATAATTAGTACATTGTCCTGGCCTGTAGTGTCAAATTTTTGTTTCACGTCTTAAGGTTTCAAGTGTGTATGGATAAAGCTGCCATTCACTATTCTTTATTCATTCATGTTTAAGTTGGTAGGCAAGCTCTTGGAACCACACTTGGTCAATCAGAACAAAAGATGATACATAAAGAGGGTCCTCTGTTATCTCCTAGGCAGAAATTTTGAAACATAATTCATAAATTTATTTTAAAATATACTGTTCATACTGATGACTATCTTGATCACTTACTATTTTGTAGTCTTTGCTTACTTCTTTGTATATTCCCCACACAAATATTCCTATTGCTTGTGTTCATGTTATCAAGTAAATTACTTTGATTTAATCTCTTTGCTCAGGCCCCAGAGTACAACATTGACTTCAAATCCTTAATCCTTGTAGTATAACATGACTATGAGCCTTATTTGTAAAGTTGTTAGAACTTCTCAACTTCATTATTATTTGGGCCCCAAAACAGGTTTACTACAATCCGAATCAGCAGGAAGTAATTTTAAGAGAGCATCGTCCCGTTACCAGAAAGTGGGGTGGCTGATTCCCCCACTTTGGTCATTTGATGAGTTATAGATGTTTGTTGTTATTTAGGCGGACTGGTTACAAGTTGTTAAATGGCCTTTTAAAAAAGATTTTGGAGGTTAAACCAAGGATTTCTCTCTTTTTCTTTTCCCCATGCTTCTTTCTCTCTTTTGTAGGGGAAAAAAAGACTTGAAAGGAAAGATGGGATATAGACATAATATAAGAGTGAGAAAGAAAAAGGGATATATTATTAAATATGCTCTTATATATTTGTATATTGTTACAAAATTAAGATTATGTTTGGCTACATTGGTATTGATCTAATACTGATACAGAATTAAGGTTAACTCTTTTTTCGGTTTTTCTTTTTTTCTTTCTTTCTTTTTTTACTTTATTTTTTATTTCTTCAAGTTATCTAATTACCTCTGTTGTTTTGTATTGTATTTATTATTTTAAGAGAAAGAATCATTTGTTGGACTGAAAGGGGGGAGCTGTTGGGAGCAAAAAGATATACCTTCAACTTAAAAAGGTGAACTCTTTTTAAAGTATTGTTCCTATGTAACGCTTAAAAATGCAATGTGAAGTTTTGACCTTTTGATAACAACTGCCACAAACTGTTTAGAGTAATTAAGAAATGCAAACTAATTGTCATTAAAACATGTCCTTTTGTTAGGTACTAGCATAGTTTATCTCAGATGTTATTTAAGTTAATCAAGTTGCTAAGAGACAAGCAACATTTGCTTATCCAAATATACAGAGATAGATAAGTGGCCTTCAAAAACCTCAAGAGATCTGTAGAATATGGATTTCAAAGATATTTTCTTAGATTTTTTTTGATATTGAGACATGTAAGCTCCTGACAGCACCCCCCATTCTACTCCAGGCAGGTGATGAGCATTGAAGAATATCCATTTAGAGATGGCTGCATTAGTGGCACCCTTGTTACTGGGTAAGAGAAATCCCTTGCTTCAAATGTAGACAGAATGCTGTCCAAAAAGAACAAAACTTGGAAGCAGGTAAGTTAAAAGCCTAGCTCTGCCAAGGCAAGGTAGGCAAGTCTTTCATAATTTCTGCTTTACAATTAATGTCTGCCAGAGATAATGGGACAAAAGACTAAAGATCGATGATGCTACAATGTATTGAGAGAAATTGGAGACTGTCCAGGCAGCCAGTTGTCTGGTATTTCTTAGTTTTGAAAGCTCCTGGCTCTGTAATTCCTGTTTATTCGGATATATTTATTCTTCTCAGGTCTCTGATGGGGTTGAAGACTAGATAGTTATAGTTTCACTGTTAAATTTTAAGTTGTTTAGAAATTAAAAAGATGTTCTAGGTCTAATAAGATATTTTTAAGTTTGTAATACAAGTTAGGATGGAAACTGAGTTAGGTATAGAACTTTAAACTCATTGAGATAGATAGGTAATAGAATATTAATATCAGTTGCCAAATATATATGGACAGGCCATTGAGAATGCATGTAATACCTTATAATTTTCATAATTGTGTCCTAATTATTCTTATTGTTTTTATTGTTATAAGAAAAAGAAACTTTTATTGGACTAAAAGTGGGAGCTGTTCAGGGGAGAAGATAGACATTAAATAATAAAAAAAACAGATAGGAAGGCGAGAGAGAAGAGGGTAGGAATGTGGGACTGGGGGTGGAGGGAGAGACTATGACTAAGAAGTAACTTGAGAAAATAAAGAAACTTGAGGAAATTAAAAAAAAAAGAAAAGAAAGAAAGAAATACTACAGATCTACAACTCTCAAACTATATCACAATGAGATCTTAACTGTTCAGGAATGTTACAGAAAACATTGCCTTGAAATTCAAAGAAGGAAAAGTGGAGAGGGGAAAGAGGGTAGGAGAGTGGTAAAGGAAGGGGTGGAGGGAGAGGGCTGTGATCAAGAAGTAACTTGAATAAATAAATGTTGAAAAAAAAAGAAAAGAAAGAAAAAATACAAATGACATATTATTTGTGGTAAATGGCAAACTCACATATTTCACAATCTAGACAAACTTTATGAGGTAAGAACAATTGTGTGGAAACAGAGAATATTGCAACATGAATTGGAATGGATGCTGGCTCTACTGGATTAAGGTCAAGGACACTGGAAAAACATAGCCTGTATAAAACATAGGGCCTTTCCTTCTCTGGAAAAATGTCTAGGACATTTAAGTCTTTGAAGCCATGAGAGAGTGTTCATAATCTTTAATGCACATTTTGGGCTCAACAAATACACGTATAAGTTAGAAAAGTCTTACAGGCTTCTACTTAATTTTTCCAATCAAACACTTAAGCCCTTGTATGTTATAAGCAATAAGCTAGTAAACAGGCAGAGGTTTCACACAAGCAAATCCTGCTAGCTTTTCTAAACATATGCACTTTTTCTACTCTCAAAATTTTTGTTTGTTTTTCTTTCTTTTCTTTTTCTTTATTTTTCTTGTTGAATCCACTGGAGATTTAATGCACAATTTTCGTAAGCTAGACAAGTTTATTGCAACTGAATTGTATCAGCACACATATGATATATATATATACATATATATGCATATGGATATACATATGCATACACATATATATGTGCACAAACACACATATATAGTAAGAGAGAGAACTAGAGAGAGAGAGAGAGAGAGAGAGAGAGAGAGAGAGATGAGAGAGAGATAGGCAGCAGGTAAACAGGTGGATATTGGGGCAAACTTAATTGTCTAGGAAGCTCTCAAACTTATAACTTCCAGCTTCCAAATTATCTTAAACTACATACTTGTACCTCCAACCCAGCCTCTTTTTTAATTTTAAGTTCCTTTCTATGCATTTCTGACTTCTCTTTATGTTTAAGAAGATACAGTTTGGTCTCCTCATCTCAAAGGAATCAATTTACTTTGTTCTTTTAGAATCTTTTGACAGGTTTATGCAACTATAGAACACAAATAGCTATAACAATTATTTCTGTAGACCATCCTGGTAGTCATGAAGGTCAAGGTTAATTTGGAATACAGAGAAAAGTTCATTTTCTTATCATAACTATTTATGTTAACTACTTCAAGATCTGTACTTTTTTAACTTGTAGATTGGTAAATACTATAAACCCATGATAAATTCATCAATACAATTCTACCCTATTAAGAAAAAAAATCAGAAACATGCTTTGTTGGTTAGTTTTTAACTTGACAAAAATACAAAAGAGAACCTCAATTGAGAAGTTTATGATATCAGATTGTCCCATGGCTGTGTGTGTGGGATATTTTCTTGATGTATGACTGATCTGCATGGGTTCAGCTCACTGCAGATGGTTCCACCCCAAAGAAGATGGTATGGGTAGTATAAAAATGTAAGTTGAATCAGCCATGAGAGCAAGTCTGTAAGTGATGCTACTCCATACTCTCCACTTCAGTTTATGTCTCTAGGTTTCTTCCTGACTTATCTCAAAGACACTGCAAACTTTAAGGCAAACAACCATCTTTCTTTTTTCTTTTTTTTTTAAATATTTATTTATTACTTCAGGTTACATCTCCATTGCAGTCCTCATTCTGCCCCTCCCAGTCCTGCCCTCCCACCCTCTACCCACTGTCCTTTCCATCTCACTCCTCTGGAATGGAAGGTCTCTACATAACAGTCCCCTACCCCAGTTGAGCAGTCATATAAGGGCCAGGAGCTTCTTCATACACTGGGGGCCTACAAGGCAGCACCACTATGGCACAGTGTCTCACTGACAGGAAAAAATAGTCTGTGTTCATATTCCCTTTTCTGCATTCATTGTAGTATAGTTATGCTGTACTATAGGGCTAAAATCTGACTATAAATGAATAGATGCTATGTTTATCTTTCTGGGTCTGTGTTAGCTCACTCCGGATGAGCTTCTCTAGTTCCATCCATTTGGCTGCAAATTGCATGATTTCATTGTTTCTGATAGCGGAGTAGTATTCCATTGTGTAGATGTACCATGGTTTTTGATCCATTCTGCGGTTGAGGGACATCTGGGTTGTTTCCAGTTTCTAGCTATTACAAATAAGGCTGCTATGAACATAGATGAGGAAACTTCCTTATGATTCCATGAGGAGTCATTTGGGTGAATACCCAGAAGTGCTATGGCTGGGTCCTGAGACAGAGCTATTCCAAGTTTTCTGAAATATCGCCATACTGAATTCCATAGTGGTTGCACAAGCTTGCACTCACACCAGCAATGGAGGAGGGTTCCCCTTCTTCCACACCCTTGCCAGTATGTGCTGTCATTTGAGCTTTTGATCTTAGCCATTCTGACAGGTGTGAGATGGAATCTTAGAGTGCTCTTGAGTTGCATTTCTCTGATGATTAAGGATGCTGAGCATTTCTTCAAGTGTCTCTCAGCCATTAGGGTTTCTTCTTTGTAAATTCTCTGTTTAGGTCTCTCCCATTTTTTTTTTTATTGCATTATTTGGTGTCTTGGCATTTACTTTCTTGACATCTTTATACATTTTGGATATTAGTCCTCTGTAAGATGTGGGGTTGGTGAAGATCTTTTCCCAATCACGCTGTTGTTTTGTTTGAATGACAGTGTCTTTTGCCTTACAGAAGCTTTTCAGTTTCATGAGGTCCCATTTATTGATTGTTGGTCATAGATCCTGAGCTTTTGGTGTTCTGTTCAGGAAGTTGTCACCTGTACCCATGAGTTTGCCATGAGTTTGAGGGTTTTCTCCCCTTTCTCTTCTAGCATCTTCAGCAAATGGTGTTGGTCTAACTGGATGTCCACATATAAAAGAATGAAATTAGACCCTTACTTATCACCTTAGACAAAACTTAAGTCCAAGTGGAACAAAGACCTTAACATAAGGCCAGGCACACTAAATAGCCATGTTTCTACCCTAAATTTATTTTGTTTAGTGTTTTTATCACAGCAGCAGAAAGCAACGTAGAACAAGTAAGGACTACATGTAAAAAATAGCACTGAAAATCTTCTACTTCAAAAAAATCAAATGTCTCCCTTCGTGAGGAAAAACAAATCATTGGACCAACTTACCATTTATAATACTTTAATTTTTCACTTCTTATGACTTTCTCATTGACTGTAGTTTATTCATATAAGCAATTTATGAGATTTCATTGCAAAGAAAAACTGGTATGCACCATGGTGAGGTTATAGTCCTGCTTCATTTTGATTATGAATTTTGTTACCAGAATGTAAGCAAATCTGCACTGAGCCCTGTGATTTGAAGATGAATAATAAGAATCAGGAAATCAATACTTAGTGAAAACAATTTAAAAAGAAACACAATAAATTTTTACATTTGAAAATTAACTTGGTTGTTTGTCTCTCCCTATAAATGACTTTTGCTCAAGGCCTACTGTGCCTAGGAAGCCTTAGGGAAATAAAGCAGTGCATTTCTCATTGTCTTCAAATCCATTTTCTGCCTGAATGGAGTCAGCATTAAATTTAAACCAAGGAAATCACTGGCTGATAGAAATCTCAGCCTGTGAAACATAGTAGAAAAACTCAGCCTCATCTAGCCTTGGAATATAAAGTTACACACGTACACACTTCTGACTGTATAAACACCTGGGACTTCATTACCTGACCTACACTCAAATAAAAAGAAATTATTTGAAGAACACAAACACTATTGTTTATGGAAATCTAGACAACAAGATGTTTTACCTTTAACTAAACTTTAATTTCTGGTCTTAAAATTATTAAGGTGTGCCCTTAGACAGGCAACTTAAAGTATTTGCATTGTTACCTAAAGCTATGTGTGGTAGCCTGTAGCATACTCTTGCAGTCCAGGCTATTTAGGAGGTTCTGGGAATGAAGTTCTTTTTTTTGAGTGCTGCATTTCAATGAGCCTGGGTACCACAGACAAAGAAAAAAATGGCAATAAGTAAAGATGATATGAACGCTTATAATTTATGTTAATTTTTATTAACATATTCTCACTATCACTACAATGTTTAATTATTTTCTGCATTTCCCAGTGTAACATAGTACATGGTCAGAGACCATAGTAGGCGTCTTCTTACCCAATAATCTTTTGTTCATCAAATTCTAGATCTAGCATTTAATAAAGTATAATTAAAATCTAAATGCCACTTTTCATGCCTGCATTCTTTACTGAAAAGTCCATGACAGTCTCTGAGAAGTATTCCTTCTTAATATTTATTGATTCTTCTCCATCTTAGATACCTTAAATATAATAAATATTCAATAAACATAGGATATTTAGAAATGGATAAACTTCAGGCAATAGCTTTATATTGCACTGTTTATAAGGAAGGCAATACAAATGATTAATAGAATCAACAACATTTCACCTTAAATTAGAACCTATAAGCAAGGCAAGCATCACTAAATACGGTCCATATTTTATGGCTCACTTTTACTTTCTATTTAATGTGTTAGTTGTTCAAAGTATTATTTGTGGCAGAAGGAATGAAAAAGTCACTGGTACTAGGTGACATATGTCATCCCTCAAATCATCATAGGAAGAGTCTACCTGTCTTTCTTTGCCCCTCAAAAACTTCCTGATTATTTTCCACTTCCCAGTGAAGAAACTGGGTCTCATGGATCCAATTATAAAACAGAACTACAATTAGAGAATGAAATGGAGTGGACTGCGGTCAGACAGGTTTACATCCAAAGGGTTTCTCAGAGAAAACTATTGAGCTCTGTGTTCTTCCTTTTTGTTGTTGCTGCTTGGTGACTTCTTATATAAGAGAAGACCAGAAAGTGTATTCTCTCTCGACTTTACCCAGTATTCTAAGAAAGTTGTTTGTTAAATAAGAAATTTTAAATGAAAAGAGAACCAAATGTAAGTGAGAGAAATAAATCATTTCTGAGATTAATTTATTTAACCAATATTTAATGAGTAATTATGATATCTCGTATTCATAATTTATTGGATCTTATTAGTTCATGCTGAGACACATTAAACTCTATAAAGAGGAAAAGGTAAAAGAAAAATACATAGAACCTATATAAGTTATTGAAAGTTGGTATAACTGACAAGAAGAAAGTTTATGGAGGATACGATACTGAATGTCAAAGAACAGATATGAAGAAAAATGTTCCCAACAGTAATCTTAATTCAGTAGAATTTGGATTTGAAATCATAGATGAAATCTGTGCCTTGATAAAGTGATACCTCTGAGTTGAGATTGACTCCCTCCACTAAAACACATCAAATCAATAAAATTTTTTCAAAGCACCTGGCATCAGACAACAAAGGAATCAACTATAATGCATAAGAAATGACAAATGAACTGGTAGCCTTCTGTTAGAATAACTTATTCCCTAGAGAAATTGTCTAAGCAGCTATGCAGAAAAAAAGACACTGGCCACATGCAAATCTTTTCTTGCACTGAAGAGACGACAATGAAGGTGTGAAATACTTGATTTCATAGAGTTCAAAGGCAGAGGGAGAGAGAGAGTGCTGAAGCAGAGAAAATTACACTTACCTCCAAAAGGACTTCAATTGCCTGTGTTCTCATGAGAAAAATGAAGCAAAGTGCTTGTCACTGGTCTAAAGAAACAAAATTTTGTCCTTCTCTGGCCCTGATTTCCTCTTTGGCCTCTGTTTCTCTAAGGTCATTTTGTTTCACACTCCCCTGGGAGTATAGAGATGGCAGGCAGTGATCTTTCTTTTGCACTGAGAGTTGAAAACTACTTGTAAGCTACAGAGAGTCATACAGGAAATATGACCATGTCCTGAGATCAAGCTTCTCTAAAAAGAATGGTTGACCAGATTATTCCCCTTAACTAGTCACAATAGCAAAGTCTTCACAGCTTTATCCAGAAACAGCCTGAAATAAAGGTCAACTAGGCCATTGACCTTACAAGATATTTGCTCTGCCATTTCTGTATACCCAACTCCAACTATCCCCTAGAAGACCAGAATGTCCTTATCATCCCTTGGAGAGCTTTCCACCAATTCTCCCCATGTAACTGTATTGTTTCAGGTTTCCTTTTATCTCCATCACCAAAAAACCTTTTTTTTTTTTTTTTTTGTTTCATATAGCGATTAGGCACAGAGCCTTGTTCATCGAGATTTTTACAACTGCTGTTTTGTCCTAATCTCTACTAGAAATATGCATCCTGATATCAGAAAAAAAGAATTACCAAGAAAGGAAATATGGTAACAATGTTGATCTATCTATTTATGTATCTATCTATCTATCTATCTATCTATCTATCTATCTATCATCTATCTATTTATATATGTGTTCATGTGTCTGTGTGGGGTGTGTGTGTGTGTGTGTGTGTGTGTGTTTGCATGTGTGTTGCTAGAGCAGAATATTTTCTGAAAACATAGAAGAGAGAGGTTCTGAACTCAGAGATTATTAGATTCTATCCATAGGGGAATAGCCATGAATAAAATTTGGTCTATATCATTTATGGTGTCATACTTTGAGACCTAGAATTATTGAACTGTTTCCATACTGCCTAACTATCCTCAAAACAAAGGTTAAAATAATTTATGACAATAGAGATATATACACACTGACATAAAAAAATTATAGTTTGGGAGCATGAAATATTTGAGTAACAAGGATGCTCAAAACAAACTATGATCTACCATGTGAAGATAGAAGAGTTTACACTGACTTATAAGTAGCACAAGTATTGACATAAACAGAAATCAACCGAGATATGGTTTTTATGTCTCAATAGTTAAATAGAGAGACCAAAAGAATAAAAATACCCAAGTCAGATTTCTAAATATTACAATTGCTATATACTTGGATTAATATGCAATGGTTAGAAATTGTAGAATAGACAATGTTACAAAATTATAGCAAAATTGAAAATATAGTAATCATATTTATCAAAATAATACACAAAGATAGAGGACTGTTGATATTTATCAGTGAGCAGTGTAATAAATCCAACTGAACCAATATGCATGCAATTACAATACCAGGGTTATAAATAAGACTCAGAGGATGCATTGAAATTGATAATGTGAAATAAATAACTTTTAAATAATATTTAAAATTTAAAGTAATTTTAAGGGCAATAATAAGCTCCACACAAATATCACAGTACTTCATAATGAAATTAGTCAAAACTACTGGAATTGGTGAATATCTGAAACACAGCATTATGAAAATTAGACAGAAGAAACAATGATAGAGAAAGGAAGGTAGTAAGAAGAAAAACAAAGACATAAATATCAGCAGAAACCTGTTTGAAATAATTTGTGCAATGTATTTAGAGAAATAAAGGACGAAATTTTCAATGAAAAATCATTTTTAAGATTTTAATTCTGAAATATTTTATTTATGTGTTTGTATGTGCAAGTGTGGTCTGACAGTATGCATATGCATCATATGCTTGCAGGTGTCTACACAGGTCAGAATCAAGCATTAAATCTCCCAGAGATTGAGCCATGGGTGCCTTTGAATTGCCTTCTATAGGTTCTGGAAATTGAACTCAGGTCCTCTGAAACATCAGCACGCACTGTTAACTTAACCACAAACCCATTGCTTTAACCCCAACATGTAGCCCAGGCTGCCATCAAACTCATGATCCACTTCTTCCATTTCTTCAGCATATTCTACTGTGGTCCTCCAACCCCACCTACCAATATAGAATTCTTTATCCATAAAAACCAAAAACTAAAACTAAAAAAAACATGTAATTCTTTAATTGTTCTGCCTTGTTTACTGTTATTTTTTTATTATATTGTCCCCACTGATTAATTTTTTGCTGTAGAGTTGCAAGTTACATTAAGACAGCTGTAACCTCACAAAATTGTGGCCCTTGGAGCCATCAAATATTACACAACCACAAATACACACATGCAGAGTGAGAAAGATAGAAACACACACACACACACACACACACACACACACAGAGAGAGAGATAGAGAGAGAGAGAAACATGTATATATACCTATATGCACATAATAGTCTGGTATGTAAATGTGCATTCAACAACAGATTTAATTCACAATCGTTTTGTAGACCATACCCATGTCTTTGAGTTAGTTATTCATTGAAGTCAGCTACCCTATGGTACTCCAGCTATAAAATTGTCACCTTGACTTCTCCTATGGTGACCTCTGAATTGTTTAAGGGGTGAAAAGAGAAATATAGCATAGAGATGCATTGAAAATATTCAGTGTTCTTTCATCCAAGACTGCTTTTTATTATAGACTTTAAATAAAATAATGATAGTAAGATAAAGATGTTCAAAGTGTAGTCAGAAAACAAATCACATTAGATTGTAATTAAAATCACTCTGTCACTTGTTTATATAAGATAATTTTGGTTCTTGTTTAATACATTTGTCTTATTTTTTTATAAATTTTAATCAAGTTAAAAAAAACCTAAAGTTTCTGAACTCTAATTTCAACATGACTTGAATATAAGAAACAAGAGCTGTTTCACAAATGAAATATGACTGTGTAAGAGGCAGGCCAGCAAGCTATGTGTACACAAAAACTTGCACCTTTGAACTATAGTTTAAAATGCTGAATTGGGGACTAGTAAAAGTGATTTACCTAATACATTTCTTTGCTTCCTTTAGACTTTCCATTCATTTAGTAATACAGTGAGTCTTACTGTTGACATCAAGGGACATTTAACAAACTACTGAACACTTTTGTATCTCAATCAGAGAGCCGAAGGGTACAGATGGCATTTGGTTAGACCAAGTTAGCAATAATGTTGAAAATGCCATACTGTTCAACATGATTCACCATAGCAAATTTTACAGCCCAAATTTTCAGTGATGCTATGTATGGAAATTCCTTTTAAAATAAAATAAATACTTGAAGACATGGGTAATTCTAGCTTCTCATGTATACAGCTTTCAAGAAATGAAAAGTTATACTCAGCCACAGGTGAGGGAAGAAGAATCATATTTTGAGTATTTTCTTGCTTCGCCATCATGTTCCTTGTTGTTTATATATTGTAGGCTTTTCTGTATGTATTTCAGGGTTAGGGATCAGCAGGGTCCGATAAAACAGCTGTGTCTTATACAGAATCTCTGCCAATTGTCATACAAAAACCAGAACTTGTCCTGGCCAGGTGATATTATTCCTGGTTCATTTGTATTCTTTTTCTTGGTACTTTTTTGTCTTAGAGGACATTTAATTACTTTCAGGAGCTTTCTGTATATCTACTAACTAAGACAAGATTTGGTCTGATTTGTGAGATTGGTAGATTTCTGTCTTGACTCCTGCTCCCAAAGACATGGGCTCAGAACTTTTAATTCTTATTGGTATAATTATCTATTTCTTGTGAAAGTCAATTTTGCCCAATTAGAGGGGAAAAAAAGATAACCTGGAAAATGTAAATCTAGCTTCACATACCACACCAACACATAAAATCCTGTACATGTGACACTTCAGAAGGTGTCATATTTCTGGTTGCTGAGCAGGATACAGTTAATTCCATTAAGAATTCAGTCATGTGTACATGCATACATACATATAAGTAACAAGAATAAAAAAACTAAGCTATCAACTTGAAAATCAGGGGACATGAGAGAGGTTCAAGGGAATTTAGCTGAGATAGGCCAAGGGAGGAAAGGGAGGGAGTAAAGCGATACAATATTTGTTTAGATTAAAAATATATTTAAAAAAATAATCCAATCATGCTCTTAAAGACAGATGTACAAAACCAAATAGATACACTAACTGCCTGCATTATTTTCTGTTGTATTAAACACTTTATTTCAAAATGTGAACTCAGAAAAACTTATGCAATTTTATTAATATTATTAATTCCCCCAAAGTGAGATAACATTACAGATTAACTAATACAATACAGAAACATAGCCCTTCGATATCAAGATTGATATCTATCAACTTTTATTTTCACATTACCTATTTTATTATTTATTTTTCTCTTTTTTGATAATATGTCATGTTCAATGGATATAATTTTTCCTGTGTTTATTTATTTATTTATTTTTAATTTCTTTATTTGTTGCTTCAGGTTACATCTCCATCATATTGTTTTCTTCCCCCCCCTTCCCAGTGCATCCCTCCCACTCTCATCCCCCTAACACTTCCATCCCACTCCTCTGGAGTGGAGTGTCCCTACATAACAGTCCCCTGCTCTGGTTCAGAAGTCATATGAGGGCCAAAAGCCTCCTCATACAATGGGGGCCTACAAGGCAGTACCACCAGTGAAAAGGGTCTCATTGCCAGAGAGAGAAAACTAAAAACACACACACATAACAAGCAACCAACCAAACAAAAAAAGTCTATGTCCATGTTCCCTTTGGTGTGTTGGTTGTAGAATAGATATCCTTACTATATAGCTAAAATCTGACTATAAGTGAATAGGTGACATGTGCATCCTTCCGAGTCTGGGTTAGCTCACTCAGGATAAGTTTCTCTAGTTCCATCCATTTGGCTGAAAATTGCATAATTTCTGATAGCTGAGTAATATTGCATTGTGTAGATGTACCATAGTTTTTTAATCCATTCTTCGGTTGAGGGACATCTGGGTTGTTTCCAGTTTCTAGCTATTACAAATAAGGCTGCTATGAACATAGATGAGGAAACTTCCTTATGATTCCATGAGGAGTCATTTGGGTGTATACCCAGAAGTGCTATGGCTGGGTCCTGAGGTAAAGCTATTCCAAGTAACTAAGTTATCGCCATACTGACTGCCATAGTGGTTGCACAAGCCTGCACTCCCACCAGAAATGGAGGAGGGTTCCCCTTTCTCCACAACCTTGCCAGCATGTGCTGTATTGAAGAGATATGGTGAAAGTGGGCATCCTTGTCTTGTCCCTGAGTTTAAATGAAATGCTTTAAGTTTCTCTCCATTTAATTAGATGTTGGCTACTGGCTTGCTGGAAATTGCCTTTATTACTTCTAGTTGTGGATCTTGTATGGCTGTTCTCTCCAGAAGTTTTAGTATGAAAGGGTGTTGGATTTTTTCAAATGCTTTTTCATATCTAGCAAGATTATCACGTGTTTTTTTTCTTTCATCTTGTTTATATGGTAAATTACATTGATGGATTTTCATGTGTTGAACCATCCCTACATTCTAGGCATGAAGCTTACTTGATCATGGTGTATGATAGTTTTGAAGTTTTCTTGGATTCGGTTTGCTAGTATTATATTAAGTATTTTTTATATCTATGTTCATGAGGGAGATTGGTCTATAGTTCTCTTTCTTTGTTGGGTCTCTGTATGGTTTAAGAATCAGGGTGACTGTGGCCTCATAATTTGGCAGTGTTCTTTCTGATTCTATTTTGTGAAAGAGTTTGAAGATTTTGAACAGTATTGGTCTTAGCTCTTCTTTGAAGGTCTGGTGGAATTCTGTGCTGAAACCATCTGGCTATGGGCTTTTTTTTGGGTTGGGAGATTTTTTTTCCTCTTTATTTTTTATTTCTTCAAGTTACATCTCAATCGCATTCCCCTCCCTACTCCCCCCTCCAGTCCTACCCTCCCACCTTCAACCCCCCATTCTCTTCCCTTTTTTTTTTAAGTTTAAGGTATATCTTATTTCCCCCAACAGTTCCCCTTTTCAGTCCAACAAATGATTCTTTCTCTTATAATAATAGTTACAATACAAAATAACAGAGGTAATTATGCCACAGTTATGAGGGTTATATGGCTTAGTGAACATTCCCAATGTCCAGTCCATATGTATTTGGTACCTGACTTTAACTTTCTACTATCTAACCATCGCCATGAGTTTAAAGTTCTATATCTAACTCAACATTCATACTAACTTGCAACACAATTTTAAAAGCATCATCCTAGATCTATAACACTCTCTTGACTCCTAAACAACTCAAAATTTAGTTATGAGACTCTAGCTATCTATTCTTCAACCACCTCAGACACCTGAGAGGGATAAATATATCTGATTTTATAGGAAGTACAGGGCCTGCAGCTTCCAAAACTAGGAAATGACATACCAGTGGCTGCCTGGACAGGGGTTGGGAGATTTTTTAATGGCTGTTTCTATTTCCGTAGGGGTTATAGGGCTGTTTAATCTGTTAATCTCATCTTGATTTAGCCTCGGTAGGTGAAATTGTCCATTTCGCTTAAGATTTCATATTTGGTGGAGTATAGATTTTTAAGTATGACCTAAATATTCTCTGGATTTCCTCAATGTCTGTTGTTATTTCTATCTTTTCATTTCTGATTTTGTTGATTTGGGTTTTTTCCCTCTACCTTGGAGTTAATTTGAATGAAGGTTTGTCTATTTTGCTGATTTTTTCCCAGAACCACCTCTTGGTTTCATTGATTCTTTGTATCATTCTTTTTGTTTCTAAGTTGTTGATTTCAGCCCTAAGTTTGATGATTTCCTGCCTGCTGCTCCTCTTGGGAGTGTTTGCTTCTTTTTTTCCCCCAATTCATGCAGTTTAGCTGTTACTTCACTAATATGAGCTGTCACAATTTTCTTTTTGAAGGCACTTAGTGCTATGAAATTTCCTTGTAGCACAGCGTTCCTTGTGTCCCATAGGTTTGGGTATGTTGTGCCTTCATTTTCATTGGATTTTAAGAAGTCTTTGATTTCCTTCTTTATTTCTTCCCTGACCCAATAGTCATCCACTAAAGAGTAGTTCAATTTCCATGTGTATGTAGGCTTTCTGTTGTTTCTGTTGCTGTTGAACTCCAGCTTTATTCCATGGTGGTCTGATATTTCAATTTTCTTGTATCTGTTGAGGTTATCTTTGTGTCCAACTATATGGTCGATTTTGGAGAAGGTTCCATGAGGTGCTGAGAAGAAGGTGTATTCTTCTGTGTTTGGGTGAAATGTTCTGTAGATATCTGTTAGGTCCATTTGGTTCATGAGCTCTGTTAGACTTATTATTTCTCTGTTTGGTTTCTTTCTTGATGATCTGTCCATTGTTTTGAGTGGGGTGTTTAAGTCTCCCACTTCTAATGTGTGGTGATCCATGTGCAATTTAAGCTTTAGAAGTGTTTCTTTTACAAATGTATGTGCCTTTGTATTTAGGGCATAGATGTTCAATATTGAGATGTCCTCTTAATGAATATTTCCTTTAATGAGTAGGTAATGCCCTTCTCTGTCTTTTTTTTTATTAACTTCAGTTGGAAGTCTATTTTGTTTGATATTAGGAGAGCTACTCCAGTTTGTTTCCTGGGTACATTTGCTTGGAAAACCTTTTCCCAGCCCTTTACTCTGAGATAGTGTCTATCTTTGTTAGTTAGATATGTTTCTTGTATGCAGCAAAATGATGTATCTTGTTTGTGGATCTAGTCTGTAAGCCTGTGTTTTTGTATTTTGGAGTTGATTCCATTGATGTTGATGGATATTAATGTCCAGAGGTTGTTATTTTCCATTATTATGGTGTAGGTGGTGGTCCTGTGTTTCTTTTGCTTTATTTGCCGTGGAGCTTTCTGTTTCCTCTGTTTTCTTGGGTGTAGTTGTCTGCTCTTGGTTGGAATTTTCCTTCTAGGATCTTGTGAAGGGCTGGATTTGTGGGTAGATATTGTTTAAATTTGATTTTGCCATGGAATATTTTGTTTTCTCCATCTATGTTGATTGTTAGTTTTGCTGAATATAATAGTAGGCTGGGCACCTATATTCTCTCAGGGCTTGTAGGACCTCTGTCCAGGCCTTTCTATCTTTTAGAGTTTCTGAGGATAAGTCAGGTGTAATTCTGATGGGTCTGCCATTATAAGTTACTTGACCTTTTTTTTTCTTACAGCTTTTAATATTATTTCTTTGTTCTATACATTTGGAGTTTCAATTATTAGGTGGTGAGAGCAGTTTCTTTTCTTATCTAATCAGTTTGCTGTTCTGTAAGCCTCTTGGAATTTTATTGGCATATGTTTCTTTAGGTTTGGGAAATCTTCAACAAAATAAAATTGTTGAAGATGTTTCCTGGACCTTGGAATTGGGAGTCTTCCCTTTCCTCTATGCCTATAACTCTTAGGTTCTGTCTTTTCATTGAATCCTAGATTTCTTGGATGTTATGGGTAAGAACTTTTTAGCTCATTTTCTTTGGATGTTGTACTGTACTGATTTCTTCCATTGAATCTTCCATGCCTGAGATCCTGTCGTCCATCTCTTGTATCCTATTTTGATACTCATGTCTGTAGTTCCTGTTCTATTACCTTGAATCTCCAATTCCACTTTTATCTCTGACTGTGTCTTCTCTATTGCTCTCATTTCCAGTTTCATGTCTTGAAATATTTTATTCGTTTTGTAATGATTTCACAATATCATATATTCCTTTATAAGATTACCAGAGAGGAAATGTGGACAACTTTCCCTAACTCCCTCTAGAAAGCAAAGGTATCAATTTCCATCCTCCAGTGTCAAACTGATGATCATATTCTACCCAGGCCATCATGCTGCTGTTTTCTTATGCTTTTTGTGTTGTGAGGGAATTATATGTGGTTCCCCTATGTGTTTTGAATTTTTGTTCCATGTAGTTCATATCTCTTTATTATCCTCTTGCTGTCTGTGCTCATTAATGTCTTTTCTTGAGGAGAATTTCCTACAAATATCCACTGCTCTAGAACATATAATAAGTTATTGCTCTCCTCACTCCTCCCCCACCATCATCCTGATTTTACGTATTTAATTTTTCATTGTTTTTATTTCTATTTTAAAGAAGGTTGTTTATTTACTAGTTTGCCTTACATTCTTCATGTCTTCTAAAATGTCATCATGAGCCTTAATATGTTCTCAGTTGTTATTGACATTGTTTCCATGACACACCAAAGAGTGTGAAGGACTCAGAAAACCCAAGGATACATTTTGACAAAATGTGTCATTGGACAATTGATGACTTTAAAATCAGCGAAGACTGAAAGTTCTATTCATATTCTATATTTCAATTTTATCTTGAAAACTTAAAAAGAGTTCTCATTCTAAAAGTGGAAGCAAGGAGAGTGTAAGCAGTCACTGAAGCATAAGGTAATGATGGTGTGTGGTGTGTGAATTAGAGACACAACTATAGAAGTAGAAAGGTGAAGGTTGAGAAAATTATGAAAGGATGAGGGACATCAAAGTTAATGAATTGATGGTCTTTTCTGGAGCAGTAGGAAGCACAAAAAGCATTTACATCAGTGAATAAAATGATGTATTTTACATCATAGGGAAATCAGTTCAGTAGTTGGAAGTGAAATGGAAGAGAAAATGGCTGCTGGCCAAGAATCCAGATAGTAGATTGGTGTCGAAGTCTATTTCAGCATTTCTGAAATATTCACTGAAAGAATTTTTTGTTTTCTTAAAAATGTAGACATTGTAGTATTTAGTACTACAGACTTAAATATATCCATTTCTATTGCATAGTTTGTCCACTTTGAAATGTTTAAATGGTCCAAGAAATTTTTGTTTATGTTGATAATTTATAATGTTTACAAACATGTGCATTATAAAGTAATTTTATATTTTATTTCTAGTTTATAGGTGTGGAAAAATATAAAAAGAATAAAGAAAAAAGATTACAGTAAAAATTGTTTCTATTTAATATACAGGTTATCAAAGGTTAATCTATGGAAATACATTTGTAATTAAGAGGATAAAAATAAGGCCAATGAAATATACATAGAAAAAGTAAAAACCGAGAATAAGAAGCCCAACAGAAGGTCAGTATTACCATAGGAGATCTAAGAAGGGATTATAGTATGTTGTGTAAAGAAAAAAGTCCCTGAAATTAAAATTCTAAGAAATGCCAGAGTAGCACATAGGACCATGATTGCAAAAACATCATTGTATACATACCAGCAGACTTGAGCCAGAAGGACTTTGCACTGGATGGAATCAGCTAAACATGGAAAGGCAAATGCACATGATCTTTCTTGTATTTGGAATAAAAAAACAGGTAAGTATATAACAAAAGGAGTAGAACAGTGATTCGCAGCATTAAAAATCAAACAGGAATTGTGGAAATATTGATCAAATTTACAAATTTGCAATGTATAAGCTGTACAAGTTTTAGGTGGCAAACCTGTATATGGCACTTTTGTTATTAATAATGCAAAACTGTGTTTTGCTGAAAGAATAAAGCTAGTTTTCTCATCACACACATATATACAAAAGTAGTAGGTAAATAAAGTGAGGGGTTATGTCAGATAACATGATCATATCAAAAACCTGAATTATGTACATTCAATAATACATACATATAAAAGCATATGTATACTTTAAATACATTTTTGATTATATTTGTTTATATGTGTGTGATATATGAGGACAGGTACTCATGGACCATGGGACACATATGGAAGTCAGATGAAAACTGTTGGGAGCTGGTTCTCTCCTTTAATTTTTGTTATTGGTTATGCTGCTTAAACTTAGGTGTCAGATTTGTACAATTAGTACCCACCCACACAAACACTTTGAGTGGTCCTGTCAGCTCTTAAGTATATTTTTAATGTCACAATCACATCCTAGTAAACCTGGAGAAATTAATTATATTGGAAGAGTCATTTCAGCCCAGGCCCCAATGTACTTGTGTTCCTTGCAAGCAGAATGATACAATGTTAGACTTTATTTTCCACCTAAAATCTGCTACTATTTCCTTTAAAAAGCTATTGATCTCCATTTGCAACTAAAACCAGAGATCACTTGTTTTTTTTAAGTAATTCAAAAAGTGATGAGTATATGAAAATAATCTTCAGTGTTGCAGACTTCACAAAGGAATTCTACAGTTTTTGATGGAAACACTACAGAGATATCCACAAGGACATTCTTCTGGCTTCTGGAAATAGGGTCCACTGTAGTGATTTTGCATTGTGTGGCTCCTTTTTGTGAGCATGTATTATATTTGTAACAATAGAAATAGCATGCTGACTTGAGTTGATTTATTTTGATAACAACAGTTGGTCAAACACATTCCAAATAGTAAACAGATATAAACAGAATAATGCTTAAGAAACAGGCTCAGATTTTGGTGCCAAATGATTATTGATCACTAAGCTCCTGTTTGTGTCTTCCTTGGAATTTTAAAAGGTCAAAAGATATTATGTAAATGTACCATGTTTTATTTATCCATTCTTTGTTGAGGGGCATCTATGTTGTTTTTAGTTTCTGGCTATTACAAATAAAGCTGCTATGAACAGAGTTGAGCAAGTGTCCTTGTGGTATGATGGAGCATCTTTAGGGTATATGCCTAGGAGTGATGTAGCTTGGTCTTGAGGTAGTACTATTTGCAATTTTCTGAGAAACTGCCAGATTGATTTCCACAGTGGTTGTACAAATTTGCACTCCCACCAGGAGTTCCCTTTTCTTCACAACTTCACACAATGGTATACACAATGGAATATTACTCAGCATTAAAAACAAGGACATAGGAAATTTACATGCAGATGGATTGAACTAGAAATATCATGCTGAGTGAATCAACCCAGACCAAGAAAGACACACATTGTATGCATTCATTTATAAGTAGATACTTTTTAGCCACAAAGTACAAGATAACCAGGCTACAATGCACCTACCCAAAGATGCCAAGTAACAAGGAGGGCCCAAGGGAGCATGCACAAATCTCACTCAGAAGGGAAATAAAATAGATATCTGAACTAGATAGAGGGAGGGCTTCAGATGGGAGAAAGATGGGGAAGGGAATGGTGGTAGGTATCAGGAGTGGTAAGGGGGGAAGCTGGGAGAGAGAACAGAATCTGGAGGTGGGGGATTGAATCTCTGGTAACTGGAAAAGGAGAGACTTTTGGAAGTCTATGGGTGTGATCCTAGCTGATATTTTTAGCAGTGGGAGATAGGGAGCCTGAAGAGGCCACCTCCTGTAGCCAGGAAGGACTCCCAGTGGAGGGAGGGAGACACCAATACACCCACAAAACCTTCAAACCAAAATTTATCCTTTCTACAAGTACTGGTGAAATAAACATAGTGCAGAAATTGGGGAAATGACTGAGCAATGACTAGCCCAACTTGACACCCACCCCATGGTGGAAAGGTAACTCCAGAAACTATTAATGATTCTCTGCTATGCTTGCAGACAGGAGCCTAGCATAGCCCGTCTTCTGAGATGCTTCATCCAGCATCTGATAGAAGCAGAAGCAGAGACTCACAGCCAAATAATAGGGGGAGTTCAGAGACAGGGGAAGAACTGAGGGAGCTAGAAAGATCAAGGACACCACAAGATGACCTACAGAGTAAAGTGACCTGGACCCATGGGGGCTCAGAGTGACTGAACCACCAAAGAACATGCATGGCCTGGACCTATACCTCCTACACATATGCAACAGTTGTACAACTTGTTCTTTATGAGTGTCCCCCAACAATTATAGTGCAAAGTGTCCCTGACTCCATTGCCGGCCTTTGATCCCTTACTCATAGCTGGATTGCCCTCTCTGGTCTTAGTGGGATAAGATTCACTCAGTCTAGAATGGACTTAATGTACCAGAGTGGGTTGGTATCCATGTGAGTCTTCCCCTTCTCTGATTATAAGGAGATGGGGTAATAGAGTGTGTGAGAGTGAGACTGGGAAGAGAGGAGAGAAGAGATTGAGATCAGGCTGTAAAGTGAATAAATAATCAATTAATTGAATAAAAATCAAAAGACATGTATTTCAGGGGATTTTTGGTAGCCTTAATTAACACCTGTCAGTTCTACTGTCATATGAATGTAAAAGATTAATGTCACAAAATGTTCATTTGTGTGAGAAAACAAAAATAATTCTTGGGACCGTTATCTCACTGATTCCAAGAAGGTTTACTAAGAATGGTGAGACAATGTCAAAGAGATAGTTTTTGCATTGATTTCTATTATGCCTTTGCAACTACATTGTTGACTATAAAGGAGGCAAAATAGTCTGTTTATGAAACTTCTTAATTTCTACCAGTGATGAAAAACAAAGAGTAGAAAAGGAACCTAGTGATGCATTGTTATCCTGGTTACTTACCAAGAAAACTCATTTTCATGTCCATAGAAAGCAATTTAGGGTAAGGAGAAATGTTGGATTTCAGACAAGAAATGATTAAATGATTCTCTAAGACATTAGCAGTTGCTGTTTAAACAACAATGCAAAATGTGAAGAATAATGACAAGGTCTCAAATATAATTAATGATACATATAGGCAGCTTTGTATTACATGTACAATACTTTGATGATATACTTTTGGCTTATATCTCATTTTCTAATTGTTCTTCCAGCCTTCGTTCCTTGACAAGGGTTTGAATTTTGAGGATAACCTATCAATCTACTATAACAAAGCTGAGCAACATCTAGTAATATAATTATTGTAAACTTCCTGCTACTTAACTTTGGAGTATCTATCCAGGACCATCTTCCCTTAGATTGTGATGTTCATTGCGGTATTCATGGTCTTGTTTTTTTCTGGTAGGATTCTCATTTTTCAATCATGAGGATTGATTGGATTTGTTCCATCTGGACTTGGGGAAGGATCTATTTAGTTTTTGTATTTTAATAATCACTACCACCAGAAAGGAGGAATTGCTTTTCAAGTAAAATAAAGAATTCTACCCTTTGAGTCTATTCATTGCTCTAAATAGATAAACACTGATCAGTTTCCATGAAACTTGTCAAGATTCTGCATTATTTCTATCTCTGTGAGCCCACCAAGTTGTTTCTAATTCTGTCTGCTGGAAGGAGAAACCAAATTTCAATAACAATTCAGATATTGATTAATTTCAGAAGATAGTTACCTATTGAGTAGCAACTCTAAGTAACTTTCCCATTCTGTACACTTAAAAGGAAATAGTGAGATGTGATTTTGTTGAGATTAAAAACAAAATAAGAAAAAAGCCAATTGTGTTCACTATATGATGTGCACTACAAGCTATGTAGTAGATATGGACTAATTGCTACCTTTTGTAACATTTTGTTTTTTCTAAATAAAACATGCAAAATAATGAATAGCATGCCAGTGAACTCATATGTGATTACTTAGAACACATGTAAACTATTAGACTGTATGTGATACTTAAATATCATAATAAATGTAAAAGCCTATGTTATTAAATGATCTCTTTGGCCTCAATTTTTTTTGTATCTCATAGTGGTAAGAAACAAATATTACCTATTGAGAAACTTAGATTGCAAAAAAAGCCTATAGTTTGTTCCTTTGTAATTGATCCCTGTGTCATTTGGTAGAAAATTTTTTGTGGGTCACTGGTGGCAAAGCACTTGTAGGAGATAATAATTTTCATTTAACTTCATTTATTGAAGAAGACACTTATAGTTGGACATGGTGGTGAACACCTTTAATCCCAGCACTCGGGAGGCAGAGGCAGTTGGATCTCTGTGAGTTAGAGGCCAGTCTGATCTACAATGTGATTCCAGGACAACCAGAGAAATACACACAGAGAAACTCTGTCTCAGAAAAAAAAGACATTTATACTAAGAATAATTAATCTGGTGATTTATAAATGAAAATAAGATTGTGAGTATGCTAAACTTTGATGTTCTCTGACTCTAGCAGGTATCATTAGACCTGAAGTAAAATATTTATTTTAAGAAAAGTATACTCTAATTACAAATTAAGATGGCCTACACAAGGAAGGTGTGATTTAACACCAAGTACAAGCCTTTTGGAAATATCTAAGTATTCGTGTTGTTCTCATTTATTAGTCATGTGGAGTTCAGAAGTCGACATCATGATCCTTCTCCAATTACTTCTCTATCTTATTTTTTCAGACAGAGTTTCTGAATCAGGAACTTATCAATATGGGGTATCACATCCGGCCAACAAGGCTCCAAGATCCATATGTCCTTGAAGTAGAATGACTGATGCATGCTACTGATGGATGCTGGGTGCTAGGTACTGGGTGCTGGGTTCTAGGAGACAGATTCTGGGTATCTTAACTGATGTTCTTTTGTTTCTTTAAAATCACTTTGTCCACTGACACATGTCTATAGTCTGGAAAGCTTTGGTAAACAAGAAGGCAAAATCAATGCAGAGGAATGAGAGAATTGAGAGAAATCAATCATAACACATGTACGCCAAAACTGATGGACAATATAAGTAAATAAATAACAATATAAGTAAATAAATAAGATCTCCTGTTAAAGTGCATAAAGTGCAGGCCACACCAGCCAGAGGAAGACGTAGACTGCGTGCCTGGGGAACTTCTTCACTCCCTTGGTTCCCACAGACATAATTCTCTAACATGTCCACAAGACCCTTCCCAAGGTGCCATGTTCCTTTACTCAACTCTTGCAGACATCCTCGGCTTAAGTGCAGGCAACATCAGCCAGAAGAACAGGCAAGTGGACTCAGCTAGAGACTGACTCCTGCTGGATCAGAGGCCATAACAGTTACCAAACTTAAGAGAGGCCTCCTGTCTACAGCCTTATCCACTCCCTTAGTGCCTACTCCCACGATCTCCAGTCTTTCCTTTTTTCCTTACCATGCCCCATGTCAGCCACCAGAAGTCCAGACCTCAACTCAGGCAAAGAACCCATGTTTAACCACAGATCACACTGGTCAAAAGACCACAGAAGAAATAAAAACCAAGGAACAAAACACCCTTCCAACAAAGACAAACTCAGAAATTGACACCTAGACTTATAATCACCCCAAACCCAGATACCTAGACAACACTGTAATAAAACAATCAGCAATAATAGCAATAGCATATGTTAATACTGGAGCCCAGCAATCCTACCACAGCAAACACTGAATATTCCAATAAGGTTGAAACACAAGAAAAAGACATTAAAACCAACTTCATGAACATGGCAGGGGTCCTTAAAGGAGAAATAAATAAGTTCCTTAAATAAATTGAGGAAAAGACAAAGAAAACTTTGGAGGAAATGAGTAAATCCCATAAAGAATGCCAAGAAAGTCAAGAAAAAAAATGAACGAACAGTTTAAGGAAATAAAACAATTCAAAACCTGAGTATGGAAATAGAAGTAAAAAAATAAACACAAACTAAGAAAATTTTGGAAATGGAAAACTTAGGTTAGTTAATAGGAACTACAGACACAAGCATCACCAAAAGAATACAAGAGATGAAAGAGGGAATATCAGACACTGAAGATACAACAGAAAAATACATACACCTGTCAAAGAAAACGATAATCTAAAAATTCCTGACATGAAACATCCATATAATCTGGGACACTATGAAAAGACCATACCTAAAAATAAAAGGAGTAGAAGAAGCATATTAAACCCAGCTCAAAGACCTAGAAAATATTTTAATCAAGATGGTTGAATAAAAATTTCATAACCTAAAGAAGGTCATGCCTATAAAAGTGCAGGAAACATATAGAGCACCAAATAGATTAGAAAGTGAAAGAAAGTCTGCTCAACACATGATAATCAAAATACTAAACATATACAATAAACATACAAAAGAATATTAAAAGCTGCAAGGGGAAAAGCCCAAGCAATATGTAATGTCAGAATTATTATAGCTATAGATATTGGAATTATGCCTGACTTCTGAATGGAGACTCTAAAAACCAGAACCACCTGAGCATTTGTTCTTCAGATTCTAAGAGACCAGAGATGCCAGCCCAGACTACTATACCAAGCAAAACATTTAGCCAACATACATGAAGAAAACAAGATATTCCTTGATAAGGTGAATTAAAACAGTATCTATCTACAAATCCAACCCTACCAAAGATACTAGAAAGAAAACTCCAACCAAAGGAGATTAAATAGATCCATGAACACTCAGAATATAACTTCACACCAGCAAAATTAAAGAAGAGAAATACTCCACCCCTGATAAGCACACACTCTACCACTACCACCACCACCACCACCACCAAGAACAAAATAATAGGAATTAACAAACATTGGTCATTATATCTCTTAATATTAATGGGCTCAATTTCCTAATAACAGGATACAGACTAACAGAGTGGATGCAAGAACATAATCCATCCTTCTGCTTCATACAAGAAACATCCATCAATAGCAAAGATAGATATTACTTCAAAGGGTTTATAAAAGAGTTTTGGAGCAAATGATACTAATCAGTAAGCCAGCATAGACATTCTAATATCTAACAAAAGAGATTTCAGGTGAAAATTAGTCAAAAGAGACAACAAATGACTCTTCATACTCTTCAAAGGAAGACTCCATCAAGAAAACTTTTTAATTCCTAACATCTATGCCCCGAACAAATGCACCCACCTTTAAGAAACATTATGTGATGGTTTGAATAAAAATGCCCCCAATAGGAACTTTCTAAGAGTTGTTATGGTGTCTCCTTATATGAATAAAACCATAACTAAAACATACAACTAAGCTTAAATCACACATCAACCCTGACACATTGAAAGTGGTAGGGTTCAATACCCCGTTAACACTATTAGACAGGTAATCAAGTTAAAAACTAAACATAAAAATACTGCAGCTCTTTGGGGCACAAATAAGAATGGAAAATGGTTTAAAATGTTGATAGAACCATTTGATGTTGAGTCCTTTTGTGCTCAACTACTTAAATGTCCTAAGAAGTTCATAGACAGAAGCTGAACTTCAGGGGTTTACTGGAGTTCTGGCTGGAACAGTCTGTGGAGCTGAACGATCTTAGCAATTTTGAGTTGTTGTGGTTGTAGACTTTTGAGGAGACAGCTATTGAGGAAGTCTGCAAGGCTGGATCATCTGGGCCAATCATTTTCTTTGGTGTCTGATCTGTTTTCTGCTGAGGATTCCGTTGTCCAATTGTCCCTGGATTCCTTGAATGGATGCTTTAAATCTCCTGGAAAAATAAGAACAGAGCCCTGCCCTAATCCTAACTCTGGGACAATTACCCTTTAATTTTTTGATGGGGGGGGTCAGGTAATATTTTTCCTGGAGCAAATTTGTTTTCTTTTTTTTTGACAATATACAAAGTATTACCTTTCAATCCGGATTGAAGAAGAAATTATTTTTATATTTTGGAGCTAAACAAACCTTTAGTGTATATATTTTGAGATCTCAAAGGACAATTTATTTGAATTTCAGCATGTCTTTTGTAAGTAGCTTTTAAACTTAAATCCTTCCAAATCTTATGTGACTGTCTCTGCATTCTAAGTATTGGGATCAAAGACATGTGGTGCCCAACTGAAGGGATTAAAGATGTGCTCCACCACACTTGGATCGAAGTTTTTCTCTATTTAGAGCTTGTTTTGTATCAGGCTGACCTTGAGCTCTGAGGTCTGCCTGTTTCTGTCTGTAGTGTGTTGGGATTAAGGGTGTATTCTTCTTGAATGATGGGATTAAGGGTATGCTCCATCACCACCCTGTTCCGTGTAACTCTAGAGTTTATAAGACAACTAACTCTATAGTGATGCTCCTATCTCTGCTGGAGTTAAAGGCATGGGCTAACATCACATATTTTAACCATTTTTCCATTCTTATATGGGCCCCAAACAGGTTTACTATGTCCCAAATCAGCAGGAAGTCATTTTAAGAGAGCGATGTCCCATCCCCAGAAGATGGGGAGAGTGTTTCCCCCCCCCTTTGGTTATTTGATGAATAATAGAAAATTTTGTTATTTAAGGGAAGAGAGTACAAGCTGTTAAATGGTCTTGTTAAATGGGTTTTGGAGGTTAGACCCTGGGACTTCTCTCTTTTTCTTTTCTGTATCCTTCTTTCTCTCCTATGTAGGAGTGAAAAGAATTGAGAAAAAATGGGACATAGACATAGTATAGGAAAGATCAAGAAAAAAGGACAGATTATTGAATATGCCCTTATACCTTTGTATACTGACACAAAATTAATATTATATTTTGCTAAACTGGTATTGATCATTGTATATTAATGCAAAATTAAGATTGTATTGGACTACATCGGTAGTGATCTTTGTATTTTGATACAAAATTAAGATTATATTTGGCCACAATGGTATTGACCCTTGTATATTGATGCAAAATTAAGATTGTGTTGGACTTAATATGTATTGATCTTTGTATATTGATACAAAATTAAGATTATATTTGGCCACAATGGTACTGCTCTTTGTATATTGATAAAAAATTAAGGGTAACACTTCCTAAAGGTATTGTACCTAGTAATACTTAAAAATGAAATATAAAGTTTTGGCCTTTTGCTACCAACCGTCATAAACTGTTTAGAACAATTAAGAAACACAAACTAATAGTCATGCAAGCATATCATTTTGTTAGTTACTATGATAGCCTATCACAGTTATTTTCTAAGCTACTCAGAAATCAAGTTGCTAAGAGACAAGCAACATTTGCTTATCTAAATATAAGAGATAGATAGGGTGTCTTCAAAAACCTCAAGAGATCTGCAGAATATGGCATTCAAAGATGATTTCTTAACTTAAGATTTTTTGATATCAAGACATGTCAGTGCCTGACAGCACACCCTATTCTATTCCAAGTAGAAGATAAGCATTGAAGTATCCCCAGTGGGAGATGATTGAATTAGTGGCAAGCCTATCTCTTGGCAAGAAAAACCCCTTGCTCCAACTGTAGACAGAATGCTGTCCAAAAAGGACAAAACTTGGAAGCAGGTAAGTCGACAGCCTAGCTCTGCCACGACAGGGTAGGTAAGTCCTTCATAATTCCTTCTTTACAATCAATGTCTGTCAGAGAAACAGGGCCAAATGGCTGAAGATTGATGCTGTAATGTATGGAGAGAAAATGGGAACTGTCCAGGCAGCCACTGGTATGTCATTTCTTAGTTTTGGAAACTGCGTGCCCTGCATTTTCTATAAAATCAGATATATTTATACCTCTCAGGTCTCTGAGGTGGTTGAAGAATAGATAGCTAGAGTCTCATACTTAAACTTTGAGTTGTTTAGGAATCAAGAGGGTGTTCTGGATCTAAGAAGATGTTTTTAAAATTGTGAGGCAAGTTAGTATGAAAGCTAAGTCAGATATAGAACTTTAAACTCATAGAGATGGTTAGATAGTAGAATGTTAAAATCAGATGCCAAATACATATGGACTGGACATTGGGAATATATGCTAAGCCATATAACTCTCATAATTTGTGATCTATTTATTTCTGTTGTTTTGTATTGTATTTATTGTTATAAGAGAAAGAACCATTTGTTGGACTGAAAGGGGGAGCTGTTGGGGGGAAAAAGATATACCTTAAACTAAAAAAAGGGGGGTAGAGGATGGGGGCTTGATGGGGAAGATGGTGGAAGGGTGCGACTGGAGGTGGGAGTAGGGAGGGGATTGTGATTGATATGTAACGAAGAAATAAAAAATAAATTATAAAAAAAGATTGTCATGCTAAACTTTGTAGAACAATATTATATGCTATTTGTTGTGAGAAATAAAAATGATATATCTGAAAAAATACTGCAGCTAAGAGATAATAAATGAAATGAACCTAGCATTCATTGTCATAGTCTTTTTTATCTATTGTCTGCTTATTGGTTTGTTTGTTTAGTAGTTCTCTCTCCTGGGCAATGAAACACTTTTCACTGATGGTACTGCTTCATAGACCCCCAATGAGTGAAGAGGCTCTTGGCCCTCATACACCCTCTCAATAGAGATGAGGGACTGTTATACAAGGACACCCCACCCCAGAGAAATGGGATGTAAGGGTTAGGAGGTAAAGTAAAAAAATGAAATGTGATGTTTTGGCCTTTTACTACTAATTGTCATAAACTGTTTAGGATAATTAAGAAATGCAAACTAATAGTTATGCAAGCCGGTCATTTTGTTAGGTACTATGATAGCCTATTATAGTCATTTTCTAAGCTAATCAGAAATAAAGCTGCTAAGAGACAAGCAACATCTGCTTATCCTAATATAAAAGATAGATAGGGCCTCTTCAAAAACCTCAAGAGATCTGCAGAATATGGCATTCAAAGATGTTTTCTTAACTTTAGATTTTTTTTTTATATCGTGACATATCAACTCCTGACAGCACCCCCTATTCTACTCCAAGTAGAAGATGAGCATTGAAGAATCTCCAGTAGGAGATGATTGAATCAGTAGCAAGCCTATCTCTAGGTAGGAAAAGCCCCTTGCTCTAACTGTAGACAGACTGCTGTCCAAAAAGGACAAAACTTGGAAGCAGGTAAGTCGACAGCCTAGCTCTGCCAAGACAGGGTAGGCAAGTCCTTCATAATTCCTGCTCTACAATCAATGTCTGTCAGAGAAACAGGGCCAAATGACTGAAGATCGATGCTGTAATGTATGGAGAGAAAATGGGAACTGTCCAGGCATACCCACTGGTATGCTATTTCTTAGTTTTGGAAGCTGCAGGACCTGTACTTCCTATAAAATCAGATATATTTATACCTCTCAGGTCTCTGAGGAAGTTTAAGAACAGATAGCTAGAGTCTCATAATTAAATTTTGAGTTGTTTATGAGTCAAGAGAGTGTTATAGATCTAAGAAGATGTTTTTAAAATTGTGTTGCAAGTTAGTATGAATGTTGAGGTAGATATAGAACTTTAAACTTATGGAGATGGTTAGATAGTAGAATGTTAAAGTCAGGTGCCAAATACATATGGACTGGACATTGGGAATGTATGCTAAGCCATATAACCCTAATAACTGTGGCCTAATTACTTCTGTTGTTTTGTATTGTATTTATTGTTATAAGAGAAAGAGCCATTTGTTGGACTGAAAGGGGAAACTGTAGGGGGAAATAAGATATATCTTAAACTTAAAAAAAAAAGGGAAGAGGATTGGGGGTTGAGGATGGGAGGGTGGGACTGGAGTGGGGAATAAGGAGGGGACTGCGATTGAGATGTAACTTGAAGAAATAAAAAAATAAAGAAAAAAATAATGGTTTCCAAGGAATTTACCTTATAAGACATTCTTTCTGTGGTAACGTTGATTTGAATGATATTATTATGTCTATAAGAAAAGTTGACTACTTTGATATCATTTTCAGAAGTAAAATAGGTTCCCTATAGCTCACTTATGCTCTATACATTATTTAAAAATGTATAGAAACCCTACATTGCTGGATAAAAATAACGAAATTTGCACTACATTATTTCATCAAGCTTATAAAAAGTTGTTTTAGTTCTCAAACTAAAGTATTTAAAAGCTACAAGTCAAAGGTCACAGTGACCTTACGGATATCCTGGTGATATAATTCAATTCCAATCCATTGAAATGTTATGTGTATAGTCTCAACAGTAAATGATGAAGAATCAGATGTGTTTAAATACCATCACTAAAACACTGAAGAGCTCAAAATGCATTGAGAGACAGAAGTGTGTGTGTGTGTGTGTGTGTGTGTGTGTGTGTGTGTGAACTTAAGACTGAACAAAAAAAGCTGTTTTCTAGGTGTTATTACTTTACTCTTTCCTTCAATCCCCTCAATGGAGAGGAGAGGAATTTTATTTCCTGGATCATAGAATATCCTTGAAAGGGTACTAGCTTACCATTGGAATAGACACACATTTTGCAATACGTCGTAATTTTGTGGTGCCATATTGTTTCTCTTGTCTTGACTTGCATTTGTTAACACATAGGTGAGAAGCTCAGAAGGGAGATTAAGAACAATGAATTCCCACTGCAATTAATGAACATAGAATATTAGACATTGGATAAGATATAGTATTGATTTATTAAGTATAAGGTATATGACATCCTACTGAATTTTAAGAAACAATTGATGGCATAAGGTAGGGAGAACATGAAGACATGGCACAGTAAGAACATATTCTGTGCAAGCTTGAGGACCTGTGTTTGAATCTTCAATATCTCCATAAAAATTGTTATGACCTTATGTCCCTAAAATCCCAGTGTTGAGAAGATGCAGGTAATTCTTGGGATCCTTAATGATCAGCCACCCTACCTACAGTGGATAGCTTTGAGTTTAGTGAGAGAATATCTCAAAGAAATAAAGAAGGTGGTGATTAGTATAGAAAGGTACATAGTCCCTTCTCTAATTTCTGCATATGTGTTCCTGAATATGTATACTGATACACCTATGTGCACACACATGTATACAATGTATACAGCACACAAAATAAAATAGGGAGATATCCACAGCAAAATATTGTTTTAACAACACTTATGTTTCTATTCTCCAGCTCAATAAAAATCTTCTTGATGTCTGTAACTTTGTAAATTCTTTGTCAGCCTGTTAACACACGCCTTCAATAACAGTATATCAGTGGCTCCTAGGACACTAAGTGGAAAGGTAAACACCCTTTGAGGTTTTGAGTTTTTCATCTATCAGTTTGTGACTCTGAAAAATGAAATATGGGAGTAGAAGCAATTGGAATATCTATTCTATTTCTATTTCTATTTGAAGTAGGTAACAAGACAGCACAATAAGATTTTAGAAGGCTGGTATTGAGATTTCATTTCCAGAATGGGGTAAATGATTATGATTTCATTTTTACTTTTTAAATTTATTCATTTATTTTTTTGTTTTTATTAGTAATACTATTCTCTACTACATTTCTCCCAACTGAAGTTTCCATTTTCTCCACTTCTCCCAGTCTTTCTTCATCTCCTATCTCCCTCAGATCCATTCCTCCTTCATTTCCCTATAGAAAAAAGCATGCTTTCCAAGAATACCAAATTAGCACAGCATAACAAGTGACAATAAGACTAGGCACAAACTCTCATATTAAGGGTGGACATGTCAACCCAGTAGGAAGAAAAGGTCCTAAGAAGAGGCAAAGGAGAGACACATCCTCATTCCACCTATTGGAGTTCCACAAAAAGCATCAATCTACACAACCATAACATATGTGCTCAGAACCTAACTCAGACTTATATACACTCTGTGATTGCCACTCTAGTCTCTGTTAGACTTTATGAGCCCTGTTTAATTCAATCTGTGGGCCAGGTTCTCTAGTATCCTTGACCCCTCTGGTTCGGATAATTCTTCCTTTCCTCTTCTGGAGTTCCCTGAGCACTGCTTAATATATGGTTATGGTCTCTGTATCTACACTCATCAATTGCTGGATGAAGCCTCTCTCATGACAATTGGGTTAGGCACCAATCTATGAGTATAGTAGAATATCATTAATATTCATTTTATTAATGGTTTTGGAGAGTTGTGTTAGGTTCTATCTTAAGTGTTTATCAACTGTACAGGCTCCCTAGTAGAATTTTTGTGATCATCTATGTATACTGTCATATCATCTGAGACCTATGATACTTTGACTTATTCCTTTCCAAATTGTATCCACGTGATCTCGTTCAGATTTCTTATTGCTCTAAGTAGAACTTCGAAAACTATAATGAATAGATATGGAGAGAGTGGATAGCTTTTCTTCTTCCTGATTTTAGTGAAATTGTTTTGAATTTCTCTCCAATTAATTTGATATTGATTATAGGGTTGCTGCAAATTTCCTTAATTATGTTTTGGAATATCCCTTGTATCTATAATCACTCCTAGACTTTTGTCAAGAGGGGGTTTTGGATTTTGTCAAAGGTTTTTTTCTGCATCTAATGAGATGACCATGTGATTTTTCTTTCACTTTGTTTATATGTTGGATTACATTGATTGATTTTGTATGTTGAACCATCTCTGCATCTCTGAGAAGAAACCTGCTTTATCATGGTGGATGATTTGTTTGATGTGTTCTTAGATTTGTTTTGTGAGCATTTTATTATTTTTGCATTAATATTCATGTGGGAAACTTGTCGGCAACTCTCTTTGTTAAATCTTCGTGTGGTTTGGGTATCAATGCAGTCATGGCCTCATAAAATAATTTCTCAATGTTCTTTATGTTCTGTTTTGTGGAGTAATTTAAGGAGTAACAGCCGTAATTCTTCTTTGAAAATCTGGACTTGGAAAAAGCTATTCTCAATTTCATATGGAACAACAAAAAACCCAGAATAGCTAAATCAATCCTGTACAATAAAAAAACATCTGGAGGTATTACCATCCCAGATTTCAAGCTGTACTACAGAGCAATAGTTGCAAAAACAGCATGGTATTGGTATAGAAACAGACGAGTAGATCAATGGAACCGAATTGAAGATCCAGAAATAGACCCACACACTTATGGCCACCTCATTTTTGACAAAGAAGCCAAAACAGCACAATGGAAGAAGGACAGCATCTTCAACAAATGGTGCTGGTCCAACTGGATGTCCATTTGTAAAAGAATGAAATTAGACCCATACTTATCACCTTGTACAAAACTTAAGTCCAAGTGGATCAAAGACCTTAACATAAGGGCAGTCACACTAAATCTACTAGAAGAAAAAAGTGGGAGAAACCCTCGAACTCATTGGCACAGGCGACAACTTCCTGAACAGAACACCAACAGCTCAGGACTTGAGATCAACAATCAATAAATGGGATCTCATGAAACTGAAAAGTTTCTGTAAGGCAAAAGACACTGTCATTCGAACACAACGGCAGCCTACAGACTGGGAGAAAATCTTCACCAACCCCACATCTGACAGAGGGCTAATATCCAAAATCTACAAAGAGCTCAAGAAATTAAATGCCAAGAAACCAAATCATCCAATCAAAAAATAGGGGACAGAGCTAAATAGAGAATTCACAGAGGAGGAATCCCTAATGGCTGAGAGACACTTGAAGAAATGCTCAACATCCTTAATTATCAGAGAAATGCAACTCAAGACGACTCTGAGATTCCATCTCACACCTGACAGAATGGCTAAGATCAAAAACTCAAATGACAGCACATGCTGGTGAGGGTGTGGAGAAAGGGTTACCCTACTCCATTGCTGGTGGGAATGCTTGTGCAACCACTATGGAGGTCAGTCTGGTGATATCTTAGAAAACTTGGAATAGCTCTGCCTCAGGACCCAGCCATATCACTACTGGGTATACACCCAAATGCCTCTTCACGGAATCATAAGGAAGTTTCATCATCTATGTTTATAGCAGCCTTATTTGCAATAGCTAGAAACTGGAAACAACCCAGATGTCCCTCAACCGAAGAATGGATTAAAAAACTGTGGTACATCTACACAATGGAATATTATTCAGCCATCAGGAACAATGAAATTATGCAATTTGCAGCCAAATGGATGGAACTAGAAAAGCTCATCCTGAGTGAGCTAACCCAGACTCAGAAGGATGCATATGGCATCTATTCACTTACAGTAGAATTGTAGCTATATAGTAGAAGGTATCAATACTACAACTAACACACCTAAGGGAACTTGGACATAGACTTTTTATTTTTTATTTTTATATTTTTACTTATTTTTAAAAAATATTTTTTTCCATTTTTATTCTATTTTATCTGTTTTTCTGCTTATTTGTTTGTTTGTTTTTTATTTCTCTCTCCCGGGCAATGAGACACTTTTCACTGGTGGAAAACATATTCTTAAATCAATAAAAATTCTCTCTGGAGTCATTTCATATGCCTAAGCACATAATTTTGATCTCTTTCTGATAAGTCATAAAGTTTTCACAGAGAATTTACAGAATGCTGGGAATGCTCTGGTTCTAGTTTTGTCCTTGCTTTCGCCAGAATTTATTCATACTCAGTAATTCTGTTCACCTTGTGTTCCTGATTTCTGACATTTCTGCCATAATATCATCTGTAGCTTTGTAAATTCAATGCTTGTTTCATGTTTGAATATAAAATTCTAAATGTATGTCTCCTACATAGGTTTTGCAGATCTCTAAAATTAACCTATCAATCTATGGAAGATGGTGGATTACTGCAATTTATAAATTACATAATGTAAAGCAAATCACTTAGTATTTTCTCTTCTCACAATATTTCAGGTGCTGCCTCATTATGCTTTCTTACATTTTTTTCAATAGAAAGAATTAAGCAAATGCACATTAGTGATTTCTCTTTTATCTAACTATATTTCTCAATTTATTCTCTGAATATTTTTAGTTAAGGATACAAATTGGACATTGTGCATATCATACATCATTCCATTTGTCAATTATACTTCTCTCAAACATTTATGTTTTTGTCTGTATGTTTGTTTTGTTTCAGGCAATTTCCTTTCTTTGAATCCAGAGACTGACATACATGACCATGTAGATGGAATTTCAAGCAGGGTGGCACACAAGGGAACATTCAACTCGTAGTTGTTAAATGAATTAAGTGGATTTCATTTTGACTTGTTAATATATGTTTACATCAATAAATAATCCTTATAACATATTCTCATTGCTATTTTTAATGATTAAGCTTTATGTTGGAACTTGCTATTTATGTTAGAATGTAAGGCAAAGTTTATTTTGCTCACTATATTTGAAAAAAAGAAAGTCAGATGGGAATTTAAAGAGCCTTGAGCATTAAAACAGTAAGGCAGGAGGAAAATCAGAAAGCCAGCTCTCACACCTTGCTTCACAGGACTCACATGCATGACATCAGCTTTGCCATTTTGAAAATTTCTAGCTGACCTTTAGAGAATCTGAGCTTCTGGAGTCTAGCAATAATAAAAGAAATTGTTACCAATTGCAAACAAAGGAAAACTCATCTAACACTAAAAAATTTGTCCTTGGCTTGCTTAACAACTGTTAATTTTAAACTCATGAATAGGGATGGCTTTTTATAAACTTGTTATTCAAATGCCTGTGTGTATTCACTGTAAAGATCCCAGTCTGCTTTTTAGTAGTTACATTAGTTACAATTCACCATTTTCTTTTCTGTAATCTGAACATTCTCTTAGAGAGCCACGAAGCAAGTAATCAATGCCAGTATGGAATAAAGAATAAAATACAAAAGTTAACAGTCACACACCCTGCCAGATGGTACAGCACAAGGGGAAGCACCAGCTAGATAATCTAAGAGTAGGAGTTTTAGCTGCTGTTGACACAGTTTTTATCAATTGTTCTTATTTACAAATGGGATGTGAATACTCATGCTTCCAGAATCTTCCTTTTCTTTAGGTTTCTAAAGTTCGCAGCTGCAACACATCATAGGTTAAGCCTTTTCACCTCTTGGCTGTGTTATGCCTCTTTGAACTTCACTACAACTTTCCATTGTACATTCCCTTTCTATGTCATGCCCAATTTTCAATAACTAACAAAAAATCTATTCCTCTCAAAATAGAAATTTCCTGACAGCATATAAGACCACAATGGAATGTCTAGTGAGAAAGCAAACAATATGAAGATAAGAGGTGAATTGCAAGATGGCAGGAACACTGTGGTGAGGTAGGGAGAAAAAACAAAAAAAAACAAAAAAAAAAAAAAAAGAAAAACTGTGTAGGTAGGAGCAGGGAATGGAAGAAATTAAGTTGTTAAATTAAATGGAAGGCTTCCTTATAAAACAAATTGCTAATAACATGTCTGACCTTTTAATATAACATTTTAAAGAATTTCTTATAGATTAGACCATTTTAAGTTGCAGTAATAGAGTAAGTGAAATTAAGTAATTATGAAAAAAGTTTATATTTACTTCTGTATAGAGGCTTGGAAGTTCAAACAAGGTGCCAACAACTACTGAGATTTTATTAAGGATTGAGTGCTGCTTGAGCATCAGGTATGAAGCAGAAGGCCAGGCCCGTATGTTCAGAAGAGAGAACATAGGGTGTGTGTATTTACTAAATAATGATATACTCTTGTCCTTGGAGAAGCAAAACCCACTCACAATAGATTCTACTGTGAATCATCATGTGGATTGCAAACCTGTGGGTTGTTGAATGACCCTTCCATAGGGGTCTCCATCAGAAAACCATTGGAAAACACAGATATTTACATTCTGATCAGTAACGGTAGCAGAATGACAATTATTTACTAGTAAAGAGGATAGTTTTAGAGGTGAGAATTAACTATGAGGAGTTGTATTAAAGGGTCACAGCAATAGAAAGGTTGAGAATACCATAGTAGAAGGACATTGACCTATTCTGAAGGTCTGTGTCCCCATTATTATTGCAACTCCAAGTGAACTCCACATCTCAGCACTAGCACATTGCGTATGGAGTCCTACCGTGGTAGGACTTGGCATCATTTTCAAACTGTAACATCTTGTAAATTGCAAGAATACAGATTTAGGGTATACTAAGAAAATAATACCGAGACAATTATAAATAAGCTTATGCTATAGTTTGTTATGTAACTTCAACAAAAGAAATGATATAATCACATAATCAGCTAAAAGTTTCGTTGAACCCCAACTTTTGAGGGTTCCTTTGCATACAGGGTTGGTTTTACTGAGTAGAACTTCTGTTTAGGAAGTATGTCATAGCAGTAATATAGGGTGGACCTATGAATTAGCTCATGGCTGAGAAGCAAAGAAATTCATGAGAAAACTAGGGCTCTAAAATGTCTTTCAGAGGAACAGTTCCAATAACCCAAACATCTTCTATCAGGCCCTTACTTCTTGAAAGCTCTACTACCTCCTAGTATTTGTCTTGAAGACAAGTCATTCAACACCTGTGCATTTGGGGGACTTTGAGTATCCAAATTACAGGAAAGCAAAAAACAAAACAAACAAAAGAAAAAAAACCACTAACCATTGTTCAAAATGAGTAGCTAAAGCACAATGCATTTTTTCCTTTTATCCTTTTGAAGCGTGAAAACACTTTCATTAAGGTTTCAGAGAAAAACCACACGGGGAGCAGGCTAGAAATCGCACTAGCTGCTGTGAGGAGAGAATTGAGAAGAGGAAGACAGGAAACAAAACCTTGCACCCTGCAATGGAGGTCCACCAGCAGCTACACTAAAAACTGAGGAAGAAGGAAGGGTTTTTGTTTTTCGGCTTTTTTTTTTTTTTTTTAATGAGAAAACCCAATGTCTAAGAAAGTATGTTTATGCTTTTGGGCCAATATCCCAAAGAAATAAAGACATAAAGAAACAGAGAGAACGTTACGCATTGTTGACGTAGAATTATGAAAAGGAAATAGGTTCCACATCGTTGCCTGATAGAAGCACTGACTAAGGAGGAACCGTTAAGAACGACAAGTGTATTCACTATTTCTTTTTCCTTTTTAAAAAATAATGTTTATTATTACATCAAGTTACATCTTTTATTACATCAAGTTACATCTCCATCATAGTGCCCTGTTTCCATTCCTCCTGATTCCACCGTCCCACCCTCTCTTCCCTCTCCCAACCATCCCACTCCTCCGATGTGGAGTATCCCTACAAATCAGCCCCACTCAGTTCAATGGTCATATGAGGGCTAAGAGCTTCCTCTTGCACTGGGGGCTTACATGCTAGCACCCCTAGGGCAAATTGTCCCATTAATAGGTCAGAAAGTCTAGGTTTTGATCCTTTTAGTTTATTGGCTGTAGGATAGTTATCCTGTACTGTATGGCTAACTCCAATTACAAGTGAGTAGATACCATGTGCATCTTTCTGAGTCTAGGTTAGCTAACTCAGGATGAGCTTTTCTAGTTCCATCCATTTGATTGTGAATTGCATGATTTCCTTGTTTCTGATAGTTGAGTAGTGTAAACATACCACAATGTTTTTATCCATTCGTTAGTTGAGAGAAATCTGAGTTGTTTCCAGTTTCTAGCAATTACCAATAAGGCTGCTATAAACATAAATGAGGACTTGTCCTTGTGGTTTGGTGAGGAATTGTTTGCGTGGATACCCAAAAGTGGTATGGCTGGGTCTCAAGGTAGGGCTATTTCATATTTTCTAAGATATCTCCAGACTGATTTCCATAGTGGTTGTACAGTTTGCACTCCCACCAGCAATGAAGGAGTGTTCCCCTTACCCCACAACCTCATCAGCATGTGCTGTCATTTGAGTTTTTGATCTTAGCCATTCTGACAGGTGTGAGATGGAATCTCATAGTCATCTTGAGTTGCATTTCTCTGATGATTAAGGATGTTGAGCATTTCTTCAAATGTCTCACTGCCATTAGAGATTCCTCCTTGTCAATTCTGGGTATAGCTCTGTTTCCCATTTTTTGATTGGATTATTTGGTTTCTTGGTGTTTAATTTAATGAGTTCTTTATAAATTTTGGATATTAGCCCTCTGTCAGAAGTGGGATTGGTAAAGATCTTTTCCCAATTTGTAGGTTGCCAGCTTTTTGTTGTTGTTGTTGTTTGTTTGTTTTTTTTTAAATAACAGTGTCCTTTGCCTTACAGCTTTTCAGTTTCTTGAGGTCCCATTTATTGATTGTTGGTCTTAGGTCCTGAGCTGTTGGTGTTCTGTTCAGGAAGTTGTCCACCTGTGCTGATGAGTTCAAGGGTTTTCTCCACTTTCTCTTCTAATATATTTATTGTGTCTGACCTTATGTTAAGGTCTATGATCCACTTGGTCTTAGAGCCTGAGCTATTGGTGTTCTTTTCAGGAAGTTGTCACCTGTGCCAATGAGTTCGAGGCTTTTTGCCACTTTCTCTTCTATTAGATTTAGTGTGTCGGGCTTTATGTTGAGGTCTTTGATCCACTTGGACTTAAGTTTTGTGCAAAGTAATAACTATGAGTCTAATTTCATTGTTTTAAATGTCGACATCCAGTTAGACCAGCACCATTTGTTGAAGATGCTGTCCTATTTCCATTGTATAGTTTTTTCTCTGTCAAAAATTAAGTGACTATAGATGTTTGGGTTCATTTCTGGGTCTTCAGTTTAATTCCATTGATCCACTGGTCTGTTTCTATACCAGTATCATGCTGTTTTTATTACTATTGCTCTGTAGTACAACTTGAAATCTGTGATGGTAATACCACCAGATGTTTTTTTTTTTTTGTTTGTTTGTTTGGTTTTTTTTTTTTTTTGGCCATCCTGCCAAAAGCAATATACAGATTCAATGCAGTTCCTATGAAAATACCAACACAATTCTTTATAGACCTGGAAAAAAAAAAACCAATTCTCAAGGTCATATAGAATAACAACATATCCCGAATAGTTAAATCAATCCTGTGCAATTAAAAAAAAAAACACATCTGGAGATATCACCATCCCAGATATCAAGCTATACTACAGTTTTTGCTGATTCTTATAGGCAAGGGAAACTACTGTTACTCAGTATTATCAAGGAAGAAAATGAAGCCTAAAGACATAATGACATTAAACAATGATTATAAAAGAACCTGACTTGAAATATAGTTGCCTTTAAGGAGGTATCTGAATGGTTATAACTCTCCCATGATAGGTAAGAAACAGTAGTGCTTATCCATTCTTTTTTTTAAATATTTACTTATTACTTCAGGTTACATCTCCATTGCAGTGACATCTTTCCACCCCTCCCAGTCCCACCCTCCCACCCTCTACCCCCATCCCTTCCATCCCACTCCTCTGGAGTGGAGTGTCCCTACATATCAGTCCCCTGCCTCAGCTCAGCAGTCCTGTGCTTTCCATTCTACGCCCACTTCAGGAAACAGGCTCAGAGAGAAACCAGGTCTTCATTAGTTGCTACCACAGTCTATGGTGAAGAACACACATTTTCAAAGTCTCTTAAATTTGATGACAAGAGTCTAGTAGTATAACTTGCTTAAAAAAATGTTCAAGGGAAATAAAACCAAGAATAATAGTTGTAGTGATTTCCGTTGTAGCAAAATAGATTTCCTGTCCTTTGGAAAAAATTCAAATAATTAAAAGTAATGTGCATAAAAGTGACCTGAACAGTAATGAGATAATAACTTTTCTAGCTGTGTTTGAACACTGGCTTTGTAATTTTATCCTCCAATGCATCTCAGTATTCATTCACATTTATTGATTGTTGGCAACAGTCAAGCATTAACAACAACAACAAAAATATTCTGCAAGCAAAAACTTAGTGTTTTTGGCAACTGAGGGAACAATAAAGACATGTCCTCACTTTCCTTATCATAGAGAAATCTAGTTTTCTACATTTTTAGTAATCTGAATGTACAAATAATTCTTGTAAGATGGAATCCTAATGTACATTCACTTGACTGTAAACATGTTTGGAACTTGTTATCTACAGGTTTTACCAGAAGATAGTCATTTTATATGACTATCTTCAGGAGCCTACTATTGTGGTTTGATTCTTTCTTTTTGGTGCTGGGTATAGAACCCAGGGCAGAACTACATCTCTGGCCCCATTTTCTGTAACTCTACATTAGAATATCAAAATCTATTGCAGCAACAAAACCATAAAATAGATATCATTTAACTACAGTAGAAAAAGACTTTAGCCGGGCTGTGGTGGCGCACGACTTTAATCCCAGCACTTGGGAGGCAGAAGCAGATGGATCTCTGGGAGTTCGAGGCCAGACTGGTCTACAAAGTGACTCCAGGACATCCAGAGATGTTATACAGAGAGACCCTGTCTCAAAAAGAAAAAAAAAGAAAAAGACTTTAAATGGTACATAAAGAAAATATATTAAACTCTAAAGCCACATTATTCAAACAAGGGTGGACCTGTGTACTTACTAATTACTTGGTCAGGGTGTATTTAGTTCTGGCTGGCCTTGAACTCACAATTCTACTGCCTCAGCCTCTCCATTGCTGGGATAACAGTTATGTGTCAGTGCACTTGGCTTATGTGGTACTTTTAATCTCAGTTACTATAATAAAATTGTTTTCACCAATTGCAAGGTCAAAAAAAAAAGAAGTAGCATGCCTTTATTGCTGTTGCAAGAAAAGTGATAGACAACTGTCACTGAACACAGTGCTCTCCTTAGATAGATATTAACATGCAAAGATCTTCATATGTTGACTATGATCTACTTCTGTGCACCCAGGCATGCATGTTCTAAATGACACTATTTATTCTCCCATACATGGATGTCTGCATGGATCAGTTCAGATATTTGACAAGAGCTTTCCAGGTTTCTGCCCAATGTCTGACCTGTTTCTGTGCCCAAAGGATATAGAAATGCCAAGCACAGTCCACATCTTCTCTGTAAGGAGACAGAACACAAAAGCACATCTTCAATGCAACATGGCAGTTGAGGGTAAGTAAAGGGGAGAAAGGCCCCACCTGGAGACTGAATAAACTCAGTTCAGGATGCAGCCACCTATCCCCTGAAAACAAGGTTCTGCTGGACAGTATCTTTTTAATAGCAAAGGACAGAAAGAAGACTGAAGTGATCCTAAGAATCTTTGCTCATAGGCCAACTTCCTCCACGTGTTCCCGGATGCTAACACTAGCGCTGACACTAACAAGATTGAGGAACTATAGAACTATTAGACCATTATTAGTGTGAAATATATTCTTTCTTGTGAGTTATAATTTCACAGGTGATTTGAGACAAAGGTGCATTTCAAAGGTGAAAAGGAAACAACAATCAAACCACAATTTTGCTCTAATGTACCCTCTGCAAGTAAGCAGCTACCAGAACTGGTATCAAAACACATTTTGTCATGCTATAACAATATATCATACTCTGAAGCAAAGCTTAATATATATATATATATATATATATATATATATATACACACACATACATATATGTATATATGTATGTATTTGGAGATATAGAAGAAAATGAGATAATGATGAAATCATTGTTCTTTTGCAAATTTTTAATTTAAAAGAAGCATAAATAAGATATTAAATCAGAATATGAGAACATATGAAACAGATTTGGCTCAGCCTGTCCTCAATTTAGAATATTATATCTTCTTAAATTTAGCTTAATACCTTACTGACCCTGGTGTTAATTTTGTAGATGGGATGAGAATTAGTAATATGTCACTTCAGTATACTTAAGTCAAAGCAAACCTGTGTTCTTTGTTTCAACAGCTGTTAAAGAGGAAAATTTTATGTAAGGAGGATTACATATTTAGATTGCAGAAGAAAATAATATTTCAGAGGTCTGTTGTATTTTTAAGTTAAAAATATTTTAACACATCTTCAAATACTTATGGCATGGGGCGAGTATTTTTATTCTCCAAAAACAAAGAGAAAAGATGCTGATCTTTTAAAGATTTTTTTTGTCTTCCTGAATATTTTCTCTTGAAAAAAGTGTCTGTCTGTTCATTGGCTTAATAGCTGAACAAATGGTGCTTTCAATCTTGTGTAATTTTGTCTAAGTATTTGTCATTTCCTAGGAATAGTGCCAGGTGGACCCTGGAAACATCACTAGGAATTCACTTCTGTAATAGACACTATGGATCCATAGTTGGTTAGAGGCAAAGAAACATGGTGGTTAAGAGAGACACTTTTTCAACAGGAGTATGTAGATGTGGCTTTCTGGTGAATATACAGAATCAAAGCTGTCTGCTCAAATCTAGGGCAGCAAGACAGGGGCCAGACTCTGCTCTGTGTCTCTCCTTGAGTGACTCCAGCATGCCATTACTGAGCACTGACTTTCACCTATGCTCTCCCTCAATAGATCCTTCACAGCAGGACTCACTATGCATTTACATTGGGAAGATGAAGAAAAGGCTCCAAAGGTAAAGGTTATCATACCCACGTCCTAAAAGTAGAGCAAATTAAATTTAATCCAAATCCTTCTGAGGTCAAACCAGCGCAGCCTCCACTGAATTTAGGAGATGAAAATAATTTGCAATTTTAGCGATTTGTCTTTCACAAGAACTTCTTGAACAACACAAGCAAATGGTCGCCTAGGCTACCTAAATTTCTTCACTGCATTTGCACCTGGGAGCTTCTGAGACACGTTTCCCTTTTTCCAACCCTGAGACTTTCACTATCTTCATCTCATCTTTATCCTCAGTGCTTAGACAGATATGCAGCGCTACAGACCCCCTCAGACATCCCCAGTGCATAAAGAATAAATCAAGGACTATGTCACAAAGTATAAGGACGTTTCCTCATCTATGTTCATAGCAGCCTTATTTGTAATAGCTAGAAACTGGAAACAACCCAGATGTCCCTCAACTGAAGAATGGATTAAAAAACTGTGGTACATCTACACAATGGACTACTACTCAGCTATCGGAAACAACAAAATCATGTAATTTGCAGCCAAATGGATGGAACTAGAGAAGCTCATCCTGAGTAAGCTAACACAGATTCAGAAGGATGCACATAGCATCTCTTCACTTATAAGTACAGGACAACTATACTACAACCAATGCACCAAAGGGAACATGATCATGGATAGATTTGTTACCTGTCCTTGAGACACTTTGCCCTAGTTGTGCTGCCTTGTAGGCCCCCAGTGTATGAGGAGACTCTTGGCCCTCATATGACTGCTGAACTGGGGTTGGAGACTGTTATGTAGGGACACTCCACTCCAGAGGAGTGGGATAGAAATGATAGGGGGTAGAGGGTGGGAGGGCAGAACTGGGAGGGGTGGAAAGAGGACACTGTGATGGAGATGTAACCTGAAGCAATAAATAAATAAATTTAAAAATATTAACAAGTGATTCTCTAGTCCATGTTTTTTTTCTTTAGACTGGGAGAAATAATGAATAACACAGGTGCAGTAGTGAATAACATGGCTGTGCAATGTCTAAATTCTATGGAATATTGTATTCTGTGTCATGGTTGTAGTAATTTTCTTGCTTGATGTTTTGTGCCATTAATTTTGCCATCTATAGAGAGCATAGTTGTAGGTCAGTACCTAGCAAGGTGGCTGGATACAAAATTAATTCAAAAAAATCAGAATCCCTTCTTTATACAACAAACAAACGGGCTGAGAAAGAAATAAGGGAAACAACTCCCTTCACAATAGCCACAAACAATATAAAATACCTGGGGGTAACTCTAACCAAGCAAGTAAAGGACCTGTACAACAAGAATTTCAAACTCTTGAGGAAGAAATTGAAGAGGCCTTTAGAAGATGGAAAGATCTCCCATGCTCCTGGATAGGTAGGATCAACATAATAAAAATGGCCATCCTACCAAAAGCAATATATAGCTTCAATGCAATTCCTATCAAAATACCAACACAATCCTTTACAGACATGGAAAAAGCTATTCTCAATTTCATATGGAACAACAACAAAAAAAAAAAACCCAGAATAGCTAAATAAATCCTGTACAATAAAAATATCATATGGAGGTATCACCATCCCAGATTTCAAGCTGTACTACAGAGCAATAGTAGTAAAAACAGCATGGCAGTGGTATAGAAACAGATCAGTAGATCAATGGAATCGAATTGAAGACCCAGAAATAGACCCACACACCTATGGCCACCTAATTTTTGAAAAAGAAGCCAAAACAGCACAATGGAAGAAGGACAATATCTTCAACAAATGGTGCTGGTCCAACTGGATGTCCACTTGTAAAAAGAAAGAAATTAGACCCATACTTATCACCTTGTACAAAACTTAAGTCCAAGTGTATCAAAGACCTTAACAAAAGGCCGGTCACACTAAATCTACTAGAAGAAAAAGTAGGAAAAACCCTCGAACTCATTGGCACAGGTGACAAGTTCCTGAACAGAACACCAACAGCTCAGGACCTGAGACCAACAATCAATAAATGGGACCTCATGAAACTGAAAAGCTTCTGTAAGGCAAAAGACACTGTCATTTGAACAAAATGGTAAACTACAGACTGGGAAAAAATCTTCACCAACCCCACATCTGACAGAGGGTTAATATCTAAAATCTACAAAGAACTCAAGAAATTAAATGCCAAGAAACCAAATCATCCAATCAAAAAATGGGGGACAGAGCTAAATAGAGAATTCACAAAGGAGGAATCCCTAATGGCTGAGAGACACTTGAAGAAATGCTCAACATCCTTAATCATCAGAGAAATGCAACTCAAGATGACTCTGAGATTCCATCTCATACCTGTCAGAATGGCTAAGATCAAAACCTCAAATGACAGCACATGCTGGTGAGGGTGTGGAAAAAGGGGAACCCTCCTCCATTGCTGGTGTGAGTGCAGGCTTGTGCAACCACTATGGAATTCAGTATGGTGATATTTTAGAAAACTTGGAATAGCTCTGTCTCAGGACCCAGCCATAGCACTTCTGGGTATTCACCCAAATGACTCCTCATGGAATCATAGGAAGTTTCCTCATCTATGTTCATAGCAGCCTTATTTGTAATAGCTAGAAACTGGAAACAACCCAGATGTCCCTCAACTGCAGAATGGATCAAAAACCATGGTACATCTACACAATGGAATATTACTCAGCTATCAGAAACAATGAAATTATGCAATTGCAGCCAAATGGATGGAACTAGAGAAGCTCATCCTGAGTGAGCTAACCCAGACTCAGAAGGATGCACGTGGCATCTATTTACTTATAGTAGGATTTTAGCTATATAGTACAGGATATCTATACTACAACCAATGCACCAAAGAGAACATGGACATAAACTTTTTCTTGTTTCTTTGTTTGTTTTTTAGTTTTCTCTCCCTGGCAATGAGACACTTTTCACTGTTGGTACTGTCTTGTAGGCCCCCAGTGTATGACTTCTGAACTGGGGCAAGTGGACACTCCACTTCAGAGGAGTGGCATGGAAGGGTTAGGGGTAGAGGGTGGGAGGGCGGTGCTGGGAAAGGGGGAAAGAGGACAGTATGATGGAGATGTAACCTGAAGCAACAAATAAATAAATTTATTTATTAAAAAACTGGATCAACTAAACAGAGGTTTATTTTATTTTCCAATCAAAACTGTCCTCATACAACACTCCAGGTTCTTTTACTTTCCTTTTTTCTTTTTCTTTTTAGAGGTGAAATGTAACTATGTTTTCAAACTCATGTGCCAAAATAATCCAAATGCATTAGATATCCCAGTTGTGGGCCTAAGCGTCTTTATGAGCCCCATTCTGGTGTCCACATATATCTTGGCTTTACCATTCAGTTAACAAAATCATGTTCCAATTCATTTCAGCATGTTTTCAGTCTGGGAACATTAGAAACACTGTGAGATCAGTGTCCTCATTATTTTCTTCATCTTCCTCTATGACTCTGGGAACACAGCAAATGTCTAGCAGATATTTGACATGTTAGTTTACCTCGAGTATAAAGCAGCAGAGATTACAGTCCTCTCATTGACCATCTCCCCTCTCCTTTTAGAGTTCTAATTCATCATCTCAACATCCAAGGTTTTCATTTCTATGATTTTCAAGGCTTAGTTATCATGTTATTATTTTTTTTACATAACTCTGAAACACATAGGGAAGTCACAGAATAGAAACCTTATGACAGTTTAAGAGCAATGCAAAGAAACAGGAAGTCAATTATATCAGAAAATTAATAATGCAAAATGTTTAAAATTTTAAATTAAAACTATTATTTTATCCTATGTCATAAAATTCCAAAATCTATAAAAATTAGCATATTTTTTTTACTTTCACTTAGCAAATCATTTCAGATGCTTAATGAAATGTGTTTCAATAAAATGTTTAAATATTTGAAAATTGCCAAAGGATTACATTTTCTATGAATATAAATAACAAGTGAGAAAAGTTGTGGTTAAGAACTGTGAGAAACAATATGAATAACACGTCATATTGCTAATCAGCTGTTATTCTATGTGGTAGAGACATGAGAAGTGCATGTGTCAAATATGGACTACTGCAATGAAGGCAATACAGGTCGGTACAGAACACAAGAATTAATGCTCTGAATTTTCTACATTCACATGTGAAAACCATAAAATATAAAATTGAATTCTTATTTTAAAAAAGAGTACTGAGGATGGTTCACGAACTCTGAGTTCAGACAGGATACAGAATTTCTATCCTACCCTTTGTCTTCTGTTCAATTTCTCAAGATTTCATTTTGTCAGTTTTTCCTTTGGGAAACGATTAGGATTTTTTTTTTCTGTCACACATTTCCCCAATACTGATTGGCTCTTGTGTTTTAAAGGTGTCACTGCCTGCAAAGCATTTGTAAGGTTGTTTTTTTTTGATCTTTGAAATTGTGCTTCTTACAGCCTAAGTCATTGTCTTAGGTTCTTATTACTCTGAACAGACACAGTGACCATGGTAACTATTATAAAGAAATATATTTCATTGAGGCTGGCTTACAGGATCAGAGGTTTACTCTATTATCACCATGGCAGGAAGCATGCATGGCAGCATTCAGTCAGGAGACCTCAAAGCCTGCCTCACAGTGACACAGTTCCTTCAGCAAGATCACACTCACTCCAACAAGGCCATATCTCCTAATAGTGCCAGTCCCTATGAGTCAAATATTCAACAAAACTGAAGTGGATGCTTAGGGTCCTTGAGTAAAGCCCCAAAATATTGTGTGTGGAAGGAGCTATCTTACTTCCTGTTTGTCTCCATGCCAACAAAACTTGTATGATTGACATCTGCATCTGCTCAGAACAGAGTCATCTTGGGTAAAGGAAGGTGCTTGTCTATGAATCTATGGGGGCAGGGCTATACCTATTCAAACTACCATTGAAGTTGGCCTTGAACTTCCATTTTAGCCGTGACTGGAATTGGGCTCCATACTTTATTGTTCATACCTTCCAATTGCTATAAATACAGGTTTGTGTGACAGTGTCTGATTAGATCTGTATTGATTTTACCAGGAGTTATTTATGGGGGGCTGATGGTGGTATGAATGGTCTCTGTAGTGACTACCAAGTCTTCAGACTGGTGATGCATGAATGCTTGATTGTATGACAACTGCAGGTGTGTATATGTCCTGACGGAGGTTGCTCAAAGGAATGCCACAGCCTCATTTATGACTGTAGTCCTGTTGATTGGAACTGGCCACATGGCAGGTGCTTGATTTTACAGGTGAAAGATATCAGTGTTTAGGCTTGGCTGGAATCTGCTGCCTGCATGTGTACTGCTGAAGCCTCAGGAGGGCATAAGATTGGTGGCATATACACCTGTAGCAGGAGCGGCTAGATGTGAAGGTCCAAGAGCCAATGTATTTTAGCTAAGGCTATTGGTGGATTAATATGTGCACCTGGATATTGGCAGGTTTCTATTCAGAGATCTCTCTAGGAAATTTTTTAAAGGAAAGAGAGAGAGAGAGAGAAAGAGAGAGAGTACAGAGGCAGAGACAGAAAGAGAGAATTAAGATGTATACATATATATATGTATTTATATACACACACAAATTATATATATATAATATATATAATTATATATATATATTATATATATATAATTTGTGTGTATACATATATGTGTATTTATATACACACACAATTATATACAAAATTATATATATATATATAATTTGTGTGTATGTGTGTGTACTGCAGAATTTCATTGAGAAAAACTGTAGTCAATAAGTAATCCACACCATATACACTGACTGATCTTCACTAACTGATAGAAGTGACTCTAATACACATACTGAAAACACTGTGGGGTCGTCAATGTAAAAACTGAAGGTGATGCCCACTGACCATCAGTGCTTAGGAAGTCTTCAGTGGTTGACCAAGGAAGGAATGACAATCAGACCCACCATGTGGTTGAGACTGACAGTTCTCCCCATTGGCTCTGTGACTAGCTTTATCCAGATATGTCAAAGTTATGAGAGTATCTCTGACAATCTACGTGCTATAAAACTAAAGGGAATGCTTAGAGTACTTGGGTCATCCCCCAAAATGTTGTGTGTGGAACATCCTACCTTACCTACTGCTTGTCTCAATGCCGAGAAAGCTTTATGATTGGTGACCCATCAGCTCAGAACATAGTCAACCTGGGTAAAGGAAAGTGCTTGTCACATGAGATTGTCCTTGTAGTATATTCTGTTATTCTTACTTCTTACCTGTTTGTTATCTCCACGGTGTTACTGAATCTGTAAAGTGGAGTCAGACACATCTGAAAATACTTTCTTTTGTGATTAGCGGTCTCTGATAGCTCATGAAAACCCCCTCAGGTCAAATCTTTTCTTTTGCAACAAAGAAATCTGGGTTATTTTCCCTGCTGTCTTAGTAATGTCTTCCTGCTCATTTTATTATAATTTTTATTTTAAAAGTCAATAAAATTCCCAGTAGCCAATTTTTATGGATGAATTTCTGGTTCATCCTGCTACCTGTGAAATAATTTCCTTTCCGTTTCCCTTTCCCCTTCCTTCCTTCTTTCCTTCCTACCTTCCCTCCTTCCTTCCTTCCCACCCTCTCTCTTTTCTTTTTAACAATTGGTATACTGGAATGGAACCCAGGGCCTCACACATACAAGCCAAGAGTTCTCCAGTGAACTATACCTTCAGCCCTACTTGTCCTATGTTTTGATTAAACCTAAATTACCTAAGTTGGCCTTAGAGATGTAATCCTTCTGTCTCAGCTGTTCAAATAACTGAGGATTTTGTATGTGTGTGTGTAGATGGGTATCTATAGATAGATAAAATATATACTTTTGGTTTTCTTTCTTAGATTATCCTTCTAGAGAACAATATTTAAAATAATTTTACAAATGAAAAATACAAACTATTCTTTTAATGTATAACTCTACTATAACCTTCAGTTTATTCCTTTGTGATTGTTATAGCTTAAAGGAATGGTGAGTTTGTATGTGTGTGTATGTGTGTAGGTGTGCACATGTTTGTGTGTATGTTTTAATTCTAGAATTTTGTTTATTTCAAAATATACAAACAATCTCTTGCTTTAAAAGCAACCATCAACCAATTAAAAAAAAGACAGAAAGAACAAATCCAGTACCTTCATGATGCACTGTTGGTGAGGATCAACAATCAATCAATTTTTAGATAATCTACTTAAGGATTAGAAGGATTAGTCAGTCCTTCTTATTAATCAGCCCTTCAGCATTAAATCACTTAGATTTAAAATGTAGTTCAGTTTAAATCAGTTCCCCTGGACTAGAGGTGGGTTAGGTCTTGTAACATTAAAAAAAAAAAAAAGCAAAGCATTTTTAAAAATGAAGCTGGATTTTGATTTGTGTCTGTTATTACTTATGATTGCATTTTAAAAATTGAAATCCCTATTTGTCACAAATGTTAATATAAATTTTATCTGATTTTAAAAGGCTGATCATATTTTTAACATTCTACGACTTTTTGGGTTGTGACTTACATTGCTGCAACAATAGATTATTTCTAAGGAAAGGTTACTATATTTTTCCAGTTTCTCTTTTTTTCCTACAATCATAATAAAAGTTTATTATTCTTTTTCCAAAGAACACACCAATAAATGGTTTTCCTTTCAGGGAATTGCTATGTAGAGCCTATCATTCACAGTCTGTTGCAAATGGTCTGCTTTCAAATTCTTGATGCTAACATGACATTTCTAAATGGGAACAGGAGATGTTTCTGAGTTCTCTGATGATGTAGAATATGCATCCACATGCCAGTCAGTGGCCTGTACATCTAAGCTCTGGCCACTACTCTGCTCAAGACAGGAGCCAGAGCATCTACAGGCACTGAAGTAGTGTCCCAGGACAAGGACCAAGAGAAAGTATTTGCTACTTAATAAGCTCTATCTCCTGTGATACAGAGCAGAACAAATCACACAAGACTGTGAAAGAGCTAAGGGAAGCAATGTAATTATTTTCCCTTGAGAAAGAAGTTTCTTTTGTACCAGAAATGTAGATGTTGTCACTGAACGTGTCAGTCATGAAGTAAAACAGGAAATAACTGATTGTATAATAATCGACTTGTTAACAATTTGGGTGACTGAGCAAACTCTCTGATTAAAGCACTGATTTTGATGTATAACTCTAGAAAACTGTGAAATGAAATAAAAGTAGACTATGAAGCATACTGATAATATCTCTTAATTCACAACATCTTCCATTGTGTCGAAGAGATGAGTTAAGCATTTAGTGGTTGAAAGTTGAAAGGAGACTGAGTCCTTCAAACTAGACACCACTGCTATGCAGCTCCATTGAATGACTTTCTTCAAAGAAGAGAGAATAGAGTGCCAGAAAAAGGATAAGAAAGCTCCTCTGTAGCAAACTCTTTGTTTCTTGAGAACATTCATGTATGTCAGACAAAGACATAAATGGGTGGTAGAATTATTTTCCCCAAGTTTCACAGTATATTTATTTAATGGAGTTAAATCAACTCACCAAAGATGCAAGGAACTCATTTTATCAATTGATGCTAAATAAATACATGAGAGTTTTAAATGATCTCGAAACCAAAAGAGTCTGACAAGGTTAAAACTGTCAAGAGGAGAAAGAGTAAATGCAGAAAAAAAGTTTACTGATTCCGTTTTTTTTTGGCAAATTCATTTACCTCATTTAATGTTTCAGAAAAAAAAACCCTAAAGATTGTATAGTATCTTTATTATGTAAATAAAACTGATAAACCTTTCAGACTTGAAATATTCTGATTTTAATTTCAAAATTCATCCAAAATTCAAATCAGTGCCTATTTTTTCCCTGATAATTCTCATGTGTAATAATTACTTTCTGTACCCAATAACAATATGATACAAATATCTAGCCTTCTCACATTGAGTGTGATTATATAGTTATAATTGTAACAACAAAATGTGCAAGATGCCTTCAGTTACAGCTTGCAGGACAAACCATTTAATTCTTAATACTTGATTTTTTACTTTCTCTTTCTATGCTACAGTGAAACAGATGTTGTTCTCAAGGGATTACCTTGTGACATAGCATGAATGAATGAACATATATACAACAAACTAAGGGTAAATGTACACATAGATAAGAAAAATAATTTTAATTGAGCTAAAACACAGAGTTGTTTGATACTGTCACTACAGTAACAATTAACCAGTGTTGTTAAAATTAATACTTATATTTATTAAAACTTTGGATGTTGAAAAAATAAACTCGTTCATTAAATAGCATACAGAAGGAAACACATCATGCACAAGTAATGTTTAATGCATATCATTTAATTCCTCTTAAAACCAGGATTTTATCATCCTTGAGGAGAGGCTGTGCAGGTTCATGGGTATGGAGAAAAAAGATTTATCATGTGCTTAACAGCAGCTACCAGTTGATTGAATGTAAATGTAGATATCCAAAGTTTAGTTCTGGGTTTCTTTTTCTTGTCCCTGTCCAATGCCAGTTTTCAGTGCCGAATCTAATAAATGTGTTTCAGATCTAAATGGACAACTTTGCTAGTCATCTCAGTTGTCCTTGATGCTATTGATGCTGCCCTTCTCAAAAGTCTATATACTTACTTTTGCATTCAGTGATACCATTTTTCTTTACTTACTCTTTTATCTCTCTGAGCCTCCTTAACAGACTGGGCTTCCTCTGTCCGTTCCATAAAAGTTCATGGTTATAAATGTTTTCATGTAACTTGTTTCCTATTTCAAACATCTCCAAATGGATGACCTCATCCACCCCCATAGTTACAACTCTCATTTTAATGATAATGACTCTCTAATATATAGAAAAACAAGAACTCATTCTGAGATTCAAAACCTTGTGACTATAACAGAGAGGTCTCAAGAATAATAAGACAATGAATACCTATCATATTTTAAATACAGCATCTTCTTCCTCTTCATAAGTTTCATGACTCTGTATTCCAGATAATTCTCAGTATCTCTACCTAGCCATTTAATCCAGAAACTTGAATATTGACTCAATCATCTTCTTTATCACAACACAGTCAAGAAACTGCAATATATGTGGATTATAAACAGACATTTCTCTTTCCTGTCAACAATCCAGATTAAATGGTGTTCAATATTCCTTTTGTTGCTGATTTCAAAAGAATGTATGCAGAGAGAGTAACTAGGTGTTTTTTTTTCTGCCCTCCTCATCCACAATGTCCAATGAATCACATTCATATCAATATGCTATCACTATTATGCATTTGAAGAAAATTTATTGAAGTATAATTTATATACAATAAATTATTTGTGTTTTAAAGTACAGAGTTTAGTAGGCCTTAAACAGACACAGTCCTAGCCAGGCATGGTGGCACACACCTTTTTAAAAAATATTTATTTATTACTTCAGGTTACATCTCCATCACAGTGTCCTCTTTCCACCCCTCCCAGTCCCATCCTCCCACCCTCCACCCCCTATCCCTTCCATTCTTCTCTTCTGAAGTGGAATGTCCCTACATAACAGTCCCCTGCCCCAGTTCAGCAGTCATATGAGGGCCAAAAGCCTCCTCATACACTGGGGGCCTACAAAGCAGCAACACTAGAACAAAGTGTCTCATTGACAGGAGACAAAGTCTATGTTCATGTTCCCTTTGGTGCATTGGTTGTAGTATAGTTATCCTGTACTATATAGCTGAAATCCGATTATAAGTGAATAGATCTGGTGTGCATCCCTCTGAGTCTGGGTTAGCTCACTCAATATCCAAAATTTACAAAGAACTCAAGAAATTAAATGCCAAGGTACCAAATAATCCAATTTAAAAAAGGGGGAACAGAGCTAAACAGAGAATTCACAAAGAAGAATCCCTAATGGCTGAGAGACACTTGAAAAAATGCTCAGAATCTTTAATCATCAGATAAATGAAACTCAGGACAACTCTGAAATTCCATCACACACCTGTCAGAATGGCTAAGATCAAAAGCTCAAGTGACAGCTCATGCTGGCAGGGTATGGAGAAAGAGGAACTCTCCTCCCTTGCTGGTGGGAGGGCAGGCTTGTGCAACCACTAAGAGGTCAGTCTGGTGATATCTTAGAAAACTTGGAATAGCTGGGCCTGGGGATCCAGCTATACCACTTCTGGGTTTACATCCAAATTATTCCTCACCAAATCACAAGGAAGTTTCCTCATCTATGTTCATAGCAGCCTTATTTGTAATAGCTAGAAACTGGAAACAACCCAGATGCACCTCAGCCGATGAATGGATTAAAAAAACTGTGGTACATCTACACAATGGAATACTACTCAGCCATCAGAAACAATGAAATCATGCAATTTGCAGCCAAGTGGATGGAACTAGAGAAGTTCATCCTGGATGAGCTAACCCAGACTCAGAAGGAGTTGTGCATACCTTTAATCCCAGCACTTGGTAGGCAGAATCAGGTGGAACTCTGTGAATTTGAGGTCAGCCTTCTCTACAAAGAGAGTCCAGAACAGCCAGGGCTTGTTACATAGAGACATCTTGTGTCAAAAAACAAAACAAAACAAAAAGCATTAAATAACTTGAAGACATACTCAGCATCCTTAATCATCAGAGAAATGCAACTCAAGACAACTCTGAGATTCCATCTCACACCTGTGAGAATGGCTAAGATCAAGAACCCAAATGACAGCACATGCTGGTGAGGTTGTGGAGAAAGGGGAACAGTCCTCCAGTGCTGGTGGGAATGCAAATGTACAACCACTATGGAAATTAGTCTGTGATATCTTAGAAAAATTAGAATAGGGCTGGAGAGGTGGCTCAGAGGTTAAGAGCACTGGCTATTCTTCCAAAGGTCCTGAGTTCAATTCCCAGCAACCACATGGTGGCTCACAGCCATCTACATTGAGATCTGCTGCCCGGGCATATATGTAGAGCAAATACTGCATAATAAATAAATTAATTAATAAAAAAAAGAAAAATTAGAATAGCCCTACCTCAAGACCCAGCCATACCAGTTCTGGATATCCACCCAAACGATTCCTCACCAAACCATAAGGACTTCTCATCTATGTTCATAGCACTCTTATTTGTAATAGCTAGAAACTGGAAACAGCCCCACAACCAAGGAATGGAAAAAAAAATCTGTGCTACATCTACACAGTGGAATATTACTCAGCTATCAGAAACAAGGAAATCATGCAATTTGCAGCCAAATAGATGGAACTAGAGAAGCTCATCCTGAGTGAGCTAACCCAGACTCAGAAGGATGCACATGACATCTATTCACTTATAATCAGATTTTAGCTATATAGTACACTATAACTATACTACACCCAGTGCACCAAAGGGAAAAGGAACATAAACTTTGTTTCCTGTCAGTGAGACACTTTGCCCTAGTGATGCTGCCTTGTAGGCCCCCAGTGTATGAGGAGGCTCTTGGCCCACGTATGACTGCTGAACTGGGTGGGGCAGGGACTGATGTGTAGGGACACTCCACTCTGTAGGAGTGGGATAGAAGTGATAGGGGGTAGAGGGTGGGAGGGAGTACTGGTAGGGTTGGAAAGAGGGTACTGTGATAGCGATGTTACTTGAAGTAATAAATAAATATTAAATTAAAAAAGAAATGAACACAGTCCCTATATTAGGCATCCGAGGCTGCCATAGAAAAAAATCAAAAATTGTGTGATTAGCCAACAGAATTTTTTCATTTTTATTATATTGTTTATTTATTACATCAAGTTACATCTCTATCATAGTGTCCTCTTTCCACCCCTCCTGGTTCCAACCTCCCACTCTCTCCTCCTTCTCCTACCCATCCCATTTTTCCAATGTGAAGTGTCTCTACAAATCAGCCCCTCTCAGTTCAACAGTCATATGAGGGCAGAGAGCTTCTCTTGCACTGGGGGCCTACATGATAGCACCCATAGGGTAAATTGTCCAGTTGCTAGGAAATAAAGTCTATGTTCCTGATCTTTTCGGTGTATTATTTGTAGGGTAGTTATCCTGTACTATCTGGCTAAAGTCAAATTATAAGTGAGTAGATGCCATGTGCATCTTTCTGAGTCTGGGTTAGCTCACTCAGGATGAGCTTTTCTAGTTCCATCCATTTGCCTACAAATTGCATAATTTCCTTGTTTCTGATAGCTGAGTAATATTTCATTGTGTGAATATACCACAATTTTTTTTTTATCCATTCATCATTTGCGGGACATCTGAGTTGTTTCCAGTTACTACCAATGATAAATAATGCTGCTATGAACATAGATGAGAATTTATCCTTGTGGTTTGGTGAGGAATCTTTTGGGTGGATACCAAAAGACCCAATGAGTGGGTCTCAAGGTAGAGCTATTCCAAATTTTTTAAGATATCGCCAGACTGATTTCATAGTGGTTGTAAAAGTTTGCACTCCCACCAGCAATGAAAGAGTGTTCCCCTTTCTCCACAACCTTGCCAGCATGTGCTGTCATTAGAGTTTTTGATTTTAGGCATTTTAGAGGTGTGAGATAGAATCTCAGAATTGTCTTGAGTTGCATTTCTCTGACAAGTAAGGATGTTGAGAATTAATTCAAATGTCTCACTGCCATTAGAGATTACTACTCTATGAATTCTCGGTTTTACTCTATTTCTTATTGTTTGATTGGATTATTTGATTTCTTGGTGTTTGATTTCTTGAATTCTTTATAAATTTTGTATGTTATCCCTCTGTCACAGTGGGTTGGTAAAGATCTTTTCCCATCTGTGGATTGCTGTTTTGTTCTAGTGACAGTGTCCGTTGCTGTATAGAAGCTTTTCAGTTTCATGAGGTCCCACTTATTGATTGTTGGTCTTCTAGCCTGAGGTATTGGTGTTCTGTTCAGGAAGTTGTCACCTGTGCCAATAAGTTTGAAGCTGTTCCCACTTTCTCTTCTATTAGATTTAGTGTGTCAGGCTTTATGTTAAGGTCATTGGTCCACTTGGACTTAAGTTTTGTAAAAGGTGATAAATATGAGTCTAATTTCATTCTTTTACATGTCAACATCCAGTTAGACAAGCATCATTTGTTGAAGATGCTATCTTTTTTCCATTGTACAGTTTTGGCTCCTTTGTCAAAAATGAAGTGACCATAGGTGTGTGGGTTCATTTCTGGGTCTTCAGTTCAAATCCATTGATCAACTGGTCTGTTTTTATACCAGTACCATGCAGTTTTTATTACTGTCACTCTGCAGTATAGCTTGAAATCTGGGATGGTGATACTTCCAGATTTTTTTTTTTTTTTTTTTTGTGTGTGTGTGGGATTGATTTAGTTATTCTGGGTTTTTTTGTTATTCCATATGAAGTTGAGAGTTGTTTTCTCCAGGTCTAAAAAGATTTTTGTGTTGGTATTTTGATAGGAATTGCATTGAAACTGTATATAGCTTTTGGTAGGATGGCCATTTTTTATGATGTTGATTCTACCTATCCATGAGCTTCAGAGATCTTTCCATCTTCTGATGTCCTCTTCAAATTCTTTCTACCAGGTCTTGAAGTTCTTGTCTTTCACTTGCTTGGTTAGTGTTACCCCCAGGTATTTTGTATTGTTTGTGGCTATTTTAAAGGGTGTTGTTTGCCTAATTTCCTTCATGGCCCATTTATCTTTTGTATAAAGAAGGGCTTCTGATTTTTGTAGTTAATTTTATATCCAGACACTTTGCTGAAGGTGTTTATCAGTTGTAGGAGTTCTCTGGTGGAATTTTTGGGATCACTTATGTATACATCATATTGTCTGCCATAGGGATAATTTGGCTTCTTCTTTTCCAATATGTTTCCCCTGGATCTCCTTTAGCTATCTTATTGCTCAAGCAAGAACTTCAGGTATTGTGATGAAGAGATATGGCAAAAGTGGACATCCTTGTTTTGTCCCTGAGTTTAGAGGAAATGCTGTAAGTTTCTCTCCATTTATATTGATGTTGGCTACTGGCTTGGGGTTTATTGCCTTTATTATTTCTAGATATACCCTTTCTCTCCAGGACATTTAGCATGAAGGGATGTTGTATTTTTGTCAAATGCTTTTTCAGCATCTATCAAGATGATTATGTGTGTGGGGGGGGTTGTTTGTTTGTTTTTGGTTTTTTGTTTGTTTGTTTGTTTATACTTTCAGCTTGTTATATGGTCTATTATGTTTTTGGATTTTCATATGTTGAACCATCCTTGCATTCCTGGGTTGAAGTGTACTTGACATGGTGTAGGATACTTTTGATATTTTCTTGGATTTGGTTTGCAAGTATTTTATTAAGTATTTTTTGCATCTATGTTCATGAGGGAAATTGGTCTGAAGTTCTATTTCTTTGTTGGGTCTTTGTGTGATTTAGGAATCAGGGTGACTGTGGCCTCATAGAATGAGTTTGGCATTAGTATGGCATTAGTGTTGGTATTAGCTCTTGTCTGAAGGTCTGGTAGAATTCTGAGCTAAAACCATCTGGCCCTGAGTTTTTTTTTTTTTTTTTTTTTTTGGTTGGGAGGTTTTTAATGACTGTTTCTATTTTCTTAGTGTTTATGGGGGCTGTTTAATCTGTTAACCTGATCAAGATTTAACTTTGGTTAGTGGAATCTGTCAAGAAAATTGTCCATGTCATTTAGGTTTTCAAATTTGGTGGAGTACAGGTTTTTGAAGTAAAACCTAAATATTCTCTGGATTTCCACAATGTCTATAGTTATTTCCCCCTTTTCATTTCTGATTTTGTTAATTTGGGTTTTTTCCTTCTGCCTTTTAGTTAATTTGGCTAAAGGTTTGTCTTTTTTGTTGATTTTCTAAAAAAAAATCAACTCTTGGTTTCATTGATTCTTTGTGTTGTTCTTTTTGTTTCTAAGTTGTTGATTTCAGCCCTAAGTTTGATGATTTCCTGCCTTCTGCTCCTCTTGGGAGTGTTTGGTTGTTTTTTTCCCCCCAACTCTTCCAGTTCTGCTGTTAATTTGCTAATATGAACTGTCACAATTTTCTTTTTGAAGGCATTTAGTGCTATGAACTTTCCTCTTAGCACTGCTTTCATTGAATCCATAGGTTTGGTTATATTGTACCTTCATTTTTGTTAGATTTTAAGAAGTCTTTGATTTCCTTCTTTATTTCTTCCTTGACCCAGTAGTCATCCACTAGAGAGTTGTTCAGTTTCCACTAATGTGTAGACTTTCGGTTATTTCTGTTGTTGTTGAAGTTCAGCTTTATTCCATGGTGGTTTGATAAGATACAAGGGGTTATTTCAGTTTTCTTGTATCTGTTGAGGCATGTTTTGTGTCAAACTATATGGTCGATTTTGGAGAATGTTCCATGCAGTGCTGAGAAGAAGGTGTATTCTTTTGTGTTTGGGTGAAACATTCTGTAGATATCTTTTAGGTCCCTTTGGTTTATGATCTCTGTTAGATTCATTATTTCTCTGTTTGGTTTCTGTCTTTATGACCTGTGCGTTGTGAGTAAGATGTTGAAGTCTCCCACTACTAATGTGTGTGGATTGACATGTGGTTTAAGCTTTAGAAGAGTTTCTTTTACAAATATAGATGCCTTTGTATTTGGGCATATATAGTCAATATTGAGATGCCATCTTGATGAATATTTACGTTAATATTTATTTTAATGAGAATGTAATGCACTTCTCTATCTTTTTTTATTAACTTCAATTGAAAGTCTAATTTATTTGATATTAAGATGGCTACTCCAGCTTGCTTCCTGCTCCATTTGCTTGGAAAAACTTTTCCCAGCCCTTTACTCTGAGGTAGCATCTATCTCTGTTAGTGAGATGTGTTTTTTTTTGTATGTAGCAAAAGTATGGGTCTTGTTTATGGATCCATTCTGTAAGCCTGTGTCTTTTTATTGGGGAGTTGAGTCCATTGATGCTGATGGATATTAATGACCAAAGGTTTTTATTTTCTGTTATTTTAATGTAGGTGGTAGTTGTATGTTTCTCTTGGTTTAGCTGCAGTGGAGTTTTTTGCTTCCTCTGTTTTGTTAGGTGTAGTTATCTTCTCTGGGTTGGAATTTTCCTTCTAGAATCTTCTGTAGTGCTTGATTTGTTTGTAGATACTGTCTAAATTTGGCTTGTCATAGAATATCTTGTTTTCTCCATCTATGTTGATAGAAAGTTTTGCTGGGTATAGTAGTCTGGCTGCACACCTATGTTCTTTCAGGTCTTCTGTCCAGGCCCTTCTGGCTTTTGAATTTTCTGAGGAGAAGTCAGGTGTAATTCTGATGGGTCTACCATAATATATTACTTGACCTTTTTTTCTTACAGCTTTTAATATTCTTTCTTTGTTATGTATATTTGGAGTTGCAATTATTATGTGGCAACAGGAGTTTCTTTTCTGATCTAATCTGTTTGGGGTTTTGTATGCCTCTTGAAATTTTACTGGCATCTCTTTCTTTAGGTTTGGGAAAATTTCTTCTATGATTTTGTTGAAGATATTTCCTGGTCTTGGAGTTGGGAGTCTTCTCTTTCCTCTATGCCTATAATTCTTAGGTTCTGCCTTTTCATTGAGTCCTTAATTTCTTGGATGTTATGGGTGAGAACTTTTTTAGATTTCTCGTTTTCTTTCGTCGTTGTACTGATTTCTTCAATCGAATCTTCCATGCCTAAGATTCTGTCTTCCATCTCTTGTATCCTGTTTTTGATACTCATGTCTGTAGTTCCTGTTCTTTTCCCTTGATTTTCTACCTCCAAGATTATCTCTGATTGCGTTTTCTTTATTGCTTCTACTTCAAACTTCAAGTCTTGAACCATTTTCCTCATTTTATACATTTCCTGTATTTGCTTGTCTTTGTGTGCAAGTCATCCAAATCTTTCAAATCTTTGAGTGCGTTGTTGAAACAAAAGTTTTTAAAATTATTCAACACTTATTTATCGGCAACTATATTCACTTATAAACACTTAACTACTAACCCTACGAATTACTACAACCCCTACTACCTAACTTCTAACTTCTATGGATAACTATTACAACTATTTTCATAACCTTTAGATGGATACAGTCTATGGGGCAGGTCCTCAGTCGCCAAGAACACAGTCTCAGTGGTAGACTGTTTAGTGCACTTAGCAGTCTTTCCTCTGGAATATCTCAGATGTAGATCAATCAGGATTAATTGGCTATGGAGACTTTACCTTAAATAAGCTTGAGGCTTTCTTCTCTCTGGAAGACCTCAGCCTTCTGTAACCCAACTTATTTCCTTTGTATCAGCAACTCTGCAGCTCTGCCTCATCTTTAAAGCTGGCCACAGTTTCTTTCAGACTACTGTTTGGACAGGTCAAACCCCTCTAGGCAAAAGCTGAGCCACAGGGTTTAGTCTCTGCTTACCAGGTTCTTTCTGCCTCAGAGAAATCTGGCCATCAGTCCACCAGCACTTTCTCTATCAAAGGATACAAACTACTTGTTGTCCTTTCTAGCATGAGGACTCGCTACCATCAGAGCTCTCTACCATGGGGCCCCCTAGCATGGGTCTCCATCCACTTGTCCTTAAATAGGATCTCTCCTTGTTCCACCTGTCTTCAGCTTCTGGGCTTTGCCCGCTTAGCAGCTGAAAATAATGCCAGGGCATAAACCTTGTTTTTAGTCCATAGAGTCTCCTCTTGTTTCACCTGGCTTCCTTGTTTAGTCCATAGAGACTCCCCTCATTTCACTTGACTTTATCCTTGTTTTTAGTCCATAAGCTCATAGGCTAATTGCCCATAGGCAAGTTGACCATCATGCCCCGAATTAAGAGACTGTATCAGAAACCCCTAGATATTTACTAAATATAATTTATATTAATCTAACTCCTTATACTTTGTCTCTTTCCTGTTGTGTTGGTCTGCTTTGGCTTGGAGGTATCTAATGGTATTCTCCATTGCTCTCATTTGTAAAATTGAGGATTCTTTATATTCTTTCAGTGAGTTAATTTCTTCTTTTAAGGACTCCATCATTTTTCTCAGTATAGATTGGTCATCATTTTCTTGTGTTTCAGCTGTGGTGGGATGTTCAGGGCTTGGTGTGCTAACCTTGCTGAATTTTGTTAGAGTCATATTTCCCTGATTTTTGTTTTTGTTCTTTTGCTGACCTTTAGCCATCTGGTTGCCCTAAGCTGATTATTCGTGATGTCTTCTGGACAGTTTCAGCAGCACTGCTGGTCCTCTTTAGTGTGTTGCAATGACCATTTGAATATTGGGTGCTCAGGTCACCGGGAGGTACCTCTATCTGGCAGTTGGAGCTGCTTCCCAAGACCCTGCTATGATCTGTCCTGCGGAGACTGTATTGGTGCAGGAAGATCAGCCCTCTGCCCTGTCAGGGCACAATGATCTTCCAAGTGATTGTACATTCAGTAGAGGGACCTTTCTATTCCACACCTTTCTGAGTAAGCCTTTCTGAGTAAGGCATATGCCTGTGCCTCCCAGCCAGCCACTCTCCTGGAGATAAATCTTGGTGAACATGCTGCTCTCCTGCATGGAATACCTGGGTGCACCAGAAGCTGGGGAATACCCCTGTCTGAGGTTTGGAACTATTCTTTGGGTATTTACGTGGCTTTTGCCCGCTTCTGCTACAGGGTCCATGCTGTCCTCTATTCTGCGCAGAGCTCCGTGCTGACCTCTGCTCTGTACTCCAGGCTGCTGGCCTCCTCTTTGGTCCCTGAGCCTATGCTCTGGGCCACTGGCCTCTGCTTTGTGCCCCAAGCCTGTGCCCAGTGCAGATGACCTCCGCTTTGGGCACCTAGCCTGTGCCTCACACAGTTGGCCTCTGCTTTGGGCCAACAGAAATTTATTTTTCTGTACTTCTGGAAGCTAGATGTTCAAGGAAAAAATTCTGACTCGATCAATGTGGGTTGTAACGTTGTTATGCAGATGGAAGATGATTACCTTTATATTTCTTTGTTCTCACATGTCTCAGGAAGGAGAGAGAGAGAGATAGATGATAGGTAGATGATAGATAGACAGATAGGTAGATAGATAGATGATAGATAGAAAATGAAGACAGATACATGATTAATAGATGATATATATATATAGATATAGATAGATAGATACATAGATATAGATGGTTGATATTTTAGATAGATGATTGCTAGATTATATGTATAGATATAGTGGATAGATAGATGACAGACAGACAGACAGACAGACAAATCATAGATAGATCATAGATACATGGTGGATAGTTTTCCTGTATACTGTATCTCTTCTTACATAAACACTAATCTCATAGGATCAAGTGTCTAATCTTATGATACTATTTAAAGTTAATTATGTTATTATAGATGCTACGTCCAAATTCAGCCACGTTATTTTCAGTGAGCAAATCATGATTAATAGCATTTTCTGTGTTGTTGTTGTTTATTTATTACTTCAAGTTATATCTTCATCACAGTGTCCTCCCTTGACCCCTCCTGGTTCTACCCTCTCACCCTCGCCTCCCTCTCCCACCCAACTCACTCCTCTGAGGTTGAGTGTCCCTATATATTAGCCCCTCTCAGTTCAACAGTCATATGAGGGCTAAGAGCTTCCTCTTGCACTGGGGGCATACATGCTAGCACCCCTAGGGAAATTGTCCCTATAATAGGTAACAAAGTCTAGGTTCCTGATCCTTTTAGTGTATTGGCTGTAGGATAGTACATACCCTGTACTATATGGCTAAAATCCAACTATAAGTGAGTAAATGCAACGTGCATCTTTCTGAGTCTGGGTTAACTCACTCAGGATGAGCTTTTCTAGTTCTACCCATTTGGCTGCAAATTGCATGATTTCATTGTTTCAAATAGCTGGGTAGTATTCCATTGTGTAAATGTACCACATTTTTAAAATCCATTCCTTGGCTGAGGGACATCTGGGTTGTTTCCAGTTTATAGTATTACAAATTAGGCTGCTATGAACATAGATGAGATGTCATTGTGGTTTGGTGAGGAATCGTTTGGATGGATACCCAGAAGTGGCTGGGTCTTGAGGTAGGGCTATTCCAAATTTAGTAAGATATCCAGACTGATTTCCACAGTGGTTGTACAAGTTTGCACCCCCACCAACAATGGAGGAGTGTTCCTCTTTCTCCACAGCCATGCCAGCATGTGCTGTCATTTGAGTTTTTGATCTTAGCCATTCTGACAGGTGTGAAATGGAATCTCAGAGTTGTCTTGAGTTGGATTTCTCTGATGATTAAGGATATTGAACATTTCTTCAAATGTCTCCCTGCCATTAGAGATTCCTCTTTTGTGAATTTTCGGTTCAGCTCTGTTTCCCATTTTTTCATTGGATTATTTAGTTTCTTGGTGTTCAATTTCTTAAGTTCTTTATAAATTATAGATATTAACCCCTGTCAGAAGTGGTGTTGGTGAAGATCTTTTCCCAATCTTTAGGTTGCCATTTTGTTTAAATGACAGTGTCCTTTGCCTTAGAGAAGCTTGCAGGGGCCAAGATGGCATCAACCAAGTCGGGTACATTCTGATCATCAGGAAGACTGATTGGACAACTGAAGAAATATACTCCTGCAGAACATTTTCTTAACAATCCAGAATTACTTGTACATATCCTTGGTTTCCACAAATTCACTTCTGAATCAAAGAAGTAGCAATCCAGCAAATGGCTTAACCATAGCAGTGTTCTCTATCCTCATAATACTTTGCCTTACACACAGTTCCACAGACTTGGGTTATAACTATTTATTTTTTGTTTATTTTTTTCCCAATTTGCAGCCAGTTTATGACATTTATTTATTTTTCCTTGTGTTTCAGTAGTTCTTTATTTTTAAATGCATTTTGATATAATCTTTGAGTATTCATATTAATACATTAATATTTTTGTACTTAATGTACAAAATTAAGTATACCATGTCTTTTGATTATATAGATGAAGAAATTTTCTATTCTTTCCAAATCTCTCATCTGAAATGTCCCCTTTCCACCTTTCATTCTTTTGCACTGTTGTTTTTGTTTGGGGAGTATTTTTATTGTTTGTTTTAAATTACTGAAACCAATTAGTACTTCCAGAGTTTGCACATGTAGAGTATCATCCAAGGAAACATAAGCAAACTACCAAGGGCCATATTTAATGCAAATACTTGGAGGTATTCATAGAATAGAAGAGCCTAGTTCTTTGCCTTTTTTTTTTAATTGTTGAGTAGTGTTTTGACAAATAATATATCACTATTTTTTTATCCAGGAACCTCTTGCAAGATGTTTGGGATGTGTATAATTATACACAGAACATCTACAAACACTTATATGCAAGCCCTTTATTATGCATTTGCTTTGGTTTATTTAGAAAACACATCTGGAAATGAAATTATTTGTTTGTTTATTGTCTGATCATTTTAATATTTTATTAGTAAGAATCAGTAGGAAGTCCACGATGTTTTCAAAACTCCCTGTGTTTTAAAGATTGGAACTCCATTGCATCATTTCTGAAAAACTTATCAAGATCCAGCATTAGGCTTTCTTTTCCAGAAGACATCTTCCATTTGTATATGATCTTCACTGAACATGGCCTTTCTCATGCCCTAAATAGTAAGATATTTCAGATAAAATTATAGGGAAAATTCTTCATTACAGAAGAATTGATGTTGCAAGTCGTCTGCCCATAATACTTTTAAAGCATGATTTTATGTCTGATGACTCATTCTATTACAGCGTGAAGAGGTGGAGTCTGGTAGTCATGGATGTTCTTACACCTCACATGTACAAGCTATCCCTCATCTCTGGGACATCCTGTATGGACTTTGGGGTTTTTCTGTAATGCTATGCTCTCTTAGTCATTAGAAATTACTATGGAAATTGTCTTAGGGTGAGTGATTTTCTTTTCTTCTTATGTAAATTTGTTTGTTTGTTTGTTTGTTTGTTTTACATCTCAATCATAGCCCTCTCCCTGCTCTCCTCTGGGTCCTTCCAACAGCCCCCTTCCCCCTATACTGCCTCCCCTTATACTCAGAAAAGGGGAGCGAGCTCAGACCCTGCACCATCCCACCCCAGCACATCAGTGGCATCAGGACTGCTGGCAACCTCTTCCAAAGAGTCCAGGCACTGCAGCCCTGTTAGGGGAAAGGGATCAAAAAGCAGGCATCAGAATCTATATCAGAGACAGCCCCTGTTCCATTTGCTAGGGGGCCAACATGCCTACCAAGCTGCCCATCAGTTGCATATGTGTAGCAGACCTAGGTCCAGTTCATGTTCTTTGACTGGTGTTTCAGTCACCTTGAGCCTCCATGGGCCTAGGTTAGTTGTCTCTGTTAGTCTTCTCATGGAGTTCTTGTCCCTTGCAGATTTTTCTATCCTTTCCTCATTCTTCCACAAGTCATCTCACATTCTACCTAATGTTTGGCAGTGAGTCTAAGGACAGAAATCGGGTTTCATAGTTCTAGAGGTTAGGAATCCCAAGATTATAGCACCAGCATATCAGATAACTAGAAAGGCATGCTCTACAGGTTATATAAAAGCAACCCATGGAGCTTCTCATGGCTGGTAAAACAAGCACTTACATATGCTTCTATAGTTAATACAAGTTAAAGAGATTTTGGAATGAAATATCATGTCATAATGGAAAATAATTATGTTCATGATGTATGGGTGGTGAGTTTAGTCTTTAACAGCCTAGCCATTTTTCTGGCACAAAAGGGACTCTCTCAATGTGGCTTAATAACTTTTGGTATAATAATACCATTGGTAATACACTAAAATATGATGACAAATCTAATTTGTATAAAGATCTTCCTTCAAGTCATTTTAAAATTTATGTTGTTTATACCTTGGATCTATGCTGAACAAATTATGGACTCATCTATTTGTATGCATAGTAACCTTTGGATTTAGTGAGTATAGTTGATGTTGTATGTTCCATGTATATAACCTCAAAAGTTTTTTACCTCCACATGTATTTTTTTTTAACTTTACAAACTTATTACCCTTGTCTGTTATGTTCTTCTTGCTACTGAAGCAGATTTCCCTCTATGTGGCAGGACAGAACCATCTCCATTGCTGCCCATGTCTTCTGGTGTGTTCCAAACTCCTTCATTGAACATCACTTTCTGGTACATAATATTTTATTTTCTCATATATCTCAGGTGGGATAGATATCTTTACACACACACACCCAGAACTGTTTCTCTTCCTCATATATCTTTCCATTTCTTTTCCTAATCCTTCTGGAATTACCTCCTAAATAAAAACAGAAACAACACGAATCAATTCTTTCCCAGAAACTGTAACAATAACAGTTATTGGAGAAAAAAACTTACAAAGGACAAAGAATTTCTAAAATTTATGCAGCTTATAATGGACTAGTATATTTAAATATATGTATTTTAAACATGGTGGGATGTTTAGCCTTAAGAACTGAATTGAAAAAAAAAGAGGTATTATTATGGAATTTTCCTATTTACCAATCCTCTTACAAAATGTCTCTTCGCTCAGCAAATTATACATGCTTTGAGTCTACTAAATAGATTCAGTTTAATTATATTTTTTACTATACGTTCATGTTAAATAGTTTTCCTTAAACGTTTAGCTATTAAATCTCCATGCATATATATGTGTGTATGTACATATATATATATATATATGTGTGTGTGTGAGTGTGTGTGTGTGTGTGTGTGTGTGTGTGTGTGTGTGTGTGTGTGTGTG
>CAJQZJ010000279.1:542002-565897 GCA_907164525.1 Lophiomys imhausi
GTGTGTGTGTGTGTGTGTGTGTGTGTGTGTGTGTGTGTGTGTGTGTGGAGGGGGGGCAAGGTTGTGTAGAGGAGCACGTATATGAAGTGTCAAAGGACAATTTATGAGGGTCATTTCTCTACTGTACACTTCCTAGTGATAGAAACCAGGTCTTCATGGCTGGCAGCAAGCACCTATATCTACTGAGATACCATATTGGTCATTAAGTCTTTTTATTTTTCTGAGAGGCAAGAAAATTCTTTGGATGCAGAAGGGCTTTGCTACAGAGAGGATCTGTTTCTAAAGTCATTTTCAACCACTTTCTTGATGCCTAACTCACTTTTAAAAAATACAAATACAAATTTTAGAACATTAAGATTTAGGAAACTCTCCTACAAAACAACAACAATAATAATATCTAAAATTAAGTAGTAATATGTAGAATATTAATATGTGATATCATAGAAAGGAACCTATTCCAAATGTTTTCATGCATAGTAAAGAGTCAACTTTCAGCAGCAAAATGTTCACAAGGCTTTGTGTATATGGATGTAAACTCTCATTTCACAGGCCAAAGATACTTTGAGAGTAAATAATCCTATCTATTTCTACCAGTTGGTTTTCTTCCAATATTCTCTGTGGCAGTAGGTGACAGTATATGAAAAGTGAGCTTATCTACAAGGTACCAAATTAGTTTTGTTTACATAACCCAGAATGCTCACGTGGTCCTGTTGAGGCAGGATTGTCTGTTCTTCAGAATCTGTAAAGTGCTTCCAAAACGGCCAAAGCTTATAACCTGTGGCAAAGCCAAGATGAGAGTTCTCAACTAGTAGGTGATTTTAAATTATCAGGTGTCTTCAAATATCTCATATTTAGGAATTAATGGCTTCAATCTTATCCAGATATTGATATCTATGAATTATTTTCTCAAAATGTGATGTTTAAAAATCACAAATATTTTTGATATTTCTCATAATTTACAGAGTTAGGAGAAAATGTCAGTAACAGTGCTGAAGATTAGTGTGTCCTACATATATAATTTAATATACATGTTTGTATGTGCACGTATTCAAGTATATATAACAAAGCACTAGCCATTTATTATGTTGAAATATTATTTTGGGTTAAATAATATACTGTTGAAATAAATATATCATAATATTAAAAAATAGTGAAGTCAAATGTAGTACATGTATGCTTACACAAAAATCAAATATGTGTGTGAATATTTTCATTCTCAAATATTGCATATATGCCTTCATAAATTATGTGAATGAATAACATATATTCTATAAACATGTATTTCTAACAATTGTTGTAAAAGTATTATTCAAATGTATACTTGTTCACATACAGGATTTGGTATATAAATATTGCAACAATTAAGACAAAAAAATATACGCAAAGACTGCACACAAAAAATGTGTGATTGACGATAAGATCATACTAGAAAGGGATAAAAATGTTATCTATTATCTCTCACACAGTATACTTACTTAGTGGATACTTAATCTTTATTGCATAAATGATTATATTAAACAGTGGATTCCTATTTTCTCATTTCCCAGTTCATGTCTGCTCTTTATTTTGTGACATCACCCAAGTATTTGGCACCACTTGATCTTCATCATGGATTAATATTTATATGCCAGACTCATGAGTACTTGTAGGAATTAGATACTTAATTAAAATGGAAAATGACTTATAAATACTCTGTATATGTTGGAGTGGTAGCAATTTTGCTCATGTCATTTTGGGAGATTACGTATATGTCTAATTCTTGATTTGATTTTAGCAAGAAGGTAAAGAATCAATGTGCATAGTTCTGTGAAACAAATATTTTAATATCTGTACTGAATTTAGTAGCTAGCATCATACCTTTTTCCATGAAGATCTCCACACCCTAGTGTACAGAACTTTTAAATGGCTTTTGCCTGACATGAAAAAAATGACAATTAAGGTCGGATTAATATCACAAATGAGGACATGGGAAGATGATATTTAATGGAATCCTTATTTACCTAGTGATATGGATAGTCAAATCATATGAGTTATGAAATTTGAAAAACTTTTCTTATTCATGTTTTGGGATGGGGATATAAAAAACAAAGAATGACCAGACTAATGTTATGTTACTAACATAGAAGGCAGCAACACAGAGGTCATAATTTGAAGACATCTCCAAAATTTATGTTTAGAATAGTAATCCCCAAGGCAACAATGAAGATGGGGCCTAGTGAATGTGATTAGTACTGCAGAGTTCTGATGACATGGACAGATTAGTGACATCATATATCCTAAACAACATTAGCTCTCAGCGGCAAGGGAGGTGGCTTAGCAGTTAGGAGCATGTACTTGTTTTGTAGAGGACAGGGTTTGTTTCCCAAAATCCATCTCAGAATGCTCACATCCAATGCCTTTTGCCCTGAGAAACTCCTGTATATTAACATACCTAGTAAAATATAATAAACATGCATAATTTAGAATAATAAAAACAAATCATTTAAAAACAATGAGTTCTCGTCCCTCCCATTTTACCATCCATGCCTAGGAAAATAGATCCATTCTAATATGGCCTTTAAAATTTGAATATGGCAAAGTCTAGAAACAGGAGCTACTATAATACTGAAAATTGTAAGAAACACTATACCAGACATGCCCTATAGCAGCAGTAGTTAGGAACCAAAGAATATAAGTTGTCACTACAAACAGAATAACCACAAAAGAGATTTTTTTCCATGAATCTTTAACATGGAAATAAATAAATAAATAATGACAGAACCTAGTTAGCACTTTGATTTTAGCTTAATGAGACTGTGTCTAATTTCTGACCTAAATAACTATGCTTTAATAAATGTATCTTGTTTTAAGCCATTAAGCTTGCAACAATTCGTTATGGCAGCAACAGAAAATTCATCTGCTAGAAAGGAGAGGAGGGTCACAGAAGGACACACACATCCCAGTCAAAGACTTATGAGTGTCTTGCTACTCCCTATAATAGCTCTATCATACTAAACTGTGTCAGGAGGTTATATTTTCTTTAGAAGACTCTCCCTGTGGACCAAGGACAAATGTTATAGGAGTAGACACCATAATTTCTGTAGCTGACATAAAAAAATACCTGTACAGAGTAACAATAAAATATCATGCCATCAGATTTTATGGAAGGTAAATATAAGAAACATCATTTTAAGAAGTGTGTCTTTTTCTTTTCTTTAAACTTGCAGTTGAATCTCTTGTCCCTGAGTTATCAGGCATGGTGGCACATGGCCTGTAACTCCAGCAATTGAAAGGCTGAGGCAGGACAATCACTGCCTTTTCAAGGTCAATGAATTCTCAGCCAGTCCCAATAAGTGACTTTCCACTCATGGGATGCAAAGAAGTTCAACTATACTTACTGGGGAATAGACAGAAAAACAAACAAACAAACAAAAAGACACAAGAGTAAGGGCAACTTTTTGAGAAGGGTTTCAGTGGAGGAGAAAGGGGAGAGATGCCTAAAGGTCATAGAATAAATGTTTGAAATTATCAAATAATATACAATTTTTAAATTATTAAAATGAAGAATCTTTTGGGTCTTATGGTTATCATGACAGTTATATTAGTCCCTTATCTACAAATGTAATATTGAAATTTATTGACAGAACGTAAGCATTCAGTGAAATAAATATTACCATATAACATTCATTTCATTTTTTTACGTTTTTACTCACTTTTCCTTGTTTCCAGAAACAAAGAGCACCACTCTTTAAGCAACAAAAGTTAAACCAGATGAAATCTAATAAGTCAATCTACTTTCTCAAGCTTGAACAAAGGCACAACAGTGCCGTGCATTGGGATTTTGTTCTGTTTTACATGTCCTGGTTTTGTTGTTTCTAAGTATAAGCCATCTCACCCATTATTTTAATATTACCAGTTTTCATATAATTCTATTACATACCTTGTAGCAAAATAATATTATCTTATATTAAATTGTAGTATTCTTAATGTGAAACAATAACAAATGTGCTATTGAAAATTCATTTTGTAAATTGTTTATCCTGGGAATCCTTGCCTTCTCACCATCATCATATGCACATTTTTATTTGGCTTCTACAATAAATCACACAGTGAATATTGCAAATAGTTTTGATTTCAGTGGTAACTCTCATTCAGAGTATCAATTTTCTTATATGTTTCTCTTGAGTGTATGCACAAATTTCACATAAGGACCAAGGAAATGTGGGTGAAAATTAGCAAGGCTATTTATGTACATGGGACTTTCTGGAAGCTTACTTTTCCTTTACCAATTCTAAACTAAGCATAAACACTATGTAACACATATATGTAATTTTTGTGATACTCATACAAGTAAATAAGATATCTAGGTAGATTGTTTTATATCCTCTAGTCCCCGTGAAGGTAGAAGTTCAGTTTTACAACTGACCTTATGAATTATGAATGAGAAACTGCAAAAGGTAGAAGAGGGTTGTCAATCTAAGTGTATAATATCAAAAATATCATAATCTGGGTGTCTGAAGTCTCAGAGCCCATCAGAGGACCCTTGGACATAGGGATAATTTATCCCTTAGGCTTTTGTGATCTTTTGTTAAGTGTTTTGACCATGGAATGTTGATTTATGCTTGTTCTTTCAATGCAGTACTGTGTGTAAAAACAGGATCTTTCACATGTCCCATACAGTGGCTTCAGCACTATGGTAGAAAATCAGAGAAATGTGCCTCAGGGTGGCAATTTGTTCTAAACACCTCGCTGAAAAGAAGCTAATGGCATTAGTGATTGACGTGGAAGGTGACATCAGTTCTATGGTGGAAACATTTAGACAGAACCTCTGTATGCACAGCATTAGTGGACAGAACTTCATGTGTAAGTGTACATATGCAAGCCCAGACTATCTACAAAGAGGATCTGTCAATTTTGAAAGTTCACATAATTTTATCTATGCATATGCACAGACAAATATAAATGCTATAAATTATTCTTGTGGTTTGACTATGAATAAACCAAAAACTTTAGGCAACAAGTTAATTTAAAATATGCAGTTATATATCCACATTATCTAGTGTCTTCTTGGTATAATAAAAAAATGGAAGCTACATAGACAAATTAATAGCAACTTAAGAGTTATAAGCAGGATCAGCATTTCAATTTTTTTATCAGGAGTCTGTAAAATGATAATAAGACTTTAAGGTCCTGGGATCTCTGATATAGTAGCTCAGCATTCCATTTCAGGACAAAGGTCTCTGTAGCCAAATAAGAGCACATGGTTCATACACACAAGTATGCAGCAATTTTCTTTCTTTTGTTTAACTAGTTCAAGAAAATATACTATGCAATATGTGATGATAAAATAAATACATAGTTAAGTCTTCATAAATTAGGTAAGTTTGAAAAAGAAAGATATCAGAAATCACCAAACATCATGTTAAAACCATGTATATCCCTTAAAATCAGCACATAGAATGGTGGTCATCCATGGTAGTAGTATCACCAAAATGCTGGTGCCTCCACTGCAACTGGGCTTTACCTGCACCTAACCTGGCCTCTCACATAGAGTACCAAGAAATCAGATAATCTCCATGACTACTTAGCATCCTCAAAAACAATGCCACCCAGGAAATTCTTAGACATTACAAAGTTTGGTTGCCAGCACAAGGTACAGCCTTAGCTCCTCTGGACCACAGCATCTGTGTACTGATTCTGAAGAAATTCTCCCTCAAGGTTTCACCTCAATGATGTTGGTCTCTTTGTAATCACAGCTAATTTATCATTTCTAATTAACCAGCATCAATTTTCCAGCAAAGCAAAGCTTTCACTTTAGTGGTTCTGCTGTCTTGTTAACCACATCCGATTCTTCGGCCTCAGCTTACCTGAACCACAAATGCTTAATTCATAATATTATGTAAGTAGCCCTAATAGAGACTTTGTTTAATTATGAAAAGTCACACACAAGGCCTCCATAAATTGCATTGATCTCAGTATTCTTATTTTCCAAGCTCCCACAGAACAGCACACTAAGGTCTGAATACTCAGTGGATATTCCAGCCCAATATTCCAAACTCCTTCCACAGTTCTCCATAAAACATCATATCAGATCTCTCACAGCAATATCCCACAAAGCTGTTGCCATGTTCTGTCTTAGACTAGGTTTCAATTGTTGTGAAAGAACACCATGATCAAAAGCAATTTGGGAAGGAAGGGGAATATGTCATTTTGCTTTTCTAGGTAACAATTCATCACTGAGAGAAATCTGAGGAGAGACTCAAGTGGGATAGCTTAGTGGAGGCAAAACTGAAGTAGAGGCCATGAAGGAATCCCATTTACTTACCTGGTCCTATGCTCTGCTCAGTATCCTTTCTTATACATCCCTGAACCACCTGCCTAGGGCTGGCACCACACATAATGAACTGGACCCTTCTCCATCAAGCACTAATTAAGAAAATGACCTAGGGGCTTCCTACAAAGCAATCTTATGGAGACACTTTCTCAATCACGGTGTCCTCATCTCAGATAACTCTAGCTTGCACCAAGTTGACAAAAGGAAAAAGCCAACATAACCACCATGCAAATTATACTCAATGACTCCCTGGATATTTGTTCTCTCTCAATCAGTTTGCACACAGTGACCCTGGTCACCAGCATTGATCATTGTATTCATGGGATCTGCATACAACTGCTGAACTTAAGACTCTTTAATTCTAAGCACAGAACTGTGAGAGACTATGTCAGATAGTGGCTGGTGTCAGACGTTAGTTGCAAACCAATTCTATCTGAAGGGAAATTTGTGCAGGAATTGAAGAACCCATATACCACCAAGTGATTTCTGAACTCTGCTAATCTATGGAGTTCTATTCTGTTTCAGACTGGTGCTTGCTCTTATAGCATCTAATTACTACTATGAAACTTTCTAGCTCTTGAGAACAGCTGATCTGATGATACAGAATTTACTTTGAGGATTTTCCAAACAGACATCTTAAGCAAGTAATTTATTTTGACGCTTAAGCCCATAGTACTTCCCCTCCTCAAAGATATTGCCTAATGGACCCGCTTCTGCTAGAGATAGGTAACTACATGATTCACTCCAAATGGGCTTGCATTTACTGGAAAGGCTTCTTTTCCAGGAATACATCACTAAAGAATTGAGAGACCTTGTCAAGTTGTTCAATAGAGTCAGCTTAGTGGGGCAGGCTTCACTTCTGCTAGGGCACATTTTGCTTCCACATCATGGAGTGAGAATTCACAATTGTAACATTCACTTTCAAAGGATCAATAAGGTCCATTCTAAAAACTCGTCTATCATCAGCAGGTAGGGGAATCTCCCTGCAGTTGCTGGCTTTCTTGGCTGCTGTTAGGCAGTGTCTACTGCTTCAGGGAATAGCATAAGCCCCTGTCAGAAGTGAGTGGAATTCAGCATGAAATCATTCTCCTCACAAGAGCACTTCTTTGAAAACTTATCTCCAAAGTCACTGGAGGTTTACTAAGTGCCATGTAGAAAGGATGCTGCTGATATCATACCTGGCAGAGAGATATAGACTTGTGAACTGGAGGAAGGAACTCTTGTCGTCTTAATCTATTTAGCTCAGTAAAATATTTCAGTAGAAACTTCTGGGCAGTTTCATCACAATTACATCATTTTTTAGTTACTCCAGTAATGTTTTCATTGCCATCTGGTGGTAATTTTTCACTCATCCAACCAAAACTCATTGACACTCATCTGGGCTTGGGTCATACATTTAGTATTAGAATTAGCATGATAAGTACATTGCCTGCTCTATTTTCAAGAAAATTGTATTACAGTTGGTCGAAATACATAAAAATAGAATTTAACACACGTTATGATTTCATATTAGAACTTTATTTATATACAATTACCTAATAATCTAATACATATTAGAACTTACTTTATATATAACTCCCTAAAAAGATATTTTGCCCCAGGCAAATAGTAATAAAGAGATGATATTCACAATAGAGTTTAAATTTAAAGATCAAAAGATGCTTAAAACTCCTGCTCATTACCTGTTTCTATAGTTACTCAGTTGACTTCTTCTTTTCCCCTTGATCACTAATTTTGAGGTTTAACCAAACTTCTGTACCTGTCGTTGTGTCAGGGCCAGAGTTTGGTATATGAGTTCGATGTATGAATACTTTTTAATTTTTTTCTTTTTTTAATGTTTATTTATTGCTTCAAGTTACATCTCCATCACAGTCCCCTCTCTCCACCCTTCCTAGTTATACCCTCTCACCCTTCCCACCCCCACCTATCCTCCACAGTGGGGTGCACCTACATATCAGCCCCCCTCAGTTCAGCAATCATAAGAGAGCGAAGAGCTTCCTTTTGCACTGCGGGCTTACATGGCAGCTCCACTAGGTTAAAGTGTCCCACTATCTTCATGGTCTTTTTAACTGCTTTCGAAGTATGGGTCCCAGGGCTTATACCCAAACTTCTCAGAGTATAAACAGTAGTATACAATTCCATTTGTAACATTCATTGTGATTATTCACCAGTTCTGTACAAATGTATATGGATATATGCTAATGTATTTCAGAAAATCAACCCTATGTTACCCCATGAAATATAATGATCACCATAAGAAAAGATGCCCCTTGGCCATAGTATTGGAGCTGGAGAGTGCAGGGAAGATGTATTTGAAAATGTAGCTTGTGGCTGGGGATGTAGATCAGTAGACAGCATGCTTGCCTAGCATGTAGAAAATCCTGGGTTCCCATTCCCAACAGCATATCAAAATAAGATGGGTGTGGATATGTAAAATCCCAGCTATGGGGGTGGGTGTAGAGTCTGTTGTTCAGGATCATTCAGCTGCATAAGAAATTTGAGTCTAGTCTAGGTCACCTGAGATGCTTTCAAAAAGATTGAGAGGGGACAGAGAGAGAAAGGGGGTCAGTAGGAAGGAAAGAAAGAAGGAGGAAGAAAGGACAGAGGGAAGATAGAAATCTATAGCCTAGATCCAGTGAAGAATGTTGACAGATAGTAAGAGAGCTACACACAGATTTCACAAATAGGAGAAAATTGAATTTGAAAACTGTTTTTGAATATTTTCACAAGAATGATAAACAAGATCAGTCTCAGGAACAAGAATGAGTAGTGAAATTATATGAGAAGAGAATCTAAGAAATACAGTGGATACAATCTGAGTGTGATAAGAACCAACCAACAATACTTAAAAAATATGTATCGGGGGCCTATTTATTTTAGGCTTAACAATGGTTACACACAATCTTTCAAGAAAGAGAAGAAAGGAAGAAAGAAAATTAGAGAGAAAAAGAGTGCATGAGAGAGACAGAGAGATAGAAACAGAGAAGAATATTTGAATACAGAGAGGAGGAAAATGCTGAAGAACATAGAAGCAGAAAGTGTACAATAGATGTTGATAACTAAATATTTTGAAGATAGGAACAAAATGCAAACTGCTCACACTCAAATTCACTTATGTAAGGAGCATTAATTTTATTTTGTTTGTCACTATGCCAGGCAACTTCGACTCATCAATAGAGCATATAGAATCATGGGCAATTTTCTCCCTGCTTTTTGGTGCATTCTTCCTTTGTGGTGTGCTGTCACATGCCAAGCTATAACTGTAATCTCCTGTGCATATTTTTTGCACAGAAGACTATTTATGGACTAAAGGATTTCATGATAATCTATTAGAAAATAATCCTGACTGTGCAATAAATCTGATAGAAACAAAAAATCTGCCTTACTTCTTCAATGATGGGCTTCCAGGAGCAAATTTATTTTTACAATTAAAACATATTTCATCATACCAGGTAATGCATTCCTTGTGATACAGCTGGTACAACTTGAAACTAAATGTTACTTCCGTTGTGTCACCATTTAGTCATCACTTCAGCACTTACACTAAAATGACCTTGTGGCAGTTAATTTTTATTATCAACTGGTTGGATCTCATCTACAACAAGAAAAACCTCTGGGTGGATGTATAGGAATGATTACCTTCAGGTAAAGGAACGTTCACAGGAGACACATTTCCACAACAGCAGGAAGTAAGCAGAGCCCATGGAAAGCAGCAGAGCTTCCTTCAATGCTTGTTATTGAGCGCATTCATCCTGTTACTATTGCCACTGCCTGCATCCTTCCACGACAAAAGAGCCCAAGTGGTTTGGCGTTCTGTTGTAGACTGAAAATCTATGGCTCTTCAGGAAACTTTCTTGCCTTCAACACCAGATTAGGCAAGCTGAGTTATCCACTCTCTTTGACTGAGCACCTACAGGGTTCTCAGCCTCTCTAGCAAAGAGATATCCTTTTTTGAAATAGCAACCCATCACATATCTGTGAAGCAATCTTGAAAATTCTCTTTTATAACACATATTTTTTTTCTCTTATGATCCACAGAGAACACCATCTAATAAAAATATCTGGTGTGTTAGAACACCCTCTTAATTGATACAGCACTTCCAGCCTTAAACACAATCTATATGGGCTGTTTCTAGTTGTCTCTCTTATCACAAAGCTGCCAGTTTCACCCTTCAGTGCCTCAATTTCTACTTTGAAGATTGCTGTCTTGTGTAATAGAAGAAAAAGAAGGAGTACTAAAAATATTACCCAACTAATTTGCTCAACTAGAAATTGGTTGCAACTGCAGCTAGCTAAACTTCTGACATAAATCAAGGAATATGATGCGATAAAACATATTGAAAGATAGATGAAATAGATAAAGGGACCCAATTTGCTAAGTTGCAAGAGGTTTTTCTGATCTGAAGGACACATCCAAGTTATCAGTGAACCAAAGTATTCTTTGTCATTGAGAAATCAGGTAATCATTCCATGGGAGGTGGGAGAGGACATGGCAAAAACCAAAAATCTAAATGGATAGAATGTCTAAAAATAATTTAAGAACATAGATAGTTTAGCCAGAAGTCACTTTCAGATAGGAGGAACACCAAATAAGTAAATAGCTCACTATGTTCAAAACATATGTATTTTTCATTTGTTTATGTGATTTTATTTTGGTGGTTCTGTTCTTTCCTGTTATTTCATGTTTGTCCTAGATAAGACATAAAACAGACAGAAAGAGGCATGTTTATTGTATTATTTATTTTTCCACACTAGTATGGAATACATAAGTCAGGTCTCTCTGTAAAGAAAAACAGATGACACTTGGGAGGCAGAGGCAGGCGGATCTCTGAGTTTGCAGCCTGGTCTACAAAGTGAGTAAAGGACAGTCAAGGATACACAGAGAAAACGCTGTCTCATAAAACCTAAAAAGAAAAAGAAAAAGAAAAGAAAAACAGATGAATGTTGTTTAAAATGAGTCCCAGAAGTCGGAGATGAAGTGAACACTATGTATGATGGTCTTACTGTCATTGTCTTTATATAACACTACCTACCATATAGCCAGCTAGAGACAAAGAGTGAAAATACATTATGTATGAAACTGCAATTTAATTGATTATTGTAGTTATTAGTAAGTATAAACTGTAAGATTATGCTGGCCGAGCAGCCAGTGGCTTGGCAAAGGAGCAGGCTGCCTGGCCTGCTTGCCTTATCAGTTTGCCTGATTTGCTCTGGGGAAAGAGCCCCAGGACCAAGGGTGGTCTACATCACCCATGACTTAAACTCTGTTAACTAATATAAGTTGTTTTATTAGACCGGTAGAATTACCACCAGGTTGGCAAGAGATTTGCCTGGGTTCAAGGAGAGTCCGGGAGGGTCTGGAAGTCCAACAGCCTGGCACTGCTTGGACTGAGGGCCTCTAAGCCATCACAGTCTTTTCCCCAGTAATTAAACACACCAAGACCTTTTAATGTTTGAATGCTTAGTCCTTACCTGGGCAGACTCTCAATTAGCTACTCTAAATTAACCCAGATCACCTAATCCCAAACCAGCATGTGCCTGTGATTACCTTCCAGTGTTCTCAAAGATGTCTGTCTCTTTCTGTGTCTCCAGGCAGAAAGAGAGAGAGTCTGTGTGTGTTCTCAGGGTTCCTGTTCTAATCTCAGAAAGTCCTGCCTTCCTATACTCTTTCTGCCCAGCTAATTGGCCATAATTGACTTTTATTAAGGAAGAGAATGCCTCAGAAGGGGTAGTAACCAGATCTCAGCATTGAAAAAAGTCTATCAGAAACAATGTTATTAGACTTTCCACAACATACGTGTGTGTGTGTGTGTGTGTGTGTGTGTGTGTGTGTGTGTGTGTGTTTAGCTGATCTTCCTTTCTCTATTCACAAAGCTGCCAATAGTGGGCTCTCCCCTAATGATGGTATGTCATGCTAGTGAACTCACAAAGTACTCCTTATACCTCAAAATGTGAGTTAAACTTCACTTCAGGAAGCTGTGAACTGCTGCACTAACCAATACCTAGTGCAAAGAGATAGCTTGGATAGTGATGTGTGTGTTATATTTGTGAACTGCCTATCAACAATGATTTTGAAGAATTATTTTGTAATCATACAATAAAATTAAACTACACTTTTTAAAATCTTTGATTATCAATTTTGAGTTTTATATAAATGTATGCCTAAGAAGACACTATTAACTAGGAATTTTAGAAATAAAAAAAAAACATTTTTTTCCACTTAGGTCTCACTTGTGTCTGTTTCTTTTCCCTCCCCCCCTTTCCCTCCTCCTCTTCACTCATCTCCCTTTTATTTAACCTCTTTCTTCCTCTTTATGTCTCTCAATCTCAGTTTCATCTCACTTTCTCAGTTTTTATGATTTGTTTTCATGCAAAATGTCACAACAATAAGCCAAATAGGGTATATGACATACTTTATATTTGCCAATCTAGTCATCATATTACCATTGACTGTCATAGCTGTTATTATGTTTTCACTTTATATTTTCATTTAGCAGATGGACACACCTAAAGTCCACATATGTGTAACAAATTGGAAGTTTTATCTCATCTTCAACAAATGGTGCTGGTCTAACTGGATGTAGACATGTAAATGAATGCAATTAGATTTATACATGTCACCTTGCATAAAACTTAAATCCAAGTGGATCAAAGACCTTAACATAAAGCTGGACACACTAAGTCTAATAGAAGAGAAAGTGTAGAAAAACCTCAAATTCATTGGCACAGGTGACAACTTCCTGAACAGAACACAAATAGCTCAGGCTCTAAGAACAATAATCAATAAAAGGGACCTCATGAAACTGAAAAGTTTCTGTAAGGCAAAAGACACTTTCATTCAAATAAAACAGTAACCTACAGATTGGGAAAAGATTGTTACCAACCACACTTCCGACAGAGGTCTAATATCCAAAATTTATAAATGACTCAAGAAATTCAACACAAAGAAACCAAATAATCCAACCAAAAAAATGGGAAACAGAGCTGAACTGAGAATTCACAAAGGAGTAATCTCTAATGGCCAAGAGACATTGGAAGTTGTATTTCTGAACCTTAGTTTGCAATACAGTTATTTATTTGAATGTATGAATACACATGCATCAGATTGAATTTAATAATTTTATCTTTTTAAAAGTCATGTTATGTACATGTATGTATGTATCTATTTTATAAAAGATAGATAATTTGTGTACATATATACATATAAATATGGATAGATGAATGATAGAAGATGGATGACAGATAGATTACATAGATAGATGATGAAAGATAGATAGATAGATAGATAGATTATAGATAGATTTCCTTCATATAATTAATATCCTAGAAAATAGGATAGGAACTAAATTATATCACAATAGGAAGCCAATATTTCTTTTTAATGCTTAACTTATTTGAGCAATATTTGATAACACTAAATGTTGAGAATACTCACTTTATAGTTGTCTCATTTTATGAGAAAAATCTGCAGAAGGCTTCCATAGATAATGCACATTTTTTCATGAAAAAGTGAAATGAACACTTTCCTCACAAGAGAATATTACTGTCTTCTGTGTGATTATAAGGTAGAAATGATTCTTCAGTACTCAATATGTAAGTCCATTGTGTATGTAGCTTGTTTTGATAATGTGTATAAACATACTTTTCAAAATCTACCATGAAATTTTAACTTATTACACATGGTATATTGACATGAATGTATATTATATATTATGTATAATTCTTGTAACCACTAAAGATGATATAATTGCCATTGTTTCCTTTTTAGTTAGTATTTTTCTCTGTAAAAGTATTTCTTAAAGTCGACATTTCAAGGAAAAATACATCTTATTTGTCCAAACAATCTGAGATTATTTATAGATGAGAAAGCCAATATCCATAAAAATAAGCAGGTTGTATTAAGTGAACAAACAGAGGCACATCCTGACTGCACGCTGTGCACATTCCAAGATTTGTGCTGAACAGCTTAATTTGCAATGCTGTAAGATATTAAGTGTGACTTAACCTAACTTTTGTTTGGTTTTGAGTCCTTTGGTGTGCTTTTACTTCCAGAAGTGTCATGTTATCCATGGTGTGTTCTCTTTTGTACATATTTTTTAAAATTTTATTTTCATTTCCTTACTCCTTTTTCTCTCTCTAAACCCTTATATTGTCTCTTCTTCCACCCCTCATAATCCCCTCAGTGAGTATGTGTGTGCGTGTGTGTGTGTGTGCATGTGTACATTTAGTTTTGATTTTGTGTATATGATTTCAGGGCTAACAACTTGATATTTAATTTATAATTAGGAATGTATCCCTGGAAAAAAATAATTCTTCTTTTTTTTTTTTACCACTTATTAATTACCCAGAATTCTTGGCCTGGGGATGAGGTTCTCTGAGATTGTTGCCTTTATGTGTAAGTGTTTAAGGTGTTGTCCTTGTTCAAGTGTTCTTTAGGCAACCATATTGTTGAGGTATTTGGACATTTCAAGAAGAAGACAGTCTTACAGCAGATTTTCTGATCCTCTGGCTCTTATGATCTTTCTGTTTCTTCTCCCACGATATTCTCTGAGATTTAGCTGTAGGGATTCTGTTGTAGATCTATTAGGCTGAAGATACATTCTTCCTCTTGTATAAAGATTATGGTCATAGTAAGTAAGGGTCCTACATAATGACTTGAATTTACATTATAGTTCTGAGTTCCTGTTTTGTGATTATGTTACTCAAGAGATGCTACAAACATTGACTCACACCATTGAAATAAATGATGACAGAACAAAGTGAGGATACCACTAACATCTGCCTAGGTGAAACATTTGGGTTTTATTGAGGATATTTCCAAGAATATGGGTTGAGGGCTTACCTGCAGGAGCATAAATGACTGAGAGACAGATTTATCAGCAAAAGCCAACTCTAACCTTAAGGACGTCTCACAAAAACAGAAACCTTGGAGCACATTACTCAACCTATTTAGGCAGCTCAACCTGTTGGATAGCATCCTTCCCAGGTAGTTCAGCTGGTGAGAGCCACTTCCAGGCGTTCAGATAGTGTCTTGTTTTTACAGGTATCTTGGACTGGTCTCTGCTTCTACTAGGCAACCCAGCATGGCTGACTCTCTCTCTACAGCACTTACACTTATTTATGCCTAAGGATGAAGTGTCCTACTCTAACTGACCAATTTCAGAAACTCCCAGTCTTTCCATTGTTTAGTTTCTGGCTTTAAGAATTTTCTCTTTAAGATGGAATATTTTACCTCCCCTTAGACCAGTGGTTCTCAACCTGTGGGTCACAACCCCCTTGGAAAACCCCTAGCTCAAAAATAATACATTATAATATGTAACATTAGTGATATTACAATTATGAAGTAGCAAAAAAAATAGTTTTTTTTTTTTTTTTAGTTGGGAGTCACCACATCATGAGGAACTGTATTAAAGGGTCCTTGCAATCGATCCTTCCAACCCCCCCCCCCCCCCCCCTGCCCCCTCCCCCCTCCTGCACTCTATCCCTGTCCCACAGCCCCCAGCCCTAGGATAATATACATGTACACTTGTAGATATGTATAACACACACACAAACACACGAGTATTACATACACAAACATCCTAGGATATACAATACTGAATACTTACAGTCTCAAAGAAAATGAGATAATCTTTACTATTTTTAACAGATTGATAGGTTATGTGAAAAATGCTTCAATTACTTATAGTATTTGTCTTAGTTAGGGTTTCTATTGCTGTGATGAAACACATTACCAAAGCAACTTGGAGGGGGGGGGGATCACTGATTTATTTACTTTTATTTGTCTTAGACTTCTGTATCAGTGTTCATCAGTGAAGGAAGTCAGGACAGAATCTTAAACAGGACAGGAACCCGGAAGCAGGAGCTGATGCAGAAGCCATGGAGGGGTGCTGCTCTCTGGCTTGTTTTCATGAATTGCTCAGCCTGCTTTCTTTTAGCACCCAGGACCACCAGCCCAGGAATCTCACCCTCCCCATCAAACACTAATTAAGAAAGTGCCTTAAAGCCAGATCTTGTTAAGGCATTTTCTCAACTGAGGTTTCTTGCTTTCAGATAACTCTAGATTGTGTGTCAAGTTGACATAAGAATAGCCAGAAGAGTATTAGACTCATCAACTATAGTACGCATAAAATATATTTTAACAAAGAATTCAAAGTTCTTATTGAAAATACTTCTACTTTAGATATCTACACAATGAAGTCGGATGACAGATATACAACAGATAAAAAACATATAAACAGCCATTTTGTATGAAGTATTGAAGACTGTTTTTTTACATTAATTAAAATATGGGTTTGAAGGAAATAACTTCATAGGATATAGGAAATATGGCTGTGCATCAAAAGAATGGAAAATAGATTTCTAAGGATTTTATCAATCTCAAATTTTGATTATAGGTTTTGGAGAGAAGAGCCAACATAAATTGTGGCATTAAAGAAAAAGCCTCAATTATGAGTTCGATCATGAAGGGGAGCAATGCTTACAAACAAACAAACAAACAAAGAAGAACAAATAGTCAGGAAACACATAGGCATCTTAGAGTGTTATTTACTTAGGAAATCTCATGGAAACAATTGCCAATCAAGCACAAGGCTCCCCTTTGCTTATTTCTTTCAGAGTTTGTACATTTTAAACCTAACGAAGATACCAGACTTAGAAAAATGGACTCACATCTTTGATCCATAAGAAATTTAAGATATTAAGATACAGGAGTCTTTAATTACCAGCTTCTCATCAGATATCACCAGGGCCTTAGTATAAAGGAGTATAACATAGCAGCATCTCACTCAGGTTTGCTTTATCTTTTTAGCTCTCTCTGCAAGGAACAACATGAAGGGCCACAACTTCATGTCTACAACTCTACGACCCAGAGAAGTGTGTTATTACCTCACTGATATGCTTAAAGGAACCTTCCCTGGAGAATCAAACAGTGGAGTCCATCCTTGTCATTACTCTACTAACGTGACATCTGAAGTATAGTATTCTATGAGGTCCTTTACTGGGAATCCGATGCAATAGATGACCTTGGGTAATTCTGTGCATACCTGATATTGAACAGTTGTTATTTATTCTGGACTATTTCTGATTGAAACAGCTACTCAGATAATCATTTATATAAGTAAAATGTGCTATGTATTAATTAATGATGTTTAAAATTGATCATGTCATACTTTTCTTAGTACTAATTAAATTTTGCATTGATATAAACTCTATTCATCTTAAACAATAATTGAGATATATGAGTATTAGGAGAGTAAAGAGGAGAATTGATGAGAAAGAGACATCAAAACTAATTATGCAAACAGTGTAACATATGATCGAGAGATAATGTATGAATTTTATAAATCACAAAGAATTATCTTATCACAAATAATTTATATGCACAGAAAACTATTACAACCAGTACTTCAATGAATAAAAACAAACAAACAAACAAAAACCCAATCATCACTGTTTTGAAGATACTTACCTCTATTTTTCACAATAAGTCATTTATTACTATCTGGTTTGTGGATGTACTGGGTTGTTGTTGTTTTTCAAGATAGGGTTCTCTCTGTATCCCTGGCTTTCCGGGATTCACTGTGTAGACCAGGCAAGCCTCAAAATCACAGAGATATACCTGCCTCTGCCTCTCAAATGCTGAGATTAAAGGTGTGTGCAACCACACCCTGCTTTGTGGTTATAATAAAATGTACAATCTAAGTTAGTGTGAGAAAGTTAAAAATGTTAAAACATAATAATTTAGTCAACTGCCATGGCAATGAAATGTTAAATTTTTAATTTCTTCCTATCTGTTTGCATATGAGCAAGTACATTTTTATTGCTATGATTTTCCAACTGCATGATGCATTTTTTCATGAAATTATCAACTAATAAGTATAGTTTTGTGTCTGTTTCTATTTCCATGTGATGGTTGGTTTTAATGTCAACTTGCCACAAATTCGAATTGTGTGTGTAGGGAACCTCAACAAAGTAATTGGCCTGATCGATTTTAAATTAATTTATGTGGGAATACCCGCAGCAAAAATGGCAAAATCATCAGGTGGTATCCCAGATCGAAAAGAACATGGCATAAGGAAGGCTATCCACGTTTTGTTTGCTTAGTACTCCCAGTTGCCAGTGACGGGATTTATTCTGTTGCTGCTGCTTTCGATTCCTTTGAGAATGTCAGAGTCAGATTTTCTGGAGTTCCATAATTAACTGAGGACAAGTGATTCTTCAGTTACTCTCCAAGTTTTGGGACTGCCAGTCTCAGGGACTGAGCCACTATAAGGTTGGGATCTAGGCCTCTGCAGTGTGAGACAGCAATTATTATTTCAGTGTAATATGATTTAATGTTTTTGTATATCATTCATGCTATCAAGTCAATTTCTCTAAAAATTCCTGATTCGTACAGTCCCTATGCTATATGTGGTAGTAAGGACAAGGAATACATGAATGGATTCTGGTGGAGACTGGCCAACGGACACCCAATATGAGAAAGATTAATGCACATGTAATGGTATATTTTTTCCATGAGTAAATGTTCGTAGCTATAAGGATTTATGAAGCTAAAATTAACTTTGTTCAACACGTTGCTCTTGACTTTTGATTCCCTTAACATCCTCCTCTTCTACTTTATTTGTATCCATCTGCAGCCTCACTGTCATTACTCACTGTTATAGTTTTTAAGTACCCTTTGCACAAATTGTAAATGATCCTTCAATCTGAAATTTCTTTGATTTTCAGTAAAACAAATGCATGATGTTAAATGGTACAAAATGTATGGGCTTAAGAAAAGAGAAGTCTTAATGTGAAATTTAATTCAGCCAATTTTAAATTGTGTTGCTTGAATTCCTTGACAGTTCCTTATTTTGCAAATGAGCAGTAATTGAGTGGTGAATGTAAAATACCATATTGCAGTTCCAGGAACATCACAGTAATTCAGAAACACCAAGAAAATATGTATCATTTTATGTTATGTAATGCATTGTTCTCAAACTCCAATATACATACAGAACAACTAGAGGTGTAATTAATAATAATAGAGTTGTTTCAAGAGACATGAGGTTGGTTCTGTGATTCCATATTTCTAGTGAACATGTAAATATTGCCCATGTCACTGTTTCTTGACCTTAAGTGAAAGGTCATTTTTGTATCAGCATACCCATGTGCTAAAGATTCAGTAGTGCACTAATTCAGCTTTTTAAAATTTTATCTCATTGTTATAATAATATCCTCATTTATACTGTGATCTTCTGATGTTATTTATTCAATTTGTACTTTACACAATTTTATTAACTATTTTAGGAAATGACTATGTCAGTTATTGAAACATCAAAATTTAAGCCACTATATAGATGAGAAAGAAAAATCTCAGGGCAGCAAGGTAGCTTCTTCAAGTCTGTAGTACCAAGAGGTAGAAGAGCAAACAGAGAGTGCTGGATTTGTGTGAATTTTAAATATTTGAGAAGGAAGGGAAGAGTATCTAGAGTGGCAGCTGTTGGAAGTATTCAGCATCCCTTCTAGAAAAGATACTGTGTGATGTGGTCATTCACTTGGCTTCACTTGATCGAAAGAACATTTACGTAGGGAACAGTGCTTAGCTGGTACGATCTATTGAGAGGAATTCTATCTCTCCCTTCCCCTGCTCTATCTGCTATCATTTGTGCATGTGTGTATGTGTGCATGTTTGTGCATGTGTGCAGGTGTGTGCATGTGTGTGCCTGTGTGCAGGTGTGTGCCTGTGTGCATGCGTGTGTGTGCACACGTAGATGAGTCATAATGGAGAAGACCATTTGTTTCTATATGCTTTAACTTCTATGATATTATAAAGAATCTCTGTCCAGAACAGTGTCTAGAACCACTGCTGTTACCTATGTCTGTGTAGGAATAAGGGAGTCTACATGAAGAGCATTATCTGTCTCTCCTCTTTCCAATGCACATTCAGGGATTTGGTTGGCTATGGAAGCTGGTACTCAGCACACACTATGCATAGAATGTAAATAAACTCTTTTTGAGCATTCAGTTATGTGCCACAAAGTACTCATGCCTTGGTGACTAACATGAAATGACACATGGATTGTGCCTGACTCTGCTTTCTTACAAAAAGGTAAAGTTTACAAGTATCAGTTCTTCAAAAATATGATGTTGCAGCATGCACTATGGTATCATATCAGTCTAAATCCATTTTCATTGAAATTTCATTTGTGTCTTAAACACACACACACACACACACATGAAGCATGTTTTGCCAGTCTCTAATGATAGATGCAAATAACATGACTCCACAAAATAGAAAAATGAGCAAAGAAAATGTAATGGAAGCTATCTGAAAAGATTAAATATGAGATAATGAGATAAAGCTGACATATTGCCAATCTCTGATCCACCTTATCAAATCACTGAGCCTTTTTAGATATTAGGGCCTTTTCTAACTAATAATGAGCAGAATAGAATCTGTAGCATTCTAAAGTGGACCTGTACAGTGCTACAATAGACAATTTGTCAATGTTTCAAAGAAATACTACAATGATTAAAGTGTGATAAGATCTAAAACTACTTGATTCAATTTTTTAAAATATTTATTTATTAGTGTGTATGTGTATATGTGTGTGTGTTTTTGTGTGTTATATGTGTACAGAGATGTGCCATCACACTTATCTGCACATGTGGGCATGTGCTATTTATCAACAGGTCAGAAGACAATTTGCAGGAACCACTTTGATCCTCTCACCATGATGATCCTGGAGATTGGACTCAGCTCACAGCATTTCACAGCAAGCATCTTTTCATCATTACCTACTGAACTATTTCACCTGCCCCAACCAAATATTGCTTTTGTTTTGTTGTTATTGTTTAAGTTAGTCATTGGTGTCCATTTTCTACCTTTCCTTTTGATTCTTCTATTCTTTTCTTTTAATAATTTATTTTTTTATTTTTTCAAGTTACATCTCAATCACAATCTCCCCCTTCTTCCCCCCCCCAGTCCCACCCTCCCATCCTCTTCCCCATCAACACCCCCATCTTCTTCCCTTTTTTATTTTTTTTAAAGTTTAAGATATATCTTTTCCCCCCAACATCTCCCCCTTTCAGTCCAACAAATGGTTCTTTCTCTTATAACAATAAATACAATACAAAACAACCAAAATAAATAGGCCACAATTATGAGAGTTATATGGTTTAGCATACATTCCCAATGTCCAGTCCACATGTATTTGGCACCTGACTTTAACCTTCTACTATCTAACCATCTCCATGAGTTTAAAGTTCTATATCTAAATCAGCTTTCATACTAACTTGCATCACAATTTTAAAAACATCTTCTTAGATCCAGAACACCCTCTTGATTCCTAAACAACTCAAAATTTAACTATGAGAGTCTAGCTATCTATTCTTCAACCACTTCAGAGACCTGAGAGGGATAAATATATATGATTATATAGGAAGTGCAGGGCCTGCAGCTTCCAAAACTAAGAAATGACATACCAGTGGCTGCCTGGACAGTTCCCATTTTCTCTCCATACATTACAGCATCAATCTTCAGCCGTTTGGCCCCGTTTCTCTGACAGACATTGATTGTAGAGCAGGAATTATGAAGGACTTGCCTACCCTGTCCTGGCATAGCTAGGCTGTCGACTTACCTGCTTCCAAGTTTTGTCCTTTTTGGACAGTAGTCTGTTTACAGTTGAAGCAAGGGGTTTTTCTTGCCAAGAGATAGGCTTGCCACTAATTCGACCATCTCCCACTGGAGATTCCTCGATGCTCATCTTCTACTTGGAGTAGAATAAGGTGTGCTGTCAGGGGTTGACATGTCTCGATATCAAAAAATCTTAAGTTAAGAAAACATCTTTGAATGCCATATTCTGCAGATCTCTTGAGGTCTTTGAAGACGCCCTATCTATCTCTTATATTTCGATAAGCAAATGTTGCTTGTCTCTTAGCAACTTAATTTCTGATTAGCTTAGAAAATAACTGTGATAGACTGTCATAGTAACTAACAAAATGAAAAGCTTGCATGACTATTAGTTTGCATTTCTTAATTATCATAAACAGTTTATGACAGTTGGTAGCATTAGAAGGACAATTCATATATTGTCTTAAGATAGTTTTTAGAGCAAGGTTTTGTTTGTGAGTATATATAATATTAGTCTTCTGATTTTCATTTACTCCAAATTTAGGGAAGCATTTTATCCAGTACAGGTAAGAACTACATCATTGTCAACAACCAACTCTGTTTTCTCCACACCTGAAGTTACCTGTGCTTTCTCTCTTTCTATAATACAGCTTTCCTGTAACATATTGTATAAACTCAGATATGGTTTAGCTTTCTTTTATTATATCTGTTTATTTATTTTGGGCAGCATAGAAATTCTATCTATCTATCATCATCTATCTGTGTGTGTGTGTGTTTAGGCCAAAAGAAAACCCTGTAGGAATCTCTACTCCCTTCTACTATGTGGTCAGGTTTGAGCAATAGCCTGCTTATGCATCTTTTTAGCCTGTGTTTCTTTATTCCACATGCAACAGAGCACTACTTGTCTGTGAAGGTAAAATTTCAAAAAGTTTTGAAGGTGGAAGACAGTGTTTTGCCCTAATGAAAACTTCGAGTTCTCCTTTGCCTATCTCTAAATGGCTACCAATTGGTTGTCACATTTTATTTACCTGTGATAACTTTGAAAATCTTCTATACTATCACATGTCAGGAATGTTCTTATAGTCAGCCCTACCCATATATTTATAGCATACCCTGGCTAGCTTTGCATCTTGAGTACTACCTAAAGTGTCCTGAGGTATCAGAATATGATACCCTGTAAAAGACTTTGATGACAACTTTTGCCCTAGCAATTCCACTCTGTATGTTCTCCTCACTTCTAACACATCTGGAGAAATTTCAAAAAGCTAGTCAGTAGTCCTCCCTGCAGAGAAGCCCTCTGAATAGCATCAAATAGGCCTATTTTGTTGTTGGAGTAATTAAGGTCTTGTACTCAGTAAAGTAACCTATAATCACTCTTTCACTCTTGTTGAGTGTTGACTAGTATGGGATGCAGCAAAAGACTTCTTCAGCAACCATGACCTGTTTTTTTTTTTTTTTTTTTTACTGCACCATGTGTCCATAGTACAAAAAAATACAAACCTTTAAGAAAATCATCTCCCATGAATATCCACCTCCTTGCACTGTATTGTATAACTCGTAAAACCCAATAAATGCTTAGTAAATTGATGAAATTGGAAACTCACTCATTTTATTCTAACTAAAAATTTTCTCACTAGTTGGAAAATGACTTTTCATTGAACACATTTAAGATAAAAAATTAGACAAATAAAATATAACCACAAAATGAACCCAGATTTTGCTTGGTTTGATGAGAACATTTTGTTATCTACACTCTGTTATCAATTAGATTTAAAAAATTCTGAGTTTCATAAACACAAGGGGAATTAAAGTACACAAGCTCACCAACTATTCATGAGGCTTTAAAGTTTTGTAATGAGGTTCAAATGAGCTGCTTTGGTGGTGGTGGTGGTGGTGGTGGTGGTGATGATGGTAGTGTGGTGTGTGTGTGTGTGTGTGTGTGTGTGTGTGTGTGTGTGTGTGTGTG
>CAJQZJ010000279.1:565907-618596 GCA_907164525.1 Lophiomys imhausi
TGTGTGTGTGTGTGTGTGTGTGTGTGTGTGTGTGTGTGTGTGTGTGTAAGAAGGTTCTGCGGCATATCCTTCTCTCAGAGGAGTTTAGTAAGAGTAGTATTTGAATATTTAATAAAAGATCCTATGGACATTGTAACAAACTCATTTATCCAGAAAGAATAACCCACTTCAATCATCTTGCCAAAAGATCTTCATGTCAGTTTAATTCCTGAACCTTGGAAACTCATATATGTTTTGCCACAGCTGTGTATAGAATATTATGTAATTAAATTTTATGTTACATCAGCCCAACTGCATAATAAAAGTCATCTGGTTAATTTTAGTTTCCAAATGTGTTTTACAGCTAACTCCAAGAAAATACTACATGTGATTCATACCACAAATTGTTATGTAGGCATGTACCAACATATTTATGGTATTTTGCAGAATGCCAAATGATGTAGTAAATTCAAATATGGATATGCTAGTTTTTCTTGTGTTGACAATATGAAGTTCTAAGTACTATTTTTTTTAATCTAACACATTCAGATTGTTAACATCGTGGAATATGCTTCTTCAACATTTGCTTGTTTACTTATATTTGAAAGACTAATGAGTTCATTATTAAGCAAAATATAAGAAAACAATTTCAAGAAAATAAGCATTTTTATATAACTATATACATACATCACCAAAGTTCATTTTTCAATTCCAGTAGGGACATATATGCAAATAGCCTGGATCAAATACTACATATCACAGTGTAAGTATCTTATAGTCTTTAAGGAAAAAGCCTTTAGAAATTTGATACAAGTAAACAAATGACTTAGGTAAACAAAGTACTGTGATGTGAATGATATTTTAGGGAAAATATTAACTCACAAAAGATGCAATTGTTAAAGAGTTGTTTCATCTTGTAGTGGAAATCAGGTGTTCTTACAGACATATGTGTCTCAGTGGTAGAGCATGTGGTTAGCATGTTCAATTCCCTAGTTTTAAACAACAGAAGAAAAGAAAATAAAAAAGAAAGTCAAGTGCTTCTCATTTATTGTTTCATTGTAATTTTAAAATTATCTGGAAAAGAAAAATGGTTTAATCATGTTTTATTAGGTTCCAGGCATAGAGTTAGTTGTTTTATAAGTATTTTCTAATTTTACTATTACCAAACTCATTGTGGCTGCTATTTTTACATTTGTGTGCTAGTTGCTTTGTTTTTCATTTATTTCTTGCTTCTGTCACTAAAACAATAGATACACAACAGATATCTATATTACTGGTTGTGAGTAAATGTAATCATTAAAGGATCATTGCAAAATTATCAAGTTCTGAGTTTAAATAGATGAACCTAAACACTGTTTTATGGTAAAAAAAAGGGGGGGTGTAGACATTGGACACCTTTGAAGAAAATATATAAATACACATTAAATGGACAAAGTCTCAGTGTTTCTAAATTAAATATGTGAGGTATTCAGGTGAGAAATACTGTCTCATTTATTCATTTAACAAACAATAGCAATAATTTCTATAATATACAGAAAGCAGAAATCCTGTGGGCAGTAAGAGAAGATTCTCTGGGAGATCCTTATGGACTCATTAGTTCTCCAGCATGGAGTACTGAGTAGGTGTCAACTGTAATATGCATCTCTCTCCAGTAGTTCAACTTTATCCAGGATAGCTTTCCATTTACTTAAACTATTTAATGTAAGCTAAACCACAATCTTTAATTCGTAAAACATTAGATTACATGTGAAATATATACATTGATAAATCCAGGGCTTGGTCTATAAATTGTAGATATTACATGTTTAGTGGAGACAAAAACATCTCACCTTGACTTAAAATAGCAGTCCTGGAAATGAAAGCAAAAATACAATCACAAATGACCAATATGAATTTTAAATAATCTAAGAGGCTCAACTTTTGATGCAAGCTATATATGTACACACACACACACACACGTGTGCATGCATAGATACACACACATACACACACACAGACGGGCAGTGGGAGAAGGAGGAAGGGACTCACAGAACTGCTCTACTAGTATCCACATTAATATTTTTTTGCCATAAAGCAATCAGTGTTTAGGTTCATATGTTTAAGCTCAGAACATGATAATTTTGCAATGGTCCTTTAATGATTACTCAAACCAGTTATTGTTTTGGGTTTTTTGTTCACGTGGTAAGCATTGCTAAATAAATAAACAAGCCAACAAATAAGTAAATAAACAATCAAATAAATGAAAATGTTCCTAGCATTATCTTAGTCCTTCTGGTTGCCAAAAGAAAAGATACATGTCTGTCTTATAAAGGTAGCACATCTTAGCTTATTTGAATGTGTTAAGGCAATTTACAGAGTAAATACTGAAGATGAATATGTTGGCGTACATCTGCAATCCTATCACTGGGGAGCCTGGAGTTCATAGTTAAAGTTTCGAATTAATGCCTCGCATTAATTTGGAAGTTATTCAAGTAGAACTAAAGGAGCATTCTAGAGAAATATCCTTTCAATATTCAAGTTTGGACTTTAAAAAACACAAATTCATTCACAGCAAAAAAAAATATCTTTAACAGTCCTATTAAAGCAATTGAATTGGTATATGGTAGCAATTTATATTACATTGCTATTTTTAATGCAGTCATTACCTATGGAGCATCACCATGCAAATTATTTAATAATATGAAACAGTAATTGTCTTATAGTTTTTATTTGAACAGTTTTAAAGAAATCAAGCAACTGTAAAAGAATAGGATAATTTGAGAATTTCCACAGTAGATGAGAAGGCACAGGAAGTATCTTCTGATTATGTGACCTCATTTGTGATGCCCAATGAATATGGATTAACAATTAACAAAGTGACACTCAAAGCTAAGACAAATTGCAGGAATAAATTTAGATTGGGCAATGTGGTGTGCAGTCATTATTGATAAGCTTGCAGAAAACGACCTGGAAGATATTTTCAACTTGATATGGTAAGAGAATTCTTAAACTAGAACTTTGTCCAATTATACAATGAACTGTCATTAGACATGTAGGAAAATTGCTAAGGAACCAATTAGGCCTGGGACAGTTTCCAGAAAAGTCATACTATACTTATTTGTAAATTTTAAGAAAATAGAATCCATATTCACAATCTCGCAGTATGAAAATTTTAATAATAGTTTAATAATCATTCCTTTCCCCATGGGTTGTCATTTACCCATCAGTGATTACCCACTGGGCTATGAATATCTTAAAGAAAGCTGTTGTGTTTGGACCTCTACACACTCAGTCAACGACATAGCAAAGGGAGAGTTAAATTGAATAAGGGATCCAATATTTTTCCACAGATTAAAAAAAAATAAAATGTGTTATTATCCCCTCATTTTGTCAATATTCTTATGAATTACAATTTAGTGGATGAGGATGGGGCTGTAGAGACAGCTCAGTGGTCAGGAGCACTGGCTGCTCTCTCGGAGGAAATGGGTTCAAGTACAGCACCCATATGGCCCGTCACACCTGCTTGTAACTTCATTTCCAAGATATCCAACACCCCCCATACAGATGCACATGCAGGAAAACACTAGTGCACATAAAATAAAAATAAACATTGAAAAAAATTGAATTTAGTAGATGAGAAAATTTTCATATGCCAATTTCTGAGCCATAAAGTCAAAGTGACATCTTTTTGTTTCCACATTTTCTCCTAGAAAGTTGATCTTTCTTTGCTCATGAGAAGAACTTCAAGAAGAACTCTTATTTTTGCAATAGAAGGAAGAAAGGATAATAATATTTTATTATTTTAGTAGGGAAGACATTTTAACAACACATATGTTATTTCTGCTATATCCAATACTAGAACCCTAAAATGTTGTCCCATTTAAGATCTATAGTGTTTTCACAAAACACAGAAGAATTTTAATGTATGAACTATAAAATATATATTTCCTAATGAATTTGAAGCTCACAGTATTGTTTATATATAGTACATTTAAAATAAGTCATTCTTTATCTACATATAAGGATGTGTGTGCACATACACAGTTATTTTATGCAATAAAGATTAATACCTAGTGCTTATTTATTCTATGTGGGGATTGGCTTTTCTAAATGTCAAAGATGATTTAAAGGGTAAAGATTGATTTAAGACTGGGCAAAATGTAAAACGTTCCTGAAATAATCTCAAAACTGGAAATCCTATTATATTAATTACTTTTCTCATTGTTGTTATCAAATATCTGACACAATGCTCATATAGGGAATAAAGATTTATTTTGGCTCATACTTTCTGTGTACTGTCCATTGTGACAGGGACTATAGGACAGGAGAGATGTGTACTGACAATGACAGTAGATGTGTAAAACTGCTTACTCACATCTCTATGGATTAGAAAGTAGGGAAAGAGCATGCTAATACCTAGGCGTTGTTTTCCTTTTCTTGTTTTTAGTTATTGCAGGGTTCTCATGTTAGAGTAACAGGGCACTTGTAGCAACTGCCTTGAGCAAGCAGTTATTTCCCTATGTAAATACTCTCACACAGACACCCACACACAAGTGCCTTATTAATACCCTAGTTGCTCTTTAATCCAAATCAAATTTAACATATAAATTGACTATCACAGTCTTGATGTTAGCCCAACTTTGACAGGAAACATTATGAAAAATATGTAAGGTCAGTATAGTAGTGTCTTGGGATATAATAATTTCAGTGCCCTCATTCACTTGAATGATGTCATGATGAGAACAATTCAGAGGGAACAGGAACACCTCTTAATAGTCTTGGGTTTCTTTACTTCAAAATGAAACCATGAAGGAAAGATTCATTTCTTTCCCTTTGTTTTATTGTCAAAACAATTGTCAAAAGAAACAGTATTAATATGATATACGAATACAGATACCACCAACCACTCAAAAGATTATGGGTGCTCAGTGACTTTCTTAAATTGTTTGCCAACTACAGAAACAAATTTGGTCTGAATCTGAATATATGAGAACCAAGAGGACCAGGGTGTGGAGACAGAAAAAGATATACTATATCCTAGTTCATAAAGATAGTGAACATTCTTTTTCCATTGTCTTTTGATTGTAATACGCAGTTATGTACAGGAATAGTTGACACCTATTCACATTGTTGGAGGACATTTTCACTGTAAATTAAAAATGCTAATATCTTCCAGGAGGTTATCGGAGCTTGAGAGCATTATCCAATAATAATGGTTTATTTACTAGCTTACTTACAGTGAAACATAAACTGACCACCATAAATAGCCCATATTATTTTTATTGATACTATAGTAACATGTCATTTGGAATGGAATTAGAATCATAGTAAAACAAATTGATTGTACCATGACACTGTTGACTTTATGTAATAATTTCAATGTTTGAACTTAAGCTAATAATCAAATCAAATTTATCAAATTGAGGTTTTGTGTATGTCAGGAATTACTCAACTAAACTTTGACATAATTATCATTGCTTCATAATATTGTTTTTCTTTTTTATTTCTTCAAGTTACATCTCAATCACAATCCCCTCCCTACTCCCCCCTCCAGTCCTCCTCTCCCATCCTCTTCCCACTCAACACCCCATCCTCTTCCTTTTTTTTTTTTTAGGTTTAAGGTATATCTTCTTCCCCCCAACAGCACCCCTTTCAGTCCAACAAATGGTTCTTTCTCTTATAACAATAAATACAATACAAAAAAAAACAGAAATAAATAGGCCACAATGATGAGAGTTATATGGCTTAGCATACATTCCCAATGTCCACTACATATGTATTTGGCACCTGTCTTTAACATTCTACTATCTAACCATCTCCATGAGTTTAAAGTTCTATAACTACTTCAGCGTTCATATAACTTGCATCACAATTTTGAAAATATCTTCTAGATCCAGAACACCCTCTTGATTCCTAAACAACTCAAAATTTAACTATGAGACTCTAGCTATCTAATCTTCAACCACCTCAGAGACCTGAGAGGGATAAATATATCTGATTTTATAGGAAGTACAGGGCCTGCAGCTTCCCAAACTAAGAAATGACATACCAGTGGCTGCCTGGACAGTTCCCATTTTCTCTCCATACATTACAGCATCAATCTTCAGCCATTTGGCCCTGTTTCTCTGACAGATATTGATCGTAGAGCAGGAATTATGAAGGACTTGCCTACTCTGTCTTGGCAGAGCTAGGCTGTCGACTAACTTGCTTCCAAGTTTTGTCCTTCTTGGACAGCATTCTTTCTACAGTTGAAGCAAGGGGTTTTTCTTGCCAAGAGATAAGCTTGCCACTAATTCAACCATCTCCCACTGGAGATTCTTCGATGCTCATCTTCTACTTAGAGTAGAATAGGGGGTGCTGTCAGGAGCTGACATGTCTCGATATCTATATAGACTTTGAAATTTATAGTAACACTAAAAGTTTATTTGTGAATCATTGGAAGTACTGTCTCTACATCATCAAATTTCAAACCAACAGGGATCTCCATCTTGTCTTACACTGTTTTCACTTTGTTGCACTATTCTTGAATCTTTCAAGATAAACTTATCCCAATGATTCTGCTAACCAATCTTCATCAAAGTTGTATTTTGAATTTGAGAACACCAGTTATTTTCATTATCTGATTACAGACCATTGGCTAGCCTATGCTCCAACATTCTTTTTTTTTTTTTTTTGGTTTTTCGAGACAGGGTTTCTCTGTGTAACAGCCCTGGCTGCCCTGGACTCGCTTTGTAGACCAGGCTGGCCTCGAACTCACAGAGATCCGCCTGCCTCTGCCTCCTGAGTGCTGGGACTAAAGGCGTGCGCCACCACCGCCCGGCTTCTCCAACATTCTTTATGCATAGGAAACTGTCTATTATGAAGTGAGGAATTCTCTTATTTTACTAATTCCCATGTATCAATTGCCTCCAATTATATTCAGCATATATTAAGTTTAACAAACACTGCTGGATTTAATGAGTAAGAGAACCAATAAATCATTGCCTCATCTATTTAGCAAATACATTGTTAGAAAGATGCCTGAGGGCTGATAGGGATCCAGTTCGAGACATGTACAATTTCATGTCAGTGAAAAGGAGAATTCATAATCTAAACATCTACCATATTTTACTTCCTTACCCAGAAACAAAGCAAGTTTTAAAAAATGTGCATGCTCCACAAAATATAAAGTATCATTTAATATTCTTCTCTCTAGTCTTATTTGTAAAGTGTTGTAATTCTGCTCTGAAACAAAGAAAGAACTCATTGCATTTGTTTTTATAATTTATTCCTGAGAATGTATGTTACATGTTCTGTCCTAAAGACAAATTTATATTAATTATTAATAAAATAAAGTTGTCATTCCTAAATGAGGCTAAAGTTACTTTATCCTCCATTGCCCACAGTTGTTTATTCTCCGTGTGTAACATCCCACCAGAAATCAAATGAATGCTACATTTGGGTAAAACAGCTCTGGGCAAAGAAAATAGCATCAAGAGATTCTCTGAGAATCCATAAGAAGAAACTAAACCCACAAGAGAAATATGTTTTACAAATGATGAAAGAGCTCTTGGCTGAATACTGAGGGTCCTTCATAATTTCAACAGGAACGAAAAAGGAAAAATATGTGCATGCCTGTGCCATGATGCAAATTGATGACTGACACTATTGGTGGAAGAGCTCTAGGTTTGAAGAAATCTTGGAAAGAATAATTTAAAAAAAAACTTATCTTCTAAAACAATGATAATGATAAATGAATCATGGTTTTTGTATCGAAATAGAGATATGTATCCTAGATTTAATAAATACTTACTGATTGAAGATATCCATATGACCATTTTAACCAAAGTAGTATAGTATCTTGTAACCAACCATTTCATTCATCCCTCCATTTATTCTTTTTAGATACTAATTTCAACATGTAATATTCTTTTAGAAAGCAAGTTTGAACAATGGAATTGACACTAGGAGTTCTCTTATTACTAATTTCTGGTTCCTTATTCCTCTGCAGCTTACATTTGGTAATAATTCATATAATAAATTACAACATATTAAAAATGTGATCAATGAAGACAACTCCAATCAGGAAAAGAAATAGGCTCACTGCAGATCCTCACATCTTCCTCTATTCCTCCAAATCCCGTCCCTCAGTCTGGAGCAGATACTGCTATAACCAGCCTTCATTCCTCCTTGACCCCATGTCAGTGGATCACGTAGACCTTCTAAAACTTTCCGTACACCACTTGTTTAACCCCTCCACCAACCCCAGCAGACATTCCATGGGAACCTGCAAGCTCTACTGGACAAGGAAGTGTATCTTCCTGCCGATCTTCACTTATCCTTCCTCTCCAGATCCAACCTCCCGTGATTATTCCAACTCTGTATCAGGCCATTTGCTGCAGACTCCCTTCCTCTCTCCCCGGTTTATCTCACAGATCTTCCCTTCCAAACTTCCTTCCTGCCATTAGTCTCTCTATCCCAGTCCCCAACTCCAGCAAGTATTTTTTCATTAATTTCTTTATATCTTCATCAGAGCTTCCCTTTTTTCCTCTCCTCCCAGTTCTTCCTTTTTACCTAACCTTCCCCTATGTCCTCTCCCTTTCTCCTCAGAGAAGGGGATATATTCCATGGATATCAACCTGCCTTGGCATATCAAGTTGTAGCAGGACTTGGTATATCTTCTTCTATTGAGGCCAGACAAGGCTCTCCAGTTATGGGAAAGGGATCCATTGGCAGGTGACACAATCAGAGACATCACCTGCTGCATCTGTTAGAGGTCCAACATAAGGGCCAAATTGTACAACTCTTACATATGTGTAGGGGACATAGGTCCATCACTAGTCTTCTCTCTGGTTCTTGGTTCTGTCTCTGTGAGTGACTATAGCCCCAGCTTAGTTGACTCTGTAGATTTTCATGCGGCATCCTTGATGTCTCTGGCTCACAAGATTCCCTAAGCTCTGCCAAATGTTTGGCTGTTGTTCTCTGTATTTGTTTCATTGGCCACTGGGTTAAAGCAACTTAGATGACAGTTATGCTAGCCTCCTATCTGGAAATATAGCAGAATATTATTACTAGTGTCATGTGTGGCTTCTCCATCATGGTATGAGACTCAAGTTGGGCCAGTCATTGGTTGGCCATTCCCTCACTTTCTACTGCATCCTTATTCTTGCACATCATATTGGCAGAAAAATATGATCAAAAAAATTTTTTCTAGGTTGATATCCTCATCCATTCATTGGAAGTCTTGCCTCGCTACAAGAGGTGACTGTTTCATATTCCATATCCCCCTATTTCTAGGAGTCTTATTAAGGGTCATGCTCATAGACTCCTGGGTGTTTCCATTGTCCTAAATTTCAAGTTTGTCCTGATACGAGTTCTCTCTCCCACCATCTTCCCCACACATGATCCCTCCTGTTCCCTTTCCCACCCCAACTTCAACCCTACTCCATCTGTCCCACCCACCTCAGATGTCTATTTTATGTACTCTTCTCAGTGTGATTCAAGAATCCTCCTTGGGTCCTACTTGTTACTTATCTTCTTTGGGTCTATGGGTTGTAGCATGGTTATCTTGTACTTTATGTCTATTATCCACTTAGAAGTGAACACATACCATGATTATCTTTTTGTGTCTGGGTTACCTCACTCAGGATGATCTTTTCTTTTGTAATTATTATATATATATTCAATTTATTCATTCATTTTCATATTTATTCCCTTTCATTAAAATCACATTCCCCTCTCCTTTTAGTCCCATCCTCACACTCCCTTTCCCTCATTACCTCTGCCCTTTCTCCTCAGAAGTAGGAAGGCTGCTCATGAGTACCAATCCATCCTGCACATCAAATCACAGAAGGTCTAAGTGCACCCTCTCACACTGAGGCCAGTCATTGCAGAACAGCTAGGGTAAAGAGATCCAAAGGCCAGCAACATATTCAGGCACAGCCCCTACTCCAATTTTTAGGGAATCCACATGAAGACCAAGCTGCATATCTGCCACATATGAATAGGGGGCCTTTAAGTGAACAAAATACCTACACCTGACAGAGAAGCAAGTAAGCTAAGAAGCAGGTAGGCAAGCTTCAGGTCTTCACTCTCTCTCTACTCTTTTACATGCAATCCTGCAATCTCATCTCCAACTTTATAGTAGACTACTTGTTGTGGCCTCTCCTCAATTTCTGCTCATATTCCTAGGAGATTAAGCAGATGCTATTGAAACACACTGCTTTCCTCCCTCCTGTAGGCCTCCTCAGCCCTTCCCACCAAGACCATGCATGCCCATTCTGAAGTGTCAGCTCTCAACACCTAGGAACATTTTATCTGAAACCTCCAGTGGGTACATCAGTCAGGATTCTAGAAGACTGCCCTACTAGAAAACACACGCTTTGCTACTAACCAGAGAGATCAATGCAAACTAAGGAACCAAACACTCATCCAACAAAGACAGGATCTATAATTACAACCTTCTTAAACACAGACGCCTAGACACCAGCATAAAAACACAATTAATAATACCCAGGACCATATGTCTGCCCGAGCGTTCAGCAACCCTTTCACACTAGGCTCTGAGTATTGATGTGGACACAAGTCAAGACAGACATTAAATAGCCTCCATGAGTATGATAGATGTACCTAAAGAGGAAATAAATAAATCCCTTAAGGAAATCTATGTAAACACAAAGAAAGAGTGAAAGGAAATAAATAAACTGATTCAAGACCTGCAAATGGAAATAGATTCAACAAAGAAAACTCAAACTGAGGGAAATCTGAAACTGAAAATTTTAACTAGAACAGAACCTCAGAGGCAAACCTTTTCAAGAGAGCACAAAAAATTGAAAACCCAATAAAGGAAATGGATGTATAAGGAAAAAAAAACTTCTAGCACATTATAACTAGGACATTTGGGACATTATGAAAAAACAAATCTAAGAATAATAGGTATAGAGGAAGGAAAAGAAACCCAGACATGGACCCAGAAAATATTTTCAATAAATAGAAGAAAATTTCCTTTTCTAAATAAGGAGATGACTATCAAGGTATAATAAACATATTAAACAGCAAAGAGGCTAGAAAAGAAAAGAAAATCACTTGCTTCATAATAATCAAAACATTAAATGTACAGAACAAAAGATATTAAAAGGTGAAAGGGGAAAAGACTATAAAACATACAAATGCAGACCTATTGTAATTAAACCTAATTTGACAAAGGAGACTCTAAAATCCAGAAGAGCCTAGACAGATGCTCTCCAGACTCTAAGAGACTTAAGATGTCAGCCTAAGCAACTATAAACTTTCAATCACAATATTGGGAGAAAATAAGACAAATGATATGATAAAAATCAATTTTAAGCAACACCCATATAAAAATGAAGCCCTTGAGAAGGTGACAGAAGGAAAACTCAAATAACTTAACCATTCCCATGAAACACACAGAATAAATACTCTCATAATAGCAAATTAAAAAAGGGGAAACACACACACACACACACACACACACACACACACACTCTTCACTACCACTACCACAACAAATTATCAGAAATCAACAATAGTGCTCATTGATAGCTCATTTTCATTGGTGATAATTCTGAAACAAACAGAAACAGACTAACAGAAATAATCAGAAAATAGGATCTTTTCTACTACATCCAATATCACAACTTAACCTTAAGGATACAAGTCTCCTCATGGTATATGAATGGAAAAATATATTCTAAGTAAATGGATCTATAAGAAAACTAGTGTAGCCAATTTAATATCTAACAAAATAGACTTCAAGCCATACTTAATCAGTGGGGATAGAGAAGGACAATATTTACTTAAAGAAAATAAAAGTACTTTCCATGAACATTTCTGTTCTTAACAACTATGCCCAGAACATAGGGACATCTAAATTTGTAAAAGAAATATTACTACAGCCAAAATCACATATGGACCCTCACATACTGATATTGACAGACTGTAATACCCCACTCTCACCAATAGCAGGTCTTCCAGATAAAAATCTAAGCAGAGAAAAGTGGGAGATAACTGAAGTTTTAAATCAAATGACATAAAAAATATTTGCAGAATATTTACTGAAACACAAAACAATATACCTTTTTTCAACACCTTATAAAAATTTCCCAAAATTATCCACAAGGTAGACACAAAGATATCTTCAACTGATTTAAATCAATACATATTAATATTAGATATCAACAAAACAGAAATGATATAAAGCTTACACACTCATAGAAACTGAACAACTCGCTACTGAATGAAAAGTGAGTCAGGGCAGAAATTAAGGAAGAAATTAAAGACTTTCCAGAATTCAATGAAAATGAATGCATAACATACCCAAACTTACAAGATACAATGAAGGTGGTTTTGAGAATCAAATTCACAGCACTAAGTTCATACATTAAAAAATCTGAGGGATCCTTACTAGTAACTTCTACATTCTGGAAAGTGATAGAGTCCTTTCAAGAAGAATTTAAATCTATGAAGGAATTCAAAGAGTCCACAATTTTACCATCTAAAGCAATGGAGAATAGCATTAGAGAGCTCCAAGCCAAAGTGGCTCAACTTGAACAGGAAAGAGACAAGGCAATGAAAGATTTAAAAGATATGAAATATGTCCATGCAAAGACAAGCAAAATGGAGCAGGAAATGTACAAAACGAATAAAATCTTTCAAGGCATGAAACTGGAAATGAAAGCAATAAAGAAGACACAGTCAGATATAAGAGTGGAAGTGGAGAATCAAGGGAAGAGAACAGGAACTACAGACATTAGTATCAAAAATAGGATACAAGAGATGGAAGACAGGATCTCAGGCATGGAAGATTAAATGGAAGAAATCAGTACAAAATCCAAAGAAAATGAGAAAGCTAAAAATGTTCTCACCCATAGCATCCATGAAATCTAGGATTCAATGAAAAGATGGAACCTAAGAATTGTAGGCATAGAGGAAAGAGAAGACTCCTGACTCTAAGGTCCAGGACATCTTCAACAAAATCATAGAAGAAAATTTCCCAAACCTAAAGAAACAGATGCCAATAAAATTCCAAGAGGCTTATAGAACAGGAAACTGATGAGATAAGAAAAGAAACTCCTCTCGCCGTATAATAATTGAAATTGCAAATGTACAGAACAAACAAATAATGTTAAAAGCTGTAAGAGAAAAAAGGTCAAGTAACTTATAATGTCAGACCCATCAGAATTACACCTGACTTCTCCTCAGAAACTCTAAAAGCTAGAAGGGCCAGGACAGATGTCCTACAAGCCCTGAGAGAATACAGGTGCCCAGCCAAGCTACTATACCCAGCAAAAATAACAATCCACATAGATGGAGAAAACAAGATATTTCATGACAAAATCAAATTTAAACAATATCTACCCACAAATCCAGCCCTACAGAAGATGCTAGAAGGAAAATTCCAACCCAGAGAAGACAACTATACCTAATAAAACAGAAAACAGAAAACTCCATGGCAACTAAAGCAAAAGAAACACAGGACCACCACCTACACCAAAATAATGGGAAATAACAATCTCTGGTAACTAATATCCATCAACATCAACGGAATTAACTCCCAAATACAAAAACACAAGCTTACAGATTACATCCATAAAAAGACACATCATTTTGCTGCATACAAGAAACATATCTCACTAACAAAATAGACACTATCTCAGAGTAAAGGGCTTGGAATTTCCAAGCAAATGGACCTAGGAAGCAAGCTGGAGTAGCCATCCTAATATCAAACAAAATAGACTTCCAACTGAAGTTAATAAAAAAAAAGACAGAGAAGGGCACTACATACTCGCTAAAGAAATATTAATCAAAAGGACATCTCAATATTGAAAATCTATGCCCCACATACAAAGGCACCTACATTTGCAAAAGAAACTACTCTAAAGCTTAAATTGCACATTGATCTCCACACATTAGTAGTGGGAGACTTAAACACCCCACTCACAACAATGGACAGATCATCAAGACAGAAACCAAACAGAGAAATAATGAGTCTAACAGAGCTCATGAACCAAATGGACCTAACAGTTATCTACAAAACAATTCACCCAAACACAGAAGAATACACCTCCTTCTCAGCATGTCACAGAACCTTCTCCACAATCGACCATATAGTTGGACACAAACATAGCCTCCACAGATACAAGAAAATTGAAATAACCCCTTGTATCTTATCAGACCACCATGGAATAAAGTTGGAATTCAACAGCAACAGAAACAACAGAAAGCCTACACACACATGGAAATTGAACAACTCTTTCCTGGATGACTATTGGATCAGGGAAGAAAGAAAGAAGGAAATCAAAAAGACTTCTTAAAATCCAACGAAAATGAAGGCACAACATACCCAAATTTATGGGACACAATGAACTCTGTGCTACGAGGAAAGTTCATAGCACTAAGTGCCTTCAAAAGGAAAATTGTGACAGCTCATATTAGTGAATTAACAGCTAAACTTCATGAATTGGGGAAAAAAAAAAGAAGTAAACACTTCAAAGAGGAGCAGAAGGCAGAAAATCGTCAAACTTAGGCATGAAATCAGCAATTTAGAAACAAAAAGAACAATACAAAGAATCATTGAAACCAAGAGTTGGTTCTTCGAGAAAATCAACAACATAGACAAAACTTTAGCCAAATTAACTCTCCGGCAGAGGGAAAAAACCCAAATCAACAAAATCAAAAATGAAAAGGGAGAAATAAAAACAGACATAGAGGAAATCCAGAGAATATTTAGGTCCTACTTTAAAAATCTCTACTCCACCAAATATGAAAACTTAAGCGAAATGGACAATTTTCTTGATAGATTCCACCTACTGAAGCTAAATCAAGATGAGGTTAACAGATTAAACAGCCCTATAACCTCCAGGGTTATAGAAACAGTGATTAAAAATCTCCCAAACAAAAAAGCCCAAGGCCAGATGGTTTCAGCACAGAATTCCACCAGACCTTCAAATAAGAACTAATACCAATACTCTTCAAACACTTTCACAAAATAGAATCAGAAAGAACATTGCCAAACTCATTCTATGAGGCCAGTCACCCTGATTCCTAAACCAAACAAAGACCCAACAAAGAAAGAGAACTACAGACCAATCTCCCTCATGAACATAGATGCAAAAATACTTAATAAAATACTATCAAACCAAATCCAAGAAAACTTCAAAAGTATCATACACCATGATCAAGTAAACTTCATGACTAGAATACAGGGATGATTCAATACACAAAAATCCATCAATGTAATTTACCATATAAACAAGATGAAAGAAAAAAAAACACATGATGATCTCACTAGATGTGAAAAAGCATTTGACAAAATACAACACCCCTTCATGTTAAAAGTTCTGGAGAGAAAAGGCATACAAGGACCGTACCTAGAAATAATGAAGGCAATATACAAGAAGCCAGTGGCCAAGATCAAATTAAATGGAGAGAAACTTGAAGCATTTCCTCTAAACTCAGGGACAAGGAAAGGATGTCCACTCTCACCATATCTCTTCAATATAGAACTTGAAGTTCTTGCTAGAGCAATAAGACAACTAAAGGAGATGGAAACTTAAGAGTCTTCTTCAGTTGCATTTCTCTGATGATAAATGATGTTGAGCATTTCTTCAAGTGTCTCTCAAACTTAAGGAATTCTTCCTTTCTGAATTCTCTGTTTAGCTCTTTTCCTCATTTTTTAATTGGATTATTGGTTTCTTGGCATTTAATTTCTTGAGTAATTTGTAAATTTTGGATATTATCCCTCTGTCAGATGTGGGGTTGGTGAAGATTTTTTTTCCAATCTGTAGGATGCCGACTTGTTCTAATGACAGTGTCTTTTGCCTTACAGAAGCTTTTCAGTTTCATGAGGTCCCATTTATTGATTGTTGGTCTTAGGTCCTGAGCTGTTGGTGTTCTGTTCAGGAAGTTGTCACCTGTGCCAATGAGTTCAAGGCTTTTCCCCACTTTCTCTTCTAATAGATTTAGTGTGTCAGGACTTATGTTAAGGTTTTTGATCCACTTGGACTTAAGTTTTGTACAAGGAGATAAACATGGGTCTAATTTCATTCTTTTACAAGTGGACATCCAGTTGGACCAGCACCATTTGTTGAAGATGCTGTCCTTTTTCCATTGTGCAATTTTGTCTTCTTTATAAAAAATTAGGGGATCATAGGTGTGTGGGTTCATTTCTGGGTCTTAAATTCGATTCTTTTGATCCACTGGTCTGTTTCTATAACAGTACCATGCTGTTTTTATTACTATTGCTCTGTAGTACACATTGAAATCTGGGATGATGATACCGCCAGAAATTTTTTTTTTTATTGTACAGGATTGATTTAGCTATTCTGGGTTTTTGTTGTTCCATATGAAATTGAGAATAGCTTTTTACAGGTCTATAAAGAATTGTGTTGGTATTTTCATAGGAATTGCATTGAATCTGTATATTGCTTTTGGTAGAATGGCCATTTTTATTATGTTGATCCTATGTATCCATGAGCATGGGAGATCTTTCCATCTTCTGATGGCCTCTTCAATTTCTTTCTTTAAGGGCTTGAAGTTCTTGTTGAACAGGTCCTTTACTTAATTGGTTAGAGTTACCCCAAGGTATTTTATATTGTTTGTGGCTATTGTGAAGGGAGTTGTTTCCCTTATTTCTTTCTCAGCCCATTTGTTTGTTTTATAAAGAAGGGCTTCTGATTTTTTCTTGAATTAATTTTGTATCTAGCCACCTTGCTGAAGGTGTTTATCAGCTATAAGAGTTCTCTGGTGGAATTTTGGGGGTTGCTTATGCATACTATCATATTGTCTGCAAATAGGGATAGTTTGAATTCTTCGTTTCCAATATTTATCACCTTGATCTCCCTTAGTTGTCTTATTGCTCTAGCAAGAACTTCAAGTTCTATATTGAAGAGATATGGTGAGAGTGGACATCCTTTCCTTGTCCCTGAGTTTAGAGGAAATGCTTCAAGTTTCTCTCCATTTAATTTGATCTTGGCCACTGGCTTCTTGTATATTGCCTTCATTATTTCTAGGTACGGTCCTTGTATGCCTTTTCTCTCCAGAACTTTTAACATGAAGGGGTGTTGTATTTTGTCAAATGCTTTTTCACATCTAGTGAGATCATCATGTGTTTTTTTTTCTTTCATCTTGTTTATATGGTAAATTACATTGATGGATTTTCATGTATTGAATCATCCCTGCATTCTAGTCAGGATAGCTAAGATCAAAAGCTCAAATGACAGCACATGCTGGCGAGGGTGTGGAGAAAAGGGAACACTTCTTCATTGCTGGTGGGAGTTCAGGCTTGTGCAACCACTTTGGAGGCCAGTCTGTTGATATCTTAGAAAACTTGGAATAGCTCTGCCTCGGGACCCAGCCATACCACTTCTGAGTAAACATCCAAATGACTCCTCACCAAATCACAAGGAAGTTTCCTCATTTATGTTCATAGCAGCCTTTTTTTTTTTTTGTAATAGCTAGAAACTGGAAACAACCCAGATGTCCCTCAACCCAAGAATGGATTAAAAAACTGTGGTACATCTACACAAAGGAATACTACTCAGCTCTCAGAAACAATGAAGTTATGCAATTTTCAGCCAATGGATGGATGTAGAGAAGCTCCTCCTGAGTGAGCTAACCCAGACTCAGGAAGATACCCATGGCATCTATTCACTTATAGTCGGATTTTCTCTATATAGTGGAGGATATTACAATCAATGCACCAAAGGGAACATGGACATAGACTTTTTGTTTGTTTGTTTGTTTGTTTGTTTTCTCTCCCTGTCAATGAGACACTCTTCCCTAGTCGTACCGCCTTTAAGCCCCCAGTGTATGAGGAGGCTGTTGGCCCTCATATGACTGCTGAACCTGGATGGGGGACTTTTATGTAGGGACACTGTACTCCAGAGGAGTGGGATGGAAGGGATAGGGGGTAGAGGGTGGGAGGGCAGGACTGGGAGGGGTGGAAAGAGGACACTGTGATGGAGATGTAACCTGAAGCAATAAATAAATAAATTTTACAAAATATCAATAATATTGACAAATCTTTATCTTCATTACCTAAAAGATGGAGAGAGAATATCAGAATTACAATAATAGGAATGAAATGAATGATATAACAATAGATCGTAAAGAAATCTTGAGAATTATACAGACATAGTTTAAAAGCATGTTCCCCCAAAATTTGATAATATGAAAGAAATGAACAACTTCTCTACAAATGTCACTTAACAAAATTAAACCATGATCGTTCAAATAATTTAAGTGGACCTATTCCACCTAGTGAAATAGAAAAAATAAATATCTCCCAACAAAACTAACAAAAAAAAAACCCTTGTTTTATGATAGAATTCTATGGGACTTTCAAAAAATTCTAATACCAATGCTCCTCAAATTGTTACATAAAATAGAAAGAGAAGATACATTATTCAACTCTTCCTTTGAGCCATAATTAGCCTGATACAAAAAGCACACAAAAAAACAATAAAAACCGAATTACTTACCAATTTCACTTGTGAGAATATAAAAATCTTCCACAAATACTTGCAAACTGAATCCAAGCACACATCAAAAAGTATATCATACAATATACTCAAATAGGCTAGATTTGAATCCCTAGAAATGCTGAGATGATTCAACATATGCCAATCAAAAATGTGACACATTATATATCCAAACTAACATCTAAAACTACAAGATCATTTCTCAAATCCTAGAAGGTCTTTGACAAAATCCAACACTCTTTTATGCTAAAAACCCAAGAGAGCTTAGGGATATAAGGGACATTTCTCAGTACAATAAAGGTAATTTACAGCAAATGCATAGCCAAGTCAATTTAAATGGAGAGAAACTAAAAGCAATTCTACCAAAATCAGGAAGAAGACAAAGTTACCTTCTTTCTGCATACTGACTCAATATAGTACTTGGATTCTTTTTTTTTTTTTGGTTTTTCGAGACAGGGTTTCTCTGTGTAGCCCCGGCTGTCCTGGACTCACTTTGTAGACCAGACTGGCCTCAAACTCGCAAAGTTCCGCCTGCCTCTGCCTCCCAAGTGCTGGGATTAAAGGCGTGCGCCACCACTGCCTGGCTAGTACTTGGATTCTTAACTAGAGTAAAAAGACAACTGAGGGAATTCAAGAGATCTAATTTGGAAAGGAAGAAGTCAATGTATTTTTATCTGCAGAAGATATCATAATATGTCTAGGTGACACTAAAAATTTCACCAAACAATCTTATAGGTGATGAATACTTTCATCAAAGTTGCTGCATAAAAAAATTAGCTCAAGAATGTCATTAGCCATCCTATATACAATTAATAAACATACTGAGGAAAAAATCAGGGAAAGAGCACCTTTTACAGTAGCCTCAAGTAATATCAATTATCCTGAGGTAACTCTACCAAGCAAGTAAAAGACTTGTATTCATTCATCTATGAATGTTGGCTGTTAGCTCAATGAGAACCAAGCTACAATCCATACAATCACAGATTTCTGGATTAGGGGGCACAGATAGCTTTTTGTAGGAAATATAGAAGATGTGTATGGATTAATGGGGGTAGATGAACAGGAAGATCAAGTGGATATTTGGAGGGAAGGGATTAATAAGGTGGTAAATAAAGAAGATACCTCTAAAATTAAGGACCATTTGAAGGGCAATATGGGAACCTAACATAGTAGAAGATTCCTAAAATGTATACATATAGAAAGAAGGTATAATGAAACTACCAAATAATTGGGGAGACAGAGCCTCAACTGATCATCTTTTGTCACCAAATGCAACTTCAATTATTGGGATTGTGTTACATGTTATTGAGTTGTTGATCAAAGGGGTCCAATGGGAATCCAAAAATCAACCTAGGCTATTTCCCACACTAAAATTTGTTCTCCACAAACTGATGGCAATACCCCATTATGAGAAAAGCACCCACACAATTCATTGAACATTGAAAAGTTAAGTTCCTAAATAGAGCCTTCACCCCTATGCTATCACATCTTTGATATAGAAAGGTACTTTTCACACTACCAGAAAAGAAACATAAACATCAACCCAACTACAAATCATTTTATCTACAATGTGGTTATAATGCAAGATACACTAGTGCAAAAGTAGCACAAACTTGTGAGGTAACCAATCAATTTCTGATTTGACTTAAACTCCATTCCACAATATAAAACCCAAACTTGGCACTGTTTGGTGAAAAAAAAAGTTCATAATAGATAGCCTAGAGACATAGGGTAAAACCACACTCTATTGTTCAAAAACAGAAAAATAAATGAATAAATAAATAAAAGAACATGGCAATTAAATGACTCCTACTGACATTCTGCAGATGGGACAAAATACAGAGACCCTTAGGTAGAAATTACACAGAGAATAAAAGATCTTGGAGCACTGAATTCTAAATGGGACACCTCTTTCAAATCCCTTCCCTAAAGGCTCAGGGCATCCAGGGGAAGTGGATGAGGAAGGAGTATAAACCAGGGAGGGGATGGAGGACAAGAAGAAAACAAGGCCCTCTAAATCAAAATGATCTAGGCACACATGACTTCACTCAGCCTGAGGCAGCATATATAGGGCTTCAGCAGATGGGATCTTAGATATTAAGGAGAAATTGACACATACCTCCATTCCTAACCCAGAAGCAATCTCCAATTGATAACCACTGGCAAATGAAAATTTATTTTCCTCTAAGGGAAACTCACTGGGAAAACAAACTACCCTTAAGGATAGGCTAATGGGAATAGAAAATGAACTCAAAGTCATGTTTGGAAGTCCCTTGTCTCATGTCATGTGAAGGCTTTTCCTTTTTTCTTTTCTTTCCTTCTTCTCCTGTTTTGTTTTGTTGAATTTTATCTTATTCTTTTTTATTTTAGCTTTATATACATATATATTTTCACTTTTTAATATTGCAGGTCCTTTGTGTATACATTATGCTTACTGTTTTTACAGCTTACTGTATATTCCAGTTTAGTGGGTTTTTTTATGGTATTCCTGAAACTATAAGACACTTTTAATGGAAGAGGTGGGTCTCTGTTACGTCTGCTTCTCTTAGGCTTTTTTCTTTCACTTTGTTTTGTCCAATTCCAGTGGGTTAGTTTTGTTTCATTTTTATTATATTGTATTATAATATTATTTTTTCCCTAAGGTGCTTCTTCATTTTGTGAGAGGCATAAAGGCGGTGGATCAGGATTGGAGAAGAGATGGTGAGGAACTGGGAACAATAGACAAAGGAGAACTATAGTTAAAATATATTATGCTAGAAAAAAAATCTATTTTCAATAAAAAGGAGAAAAGACCAAAATAAACTTGTTTTTTCTTTTATATGTGCTGCACATTTATTTGGTGTGTTTTATACTTTTTGTACATTTTTACTAGAGTTAGTGTTATGAAATATTAATCATAATTAATATATGTTTACAATAAAATATGTGATGAAAATAAACAAATCACTCCACATACTTAAATATTCCAATCATATGTGATAGAGATACATCTATAAAAACTTAAAGATTATTGAAATTATAAATGTTATTACGTAAGGGTGTGTCTGCTGCAAAGGCAGTATGAGTTTGCTCTAAGATTGAACTTACCAATATATAAATGTGAATAGAGAGGCAAATATGTTTTTTTACCTTTGAATAAGAGACACAGAGAAGGCTCCAACTCTTGCTAGAAGAAACCTAGATCCACTAATTCCATTAAAAATGTATTATAGTTTTAGGAATCCCAAAAAAACACTAAACTGGAATATATATTAAACTGTACAAACAGTTAACAGGTCACTTCATTAAGACATTTTTTATTGTTTAGTAAATATAAAGCATATATGAACGCACATAAAGTATAGTAATAAATAAATGGTTTACCTCACTAACATCCTTAAAATATTTGAGAGATAACTATCAATTTCTCAGTTTTATAAATGAGGAATTACATATGATTTTCTAAGTGAGGCAGCTAGCAAGTTATCAGGATTAAATTTAGAACAACCTATGATTTGTATTTTCTTTTCCTCCCATACAGTGATAGCTTTCTCATGCTTTTTTTTGTTGTTGAAATGCAATAGATAGGAAGAGAGACACAGAAAGACAGAGAGAGAAACAAAAATATGGGTTGTGAATACAGAAATAATTTTATTATTTAAAATGATACAAGTGGAAGATTTTTGAGAATTGTTTGAGAAGTAGCAGCAAGGTGTTTTATTAGATGCAACTCTTGGGCAAGTTCATTGGTCCCAAGGCAAGGGACCAGGAAAGTTGCCATGGGAAGAGAGTCAGAAGGAAAGAGGAAGAGAACCAGAGTGGACATGCAGGGATAGATGCAGAGAGAAAGAGACAGAGAGGGGGACAAAGGGGTGAAGGACGGGGAGGGAGAACCAAAATGTCTTGATTATATAGTGAATAGCCTTGTGTGAGGAGAAACCCAGCCCCTGGACTGGATAGTTCAGCAGAAGGAAGGGTGTTCAAAAGAGGGTAGGGACTGAGGCATGCTGAGGTCAGGACTGCTTTGATTGAAAAGGCCCCTTAGCTGCGTGTCCCAGGTCTGAAGCACAATAAGACAAGCTTCTAATTTATGTTGTTGATTATGTGTCCGGATATTTTTCCTTGAAGTATTTATTAGTTCTAAGAGCTTACATTTAGTGTCTTCCGATTGTTTTAAATTTAGGCTCATTTAATGATCAAATGGGGTGTTTTGGCAGCTTCTTTTATTAGTGGTACCTTTTATTTATTTTTCTTGTCACAGATTTTAATCCTTCTCTTGTTTGATGTTTTAAGAAAAATATTACCAGCCCCCTGCCATCTATATTGTTGAATATATGTTTGCTATAGGCAGAGTATATTTTATAGACATATGTTCTTTCTATTTCTGTTTTCTTCAGGATTTTTATTAAGGTGATATGTTGATTTTTTTAAAAGTCCTTTCCTACATTTATTGACATGGTCATAGGATTTCTAATTCTCTGATGAGTTCCACACATTGGTTGCATTTAAAAAAATAATATACATACCAGTTTGCCATACTCATTTGTGTTTCTGTGTTCAGCTCATGTTGAGCTCATGTTGGTGAGACTTTATGGCCATATCTCCTGATGTTTCTCTAAGACACAATCTCACAGTAAACTTATGATTGTCTCTCTCTTACTATTTTTCTGCCTCATCTTCCATGATGTTCTCTGAGCCTTACATGTGGGAATGTTTTGTAGAGGTATCCATTGAAACTGTACTCCACAACTTTACATTTTGATTTGTTTTGTGTTTGTTTTTTTTTATGATGGTCTTTATCTGTTGCAAAGAGAAGTTTTCCTGATGAGGTGTTAACAGTATGCTTATGTCTGTCTATAAGAAGAAACATTTATAGATTGTTGGTAGGGATTATGGCAAACTAGTAGTTGTAGATTCTGTGAAAAACATGACTTCACAAAACTGAGTAGTTTTGTAGGTTTCCAGTACCAGGCATCTTTTTCCTTCATGTTGATTGAGTTTTAAGTCTATTTAGAGAGCTTTTGGTTACTGCCAAATGATGTGTACTACTTACTACTACACCTTTAGGATCATCATGTCAGGACTGGTTGTTCATGTGGTATATAGGCATCATAGTTGGGTAGCACTATTGGTTACCTGATTCTTTTGGAAGCCTGGTACCTTCTGGTTCCATGAAAACTAATCTTCCCCCCCCCCCCCCAAAAAAAGAGCAATGGATCGTGTGTCTTAGATTCAACATCCAGTTTGATCTTGCAACCCATTCACTCACTCTGCATTTCAATAGTGTAGAGCCAAGACCATTTATATTTTGTGTTATTATTAAGAAGCATTTACTGATTCATGGAATTATGTTTCATGATTGTGTTATGGCCTTTTCATTAATTCCTTCATACTAATGTTAAGAGTTTTCCAGATTTTTATTCTGTTTATGATGAATCCCTTCCTATCTTTCTTTGTTTATTTGTCTCATGATATTTATTCTTTCTGTGCTTTTGAGTTTATCCCTTCCTCTGTGTATAGCATTTTTAAAGTAGCTCTTGCAGTATTGGCTTGGTAGTTATAAAATGACTTAGTTTATACTTGTCTTGAAATGTTATTATTTCTCTGTTGACTTTGCTGTACACAGCAATCTCATTTGGCAGCTAATTTACTTCAGCACTTTAAGTATATCATGCCTTGATTTCCTGGTGTAGGGGTCCTGATAAGAGACATGATGTTACTTTGATGTTTTTGCATTTCTGTATAACTTGACATTTTCCACATACAGCTTTTAATATGTTTCTTTGATTAATATTTTTGATATCTTGACTATAAATGTCATGGAAAAGTTCTGCTCTGATCATGTCTATTTGAGATTATAAATGCCTCTTGTGGTTACATTTCACTTTCTCTAGTTTTTGTGTTTTTTATAATATAATTTCTTTAATAAAGTCTGTAAATTTTTAGTCTTTATCTTAGTTCTTTATTCTATTCATTAATTCTCAGCTTTTGTCTCTTTGAGCACATCCCAGACTTCTCAGCTGTTCTGTTCATGATTTCTTTTTCATGAGTGACATTTGAATTCAGTACTTCACCAATGTGCTTTTCATCCATTATATTATTTTTCATGTTTATTAAATATATTTATTTTTTCATTACCTGAATTTGAGCTATTTAAAATTTAATTTATAATATTTCTATTATTTTTTTACAATTTCACTTTCTTCTTTAATTAACTTACCAATTGGTGAATTTTTCATCTATGTGACTAATATTCTTATACAATTTGCTGACCTGTTCTTCTGTATTGTTGAACTCCTAAGTTCACTATGGGACTCATATGCTTGTTTGTATCCCCTTTTGTGTCATTATTTATTTTAATGGGAATTTTTTAAATTCTTCGCTCATAATTTTATTTTTGCATTCAGTAGTTGAGGAGTTAGGGTGTTTTAGAAAGAAAGAGTTATTTTTACTTTTTAATGTTTCTTTTATTTTTGTGTTCTGATTTATACAGGCCTTGGTCTAGATTATTACTTTCAGTTTTATTTGAGGACCCTGTTGTTGTGCTGACTACTTTTAAAAGTTCAATTCCACTTACTACTCAGAAAAGAAAACAGACTGATTTTACAATAAAAATATCAATCCATACAATATGTACAGACACATTTAAAATCTGCGAAACCCCACTAACACATCACCAAGGACAATAAAACAAGAAAATAAAAAAATGATATATAAAGTACTATGAAATTAAAAATGATTTAGAGTAAATGGGAAAGAGTAAATGAATTAAATAAGGAAAGAAGACAAAATAGGAAGGAATTGATGTTAAATAAAGAAAAGGAATGGAGAAGAATGTGATGGAAAGAAAGAAAAGATTTAAAAATTGCTTTATGAAACTGAAATCAGTGTAAAACAAATATTAATCATTAAAAGATGACTGACAATAAAACTATACAGTACAGAAAAAGATAAAATCTAAATACTATTAAAAATAGAGTGGTGCAGAGAAGTAGATACAAAAGGCATTAAAAGGGGAAAAAAGAAAAGAAAAAGAAATTGCCAGAAGTGAACAATGTGTCAACAAAATTAGATGAGTTTATGAAAGGAAATAACACAATATTTTAAAACAATAATAGAGTAAGTGACAACTCATAGTCAGGCAGGACTTCTAGTGGAGGGAGAGGGATGCCAACACACCCCCAAAAGCCATGACTCAAAATTTGTCAAGTCTATAAGATGGCTCAATAAAAAAAAAAAAACAAAAAAAAACAAACTTAAGTTAAGAAAACATCTTTGAATGCCATATTTTACAGATCTCTTGAGGTTTTTGAAGACCAACCATTTATCTCTGTATATTTGGATAAACAAATGTTGCTTGTCTCTTAGCAACCTGATTTCTAATTAATTTAGAAAACATCTGTGACAAACTATGCTACTACCTAACAAAACGAGATGTTTGAATGACTATTCATTTGCATTTATTCTATTTTATTGCTGTTTATTACTTCAATTTACATTATCAACACAGTCCTCTCCCTCCACACCTCCTGGGCCCACCCTCTCACCCTCTAAACTTCTCTTCCTTCTCCCACCTATCTTACTTCTCCAGTGTGGGGTGCCCTACATAGCAGGCACCTTCAGTTCAGCAACCATATGAGAGCTAAAATCTTCACTTGCACTTGCGGCTTAAAGGCAGTTCTACTAGGGCAAAGTATCCCACTATCAAGAAACAAAATCTATGTTCCTCTTCCTTTCAGTCTCTAGGTTGTAGAAGAGTTATCCTGTACTATATGGCTAAAATAAAGTTAAAAGTGAATAAATTCCATGTGCATATTTCTGGGTCTGACTTATCTCACTCAGGATGAACTTTTCTAGTTCTATCCATCTGGCAGCAAACTGCATGAGTTCCTTGTTTCTGATGGCTGAGTAGTATATGATTGTATAAATGTACCACAGATTTTTTACCCATTCATCAGTGGAGGGATATCTAGGTTGTTTCCAGTTTCTAGCTATTACAAATAAAGCTCTATGAACATTGTCAAGGAGATGTCCTTGTGGATTGGTGAGGAATTATTTATTTACCCAGGAGTGGTATGGCTGGGTCTTGAGGTAGCGCTATTCCAAGTTATCTAAGAATCACCAGACTGATTTCCATAGTGGTTGTACGAGTTTGCACTCACATCAGCAATGGAGGAATGTTCCCCTTTCTCCACAGCCACACCAGCATGTGCTGTCATTTGAGTTTTTGATCTTAGTCATTCTGAGAGATGTTAGATGGAATCTCAGAGTTGTCTTGAGTTGCATTTCTCTGATGATTAAGGATGTTGAACATTTCTTCAAGTGTCTATTGGCCATTAGAGATTCCAGATTCAATGCAATTTCTATCAAAATACCAAAACATTTTTTACAGACCTCGAAAGAACAATTCTCAACTTCATATGGAATAACAAAAAACCCAGAATAGCTAAATCAATCCTGTATAATAAAAAAAATCATCTGGAGGTATCACCATCCCAAATTTCAAGTTATTCTACAGAGCAATAGTATTAAAAACAGCATGATACTGGTATAGAAACAGACCAGTTGATCAATGGAATTGAATTGAAGACCAAGAAATAAACCCACACAACTATCATCACTTAATTTTTGACAAAGAAACCAAAACCATTCAATGGAAAAAGGACAACATCTTCAACAAATGGAGCTGGTCCAACTGGATGTCAACATGGAAAAGAATGCAAAGAGACCCAAACTTGTCACCTTGCACAAAACCTAAGTCCCAGTGTATCAAAGACCTTAAAATAAAACCAGACACACTAAATCTAGTAGAAGAGAAAATGGGGGAAATCCTCGAACTCATTGGCAGGTGACAAGTTCCTGAGCAGAATACCAATAAATAGCTCAGGCTCTAAGACCAATGATCAATAAATGGGTCCTCATGAAATGGAAAAGCTTCTGTAAGGCAAAGGGCAGTGTCACTAAAACAAAATAGTAACCTAGAGACTTGGAAAAGATCTTTACCAACCCCACATTTGACAGAGGGTTAATATCCTAAATGTATAAAGAACTCAAGAAATTAAACACTAAGAAACCAAATAACCCAATTTTTAAAAAGGGGGTACAGAGCTAAACCAAAAATTCACAAAAGAGGAATCTCTGGTTTGTATTTCTTAATTATCCTTCACAGTTTATGACAGCAGCTACCAAAAGGCCAAAACTTCACATTGCATTTTTAAGCATTACCTAGGACCAAAGGCTGAAGACAGATGCTCTAATGTATTGATAGAAATTAGGGACTCTCCAGGAAGCCAATTGTCTCTTTTTTCATAGTTTTGAAAGCTACTGGCTCTGCACTTCCTGCATAATTAAATATATTTATCCTTCTCAGGTCTCTGATGTGTTTGAAGGTTGATAGTTAGAGTCTCACAGTTAAATTATAAGTTGTTTAGGAATTAAAAGGATATTTTAGGTCCAAGAAGATGTTTTTATGTTGGTAATGCAAGTTAGGATGAAACTGAGTTAGGTATAGAACTGTAAACTCATTAAGGTAGATAGATAATAGAATATTAATATCACTTGCCAAATATATATGGACTGGACATTGCGAATGTATATTATACCTTATAATTTTCATAATTGTGGCCTAATCTTATTGTTTTGTATTGTATTTATTGTTATAAGAAAAAGAAACATTTATTGGACTAAAAGGGGGAGTAATTGAGGGGAAAAAGATATACCTTAAACTTAAAAGAAAAAGCAGATAGGAGGAGCATGAAGGGGAAGAGTGTAGGAGAGTGGGACCGGAAGGGGGAGGAGGGAGGGAAATATGATTGAGATGTAACTTGAAGAAATAAAAAACAAAAAGATATGCAGGGATAAAAGATGAGAGACTCAGGGAATGGCCAACTGATGACTGGCCTACCTTGAGACCCACCTCATGGGAGAGAGCCAACCCCTGACACTATTGATACTCTGCTATTCTTGCAGAAAGGATATAATTGTCTTCTGAGAGGCTTCATCCAACAGATAATGGAAACAGATGCAGAGGCTCACAGCCAAACATTACACAGAACTCAGGGAGTCTTGTGAAAGAGTTAGGGGAAGAATTGAGGGAGCTGGAAGGGTCAAGGACATCAAAAGAAGATCTACTTAGCCAGTAAATCTGGGCCCAGGTGGCTCACAGAGACTGAAATACCAAGCAAAGAACATGCCTGGATTATTCACAGGTCCACTACACATATGAAGCAAGGGGATTACTTGGTCCTCAGGAGGATCCCTAACAATTGGAGCAGCCACAGTCCCTGACTTAGATTCTGTTTCCTCCTTCTGAATCCCATTTTCCTAGCAGAGCTGCCTTGTTTTGCCTCACTGAAATAGGAGGCACTTAGTCCTGATGTGATTTGATGTGCCAGAGTGAGTTAGTACTGAGTGGGTGAGGTAATGGTGGATGTGGGAGGGAGGATAGCAGTGGGAGAAAAAGAGAGAGTGGGGTTGCTTTGGGATGTAAAATAAACAAATAAATACATTAATGAAAAAATGATAGAGTAGCGTTTTGTCAAAAGTGTAGTAAAATGAAAAGAAAGAATTTTAATTTGAATCAAAGAAAAAAGAATTTAGAGTAAGATCAAGTGTTACATTTGAAGAAGTTAATTCTTCATATATTCTAGACTGGCAATTACATGCATTGATATTAATGACCATAGTTGAAATTATGCTTCTTTTCTTTCCTATGATTTATGCTTTTGACCAATGTCTACCAGTGCTGTCTTCATTTGGAGGTTCTCTCACTCTCCCAAGACCCCCTAGCTCATGTCCTTGCAGAAGGTAAAGTCCTAGGTGGGAGCACCTCTGAAATGCATTGGTTGTGTGTGAAGCAAACACAGAACTGACAAAGGATAATGCTTTGTGTTCTTAAGATTTCTTGATTGTTAATTACCCTGCTTATGAGATGAAGTTGGAGATGTGATCAACAACTCTTGAAATTCAGAGATTGTGGGTTATGGAGCAGTGAGCAGAAAATGGGTAGGTTCATAGATTAACCCAACCAAAAGATCATGACTATTAAACCAAGGTTACTGAGATCTATCCTTGCCAAATATCATTGAGGGCAGAATTATGTGTTCCTGCACATTTCCTTCCCTGAGCTGAGTTTTATACTACCTGTAACCTTATGCCTCTCTGTGTCTGGTCTTCAAGCTCACTATACTTGCCCTCCTGGGACTCAGACACACTAAATGGAGTCTCCCAAACTTGTGATTGTCCTGTTCTTAAGTCCCAAAAGTAGCTCTTTTTTTTTGGTTTTATTTTGTGTTGTATTCTCTTATGTAGTCTTATATGGGATATGACTAATCTAGAAGGAAAAGGTTAATATAGGTACTTTATTATTCGCCACTGATTTTTTTTTTTTTTTGAGGCAAGGTTTTTTGTTTCACTGAATCCAGAAAATGCTAGTTCATATCGACTGGCTAGTCAATGAGCCACAGGGAATTGTGAGCCTGTGCAATCTCAGTGTTTAATTTATTGGACTAAGCCACCATGCTGGCTTTTCTGTAGGTTCTGTTGATCTGAATTCAGGTTTTCATATGTATTTAGCAATCAGTTTACCCAGTGAGCCATCTTCTCAATTCCAGGGGTAGAGCAGTGCTTAACGATAGATTTTTCTTGCAAGATGATGTCCAGCAACTGCCCTGCCAGTAATAAAGAGTGACGAAGTGGGATTTATCTATATAGATGTTCCATGATAAGAGACACTGTTTTACAAAAAAAAAAAGACAAAAAAATGTGCAACTGGATTTAAAACTTGTGAGGATTGCTAGCTTTTCTTGAAGCTTAGACTGTTTCTCCACTTACCTGGTTTTGGAACCAAACTAGATTCTGTTTCCCTTCCCCATCCTAGGGAGCTGGATGGTGGAAACTGTGGTCTCCTTACTTATCAGTACCTCAGCCATCTTTTTCTTTATACTTTTTTGGCATCCCTTTCTTTTTTTTTTAATGGGTTTCTGAATACTTTTGTCTTTTTGAAAGAGTCTATTGTTGTTTATTCTGATTCTTCTTTGTCATATCACAGAGACTATCATATTGTCTAGAAGTCCTAGAGGTATGTGTTCATGAATTAGAATTATTACAAAATGAGAGAAATAAAAGCATTCTTTTTTAATGGTTAAGTGATGATAACAAAAAAAAGATAATAACCCAGGAAGAAAATTCTGTGTGATCACTGACTTACTTTTTTTAAATTAATTTATTTTTTCAAGTTTCATCTTGATCAAAGTCCCCTCCTTAACCTCTCTAGTTCCTACCCTCAGTCCCTTCCTATTCCCCATCTTCATTCTCTCCTTTTAAGATGAGGGGACCCCCACATATCTAAACCCCTCATTTCATCAGTCACATGAGGACTAAATGTTTTGTCTTATACTGGGGCTTGATATGGCAGCCCAGCTATGGTAAGGTGTTCCATTAACAAGCAACAGGGTCCATGACTCACTGCTGACTGGAATTTTTCATAAGACAGTTAAGCTGGGTTCCTATCTGTTTGAGTATATGGGTTGTAGACTCGTTATCCTGTGCTATATGGTTAATATCCACTTATAAGCGAATACAAACCATGTGTATTTTTCTGGGTCTGAGTCAGCTCACTTAGGATAAACTTTTCTAGATACATCCATTTGGTTGTAAATTGCGTGATTTCCTTGTTTCTGATAGCTGAGTGATATTCAATTATGTAAATGTACCACAGATTTTTTTTTTTTTTATTCATTCTTCAGTTGAAGGACATCTGGATTGTTTCCAATTTCTGGCTATTATGAATAAAGTTGTCCTTTTGGTTTGGTGAACAATCTTTTGGATATATGTCCAGGAGAGGTACGTCTGGGTCTTGTGGTAGAACTATTCCCAGTTTTCTAAGATATCGCCAGATTGATTTTCATAGCGGTTGTATAAGTTGACACACCCACCAGCAGTGGAGGAGTGTTCCCCTTTCTCCACATCCTTGTCAGCATGTTCTATCTCTTGAGTTTTTGATCTTAGCAGTCCTGATGGGTGTGAGATGGAATTTCAGAGTCCTTTTGTGTTGCATTTCCCTGATGACCAAGAATGTTGAGCATTTCTTTAAGTATCTCTCAGCGTTTAGAGATTTTTCATTTGTGAATTCTCAGTTTATTTCTGTATCCCATTTTTTATTGGATTATGTGGTTTGTTGGTGTTTAATTTCTTGAGTTCTTTATATATTTGGGATATTAGCCCTTTTTTGCATGTTTGATTGGTGAAGATCTTTACCCAATCTGTAGAATGTTGGTTTGTTCTAATGAGAGTATCCTTTGCCCTACAGAAGCATTTCAGCTTCATAAGGTCCCATTTATTAATGGTTGGTGTTAGAGCCTGAGATATTAAAGAACGCAAATAGACTCATATTTATCGTCTTGCATGGAACTTAAGTCGAAGTGAAGCAACACCCTCAACATAAAACCAGACACACTAAATCTAATAGAAGAAAAAGTGGGGGAAAGCCTCGAACTCATTGGCACAGGAGATAAATCCTGAACACCGACTTACTTTTTAACCAAACACCAGAATATACAGAACATAAAAAAGCCGTAAAGGTTTAAAAACATCAACAGAGAGAGAAGATCAAACTGCCTACATGCCTTTGGTTATTCAAGACATGTTACATCCTGTCTCCTTCAGCACTTAAATTCCCATACACAGTTACTGTCAACTCTTGTCATTTCTCCTACAATCAGTTCCCCAAGCATCAGTAAAGTGATAAAGATGTTAATCTCCTTTGTACCCAGCTTTCAGATAAATTGATTGAATCAAAAGAGACAAGGCCATAAAAAATATAAAAGTCAGGTTTTCATTCTTGGGTGCAGAAACAAATCTAAAGATAATACAACTCAGAAATATTATGAGGGTTATAACTATGTCAAAACCCATACTAGCTTCTATTAAATCAAATGTGATGGCATCTAATATTTCTTTAATATCATACTTTGTGACTCCTGCCAATATTTGCATTTGTCTCCAATTTTTTGTTATTTCACCCTTTTTTGAATTAAGGCCACCTTGGGCAAGAACATCATTAAAGGCTATGCTCACAAATGTTAAACATAAAAATTAAGACCCACAAAAAGCAAGCAATGCAAAGAACAAAACTTAACAGACAAATGTAAATAGTCATTTGTAGCAACAATCTAGATCTATATAGAAACTGTTCCCAGGGTATGTATTGACTAGCAATACTTTCAGTTCCAAGCCAGGCTATATTCACAATTGAGATTACAGTCTAAAGGTTAAGTAAAGCCCTGACAAGTGTGGCTTTCCTGCATGAAAGTGGAATAATAGTCTAAGCTCAGCATGTGCTAGCAAAGGTTGTTTAAAATATCCCATAAACCTGAGATACAGATGTTGAAACTAAAGTAGTCTGTCTCATTTATGAAGTTATATACAGACCTTGCTAGAATATGTAAGATTCGTTTTTATTACTTAATTTACTACTTGAATTGATAGAATAATTTTATAATTTTTCTTCCCTTTGCTCCTTCCAAACTCTCTCAGGTACTTTCTTTGTTCTCTTTCAAATACATGTCCTTGGTCTACATTGATTATTATTGCATATATAGTATATATTATGTATATGTATATAAATGCATATATATACTCCTAAATACATTAAAAAATAAAAGTCAACTTTCCCTGACCTGTTCAGGGCAGGCTGATGCCACTAGGATGAAGGAATGTGTAATGAGGATATGGGAAAGATGGTGGAGTAGAACAGTAAATGTAAATGTGATGTAAACAGAGACATGACAACGATGACACATGTGAGAGAAGCCTGAGGTGTATGGTGGAACATGTCATTGCTGAATGGCATAATTAGTTTGGTGTGCAACAGTCTGGAACTTATGCAGATCGAGTCTTAGCCCCTGGGCATGCTTTCCAGGGACATGAGATCAACCTGGCTCTGGCCAGCTAGCTACAGAGGCCCTAGATGAAGAATGTTTTATTTTCTGGATTGGACGTCCTTGAAGGACAACTATGATCTGTGATGACACTGGATGCTATGTTGGTGTCTGTGGTCTATAATGTTGCCCCAGGCTTAATGAAGTCAGAGATCAAGGTGGACATATGTGGTTTGTGCCACTGACTGAAGCCTTGGTGATGTCCTTGGGCTTTGTTGCCTAGGGGGACATGTTGATATGAGTGGCCTGTATTGAGGCCAATGTTGATGGCCATGATTGGTGCTGCTACTGAGGGCAATGAGTAGGTCAGTGGTCCTGATATGTCACTGGGTCTCTGCTTATGATTGTGGCCAGTATTGCCACTGAAGGCGGTATGGAAGTCCATGGTCTGTGCTTCCACCAGAAACCATGAGGAGGCCCATGATCCTGTGACTTGAAAGAGCAAGGAGGCTACTTTGGCAATGATATCAAAGATTTTATATGCACAATTGAGAAAGGGGGACATGAAAGGTTTCTGTGACAGCCTTTATCCTCTAACTCATCCCATAGTAACCACCTATAGAACGCTCTACAAGTATGAAAAGAAGCTGAATCACAGATCTCCACAAGTGACAACTTCTGGTCAGGGTACTTGAGGAGAAGGACTCTGTTCTATTAAAGAGGCAGGGCACTAAATGTTTCACCATACCCCCAGTGAGTATAAAGATAGCACAAATAGGACTTGCTGCTTTTTGTTTTGTTTTGTTTTTATTTTGATTCAGGGAGGGTATCAAAAGAGCAGGAGGGTGACATGGAGGACTGGGAAGTGGGTGTGATTAGGGTGTATGACATGAAATCATTAAAAATATTGTCTTGAAAAAGATAACTTTCAAACTGATGAATGAGGGAAGAAGGAAATTTGTACATGAAATGAAAACAAGGAACTTAGGAGCAAAACTGTTTGAATATAGTCATTATCCATAATTTTTTATTTCTACATCATTCTCACTCATGGGTTTTAATGTGTTCTTTCCTAGAAGCATGTTTGTTCTCTAAATAGATCTGACCTCTGTGGCATGATTTCATTTTCTATATGATTTAAATATCAACTCTATAAAATATTTCTTAAAATTCTATTCAAGCAAGTGGGAGTCTCTAAATACACACTTTGAGATAAAAGTAACTAACTTTCTTTTTTTAATTAATTAATTTATTGCTTCAGGTTATATCTCCATCATAGTGTCTTCTTTCCATGCTTCCCAGACATACCCTCCCACCCTCTACTCCCTAACCCTTCCATCACACTCCTCTGGAATGAAGTGTCCCTATATAACAGTCCCCCACCATAGTTCAGCAGTCAAATGAGAGCCAAGAGCCTCCTCATACACTGGGGGCCTATAAGGCAGTACCACCAGGTAAAAGTGCCTCATTAACAGGGAGAGAAAAAAACAAACAAACAAACAAAAAAGTCTATGTCCATGTTCCCTTTGGTGCATTGGTTGTAGTATAGATATCCTGTACTATATAGCTAAAATCCAACTGAAAGTGAATAGATGCCATTTGCATCCTTCTGAGTCTGGGTTAGCTCACTCAGGAAGAGCTTCTCTAGTTCTATCTATTTGGCTTCAAATTGCATAATTTGATTGTTTCTGATAGCTGAGTAGTATTCCATTGTGTAGATGAACCAGTTATTTAATCCATTCTTCAGTTGAGGGACATCTGGATTGTTTCCAGTTTCTAGCTATTACAAATAAGGCTGCTATGAATATAGATGAGGAAACGTCCTTGTGATTCGGTGAAGAGCCATTTGGATGTATACCCAGAAGTGGTATGGCTGGGTCCTGAGGCAGAGCTATTCCAAGTTTTCTAAGATATTGCCAGACTGACCTCCATAGTGGTTCCACAAGCCTGCACTGCCACCAGCAATGCAGGAGGGTTCCCCTTTATCCACACCCTTGCCAGCATGTGCTGTCATCTGAGCTTTTGATCTTAGCCATTCTGACAGGTGTGAGATGGAATCTTAGAGTCATCTTGAGTTCCACTTCTCTGATGAGTAAGGATGCTGAGCATTTCTTCAAGTGTCTCTCAGCCTTTAGAAATTCCTCCTTTGTGAATTCTCTGTTTAGCTCTTTTCCCCATTTTAAAATTGGATTATTTGGTTTCTTGGCATTAAATTTCTTGAGTTCTTTGTAAATTTTGGATATTAGCCCTCTGTCAGATGTGGGGTTGGTGAAGATTTTCTCCCAGTCTGTAGGCTGCCTTTTTGTTCGAATGACGGTGACTTTTGCCTTACAGAAGCTTTTCAGTTTCATGAGGTCCCATTTATTGATTGTTGGTCTTAGGTCCTGAGCTGTTGGTGTTCTGTTCAGGAAGTTGTCACCTGTGTCAGTGATTTTGAGGGTTTTTCCCAAGGACCATATCTAGAAATAATAAAGGCAATATAGAGCAAGCCAGTAGCCAACATCAATGTAAATGGAGAGAAACTTGAAGCATTTCCTCTAAACTCAGGGGCAAGACAAAGATGCCCACTTTCGCCATATCTCTTCAATATAGTACTTGAAGTTCTTGCTAGAGCAATAAGACAACTAAAAGAGATCAAAGGAATACAAATTGGAAAAGAAGAAATCAAATTATTCCTATTTGCAGATAATATGATAGTATACATAAGCAATCACAACAATTTCACCAGAGAACTCCTACAGCTGATAAACACCTTTAAGCAAGGTGGCTGGATACAAAATTCATTTAAAAAATCAGAAGCCCTTCTTTATACAAGAAATAAAAGGGCTGAGAAATAAATCAGGGTAACAACTCCCTTCACAATAGCCACAAACAATATAAAATACCTGGGGGTAACTGTAACCAAGCAAGAAATGGACCTGTACAACAAGAACTTCAAGCCCTTGAAGAAAAAAATTGAAGAGGCCATCAGAAGATGGAAAAATCTCCCATGCTCATGGATAGATAGGATAAACATAATAAAAATGGTCATCCTACCAAAAGCAATATACAGATTCAATGCAATTCCTATCAAAATACCAACAAAATTCTTTATAGACCTGGTAAAAGCAATTTTCAACTTCATATGGAACAACAAAAAACCCAGAATAGCTAAATCAATCCTGTACAATAATAAAACATCTGGAGGCATCACCATCCCAGATTTCAAGCTGTACTATAAAGCAATAATAATAAAAACGGCATGGTACTGGTATAGAAACAGACCAGTGGATCAATGGAATCAAAGTGAATACCCAGAAATGTAACCACACACCTATGGTCACCTAATTTTTGACAAAGAAGCCTAAACCGTACAATGGAAAAAGAACAGCATCTACAACAAATTGCACTGGTCAAACTGGATGTCCACTTGTAAAAGAATGAAATTAGACCCATACTTATCACCTTGTACAAAACTTAAGTTCAAGTGGATCAAAGGCCTTAACATAAGGCCAGTCTCACTAAATCTACTAGAAGAGAAACTAACTGACTTTCTATAGAGACCAAAAATGAATATAATGGTCCGCATTTAATTTCTATCCCAACCCTAATGATAACTCTAGCTTTAACATTAATTAACCTTAACATTAACCTTAACCTTCCCTAACTGGAGCCAAACTTAGTCCCCAAATACATTCATCCTAAATCACCATTTTTCATTATTTTATAATGTCTAGTTGATTTTAAATATTACTTCTGCAGACTCAATTGATGTTTCTGTTAAGTGACTCAAGAGGAACAATTAAACTGTTGGACATGATCACAATCTGCTCAGAGTTGACTGTGCACAATTGGCAGCATATGGCAATGCTCGCATCTTCAGGCAATGTGCTTTGCTTTGGGGTTCAGTATCAGGAGGTGTTGAGATTCCAGAAAGGGAATTCTACAGTTGCTTAAAAGCTCAGTTCAAATTCTGTCAACATAGGGCAGAGACTCTTTGGAGCATATGAAATCTGAAAAGACAGTTAACAGTCTTCAATAAATCTTCATGTTTCAAAGCTGACATTTAAATATCTGACAAGGACATAACAATTACTTTTTTTTCTAAAGATGGCCAATAATAATAATAATATTATACATACAGCATAGTATCTGTTTTTAAGGTGTTCATAACTATTGTTTATCACTGTGGATAAATTATTGTATACAAGTAAAAAATGGAAATGTGAAAACTTTAAATATTGAATATTTTCCAAAAATCATATAAATAAAGAATAATTTGAAAAATAAATAATTTTAAAGATTTCAAGTTCCATGGACTTGCTTGGAAAACACCTGAGTTATATCATGATTGTTAATGGGATAGACTGTTCTAATATTTTCCAGAATAAAAACTTGTCCTATCCTTTGAGAATATTGGCTTGAGTAATTATTTAAAATAACATGTAGTAAAAAAAAATGTCTGTGAAGTATTACAACTTTTCAAGCAGTAGTAGAATCATGGCAGAATCTATCATAGGACAGTTGTGGTCCATGAATATGTTTTGAAGAAATGACAAGAAACTATTAACTATGATGATCAGAAACAGGTACAATGGTATATCACCTACAGTTGAAACATTTCAATCATAAATACTATATTTAAACTCATAAAAGTAAGAATAATCACTTTATTCATCACCAAAGAAGATAAAATCTTTTAAATCCAACTTCCCCCCTGATGTTAGGAATGGAAGGAAGGTGGGTCAGGCACTGAGTAACTGGCATGAAGAGTTAGGGTAGGCAGAGTACATGCCAGTCCAGCTTACATGGCTCTTCATACTTGTCAGTGTTAATAGTAGTCTTAGTTGACTATCAGTACCCAGTAGTAGTGATAGAACACTTGTTTGCATCGGAGGAAGACTCTAAAGTACTTCTAGCTCATTCTCACTATCACTGTCTCAGCAGAAGATTTAGAATGCCTCTTGGTGATCAAAGGATTGAAGATAAGATTTTTGCTTAGTCTTGTTAACACGAAGGGATTAGAGACTAGGCGTCCTGCTATTATTTTCTAAAGGGAGGGGTGAGAAAACGTCAAAGACAACTTTCATCTGGTCCCAGTGAATGAATAGGAGAGTAAAGAGTAGTGTGATGGAAGGGATAGGGGGTCGAAGGTCGGACAGCGGGACTGGAAGGGGCAGAAAGAGGATACTGTGATGGAGATGTAACCTGAAGTAATAAATAAATATTAAAAAAAAAGAATAGGAGAGTGAAGTTTTCCATTAATGATAGAGCACTATTTTACTAATTCTATGGTTATAATATAAAACAATTTATATACATACATATATACTTATATAACTTGCTGTATACATATCAGTGGTTCAGGTTTAGAAGTTACCACAAATCCTTGCATATAGGGGATGTGGACAAACACACATAGACAAACTAAAACAGAGGAAATACCTACAGATTTTGTCACACTGTGTGTAGTTCCAGGCTTCAGTTATCTTTAGATGTCTTAAATTCTACCTTAAGAACCTATGTCTATTTATTGGTTCTGTTATTTATATTTCAATTTAATGTAAGAAGGAAAGTTAGAAAATGGGATTTACTCCATGTTGATGGAGCTGAAGTTGAGCTTTCAATTTTAGATAACATTGCTTAAAACTAATTATGAAATTATAATGTTAAAATCATTGGGAGTTTTCTTGTATTTTTGCAGCTCACCAAATATTGTCTGAATTAGGTTGCTGATCACAAATTGGAAAATCTAGACACATTTTTCTCAGACAACTGATGTGGTTGTTCTGGAATAAAGACTCTCTGTGTCTGAAACTTCATCCCATGTCTTTCAATTTGATGTAGTAGTGTCCTATTTGAATTGAAGTGTGAATTAGTCCCATAGGATACCAAGGACGCTTTTTCTGTTTAATGGCAGAAGTAAAGTGAATTTCTAGTATCCAAGTTCTCCTACTTTTGTCTCCACTACAAAATGAGAAATATCTATTCTATTTGCACAGCTTCTAAACTGCTTCACAAGAGAATCCATGATTATTGCTTTGTTTACTATCTGAAACCAGTAGAACTATTAAACTGCAGAAAATGTCTACAGCCAAATTGATTACCGTTCATAATATTCACCTAGGTACACATTAAGAACACCATCTACAGTGATAACTCCCTTCTATTCATTTTAAACTCATGCAAGTAAAATTTCACATGAAAACTTCTTACTCTTGTGCTTGATCTATATGAGGCCCTTAATTGCTAGCTTCTTTTCCTGATAAATAGATTCTGCAGAGGAAGTAGGGAGAGAGTAAACAGTTCTTTTCCTAATTGAATTAGGCGTATCCTGTCAAAGCCTGTTGAACTAGGCTATATCAAGATTTCAAATATATGCATAAATCTATATGCCCTCAATTTCCACTTAGAAGCTGTGAATTCTTAGACAGGAACAGAAATTCAGGCCTCCAAAGTCTTTGTTCTCTGGTTAGTCAATTCCGTACGTTGTACTGACAGTCTGTGTCTTTGTTTGCTTGCTTTGCTAGCTTTACTTTTATACAAGTAATCTCAACTTTTGTCCTTCACAAATATTTCTGGTCTCTGTTACTTAAAAAAAAATAGAAATTAAGAGAAAATGTGTTCAGGTGAAAGAAGTATTTGTCTAGGCTTTCACTACACATTTATGTTAAGAACAACTTTAGAAATTTCAGCAGATCATGTAAATGAATGCACAATGTGATCTGCGAGCCCACTGTTTCCCATAGCTTTAAAGCATATGACACATTAAAGAAGTTATTGTAGTCAGTGCCTAACATTTAAAACAGCTTGGTTTTCACTTGGAGATGAGCAGGTGGATTGCCTAGGTATTGCAAATGATTGTATGACACACTTAAGATCAAGTAAGAAGAGAAAGACAGTCATTGTTTTGATCGGCTTTAATTTTCTGGAGTTATATTAGGCAGAAATCACAATTCAACACACATGGCCTAAAGGTGTAGTTATTTTCTTCATGAAAAGCAGCAGCAGCAGCAGCAGCAGCAGCAGCAGCAGGATTTGTGCATGTCATAGGAATATACATAAAACAAAACTCTATGACTACTCCTTTTCTGAAGCCCAGACCCTAGTTGAGGAGCTATTGGCAGCTGGTGACTGCTAGGAAGTATAGACAGTTTTGAGAGTCTATTTTCTCTGGGAAAATGGGAGGGAGAGGATAATACCTTCTCTTATGCTACAGTCATCTGCATACGGACATCACTAAATGGATTCAGTGTGATAAAAACAAACCAGCAGCAAAAACAAACCCAGAGCACCCAAAGTTTGGAGGAAAAAGTAGTGATGGAAGAATTGCAGGGGAAGAAATGAGAGTGTTGATTAGATAAAAACTCATTGCATGTAGGTATGAAGTTCTGAAGCAATATGAAAATGAAAAATTAAGCAAGGTGCAATCTCTTAAACAGAACTATGCCTAATCACTATATTGTGCCAAGTTTTCTCCTCCTTTACCCCAAATCCATTAAGATTGTTAATATATTTATAGTTGAAGTATACGTGAGGTTTAAAGAGGTTGAATATCTTATTATGAACTTGTAGATAGAAGGGATCAAAGCTTGAGCTGAGTGTAAACCTTCTGCTCTTGAGCAATTACGTATTCTGAATTATCTCCAGTATGTTTATAATAATAAACACACATTGTTAAGTTCAACAAATTTGAAGTAATCATTTGCATTTACTTGGAAATATGTGTATGTGTCTGTGTGTGTGTGCAGGGGGTGCATTCACGATAGCTTAGGTGATTAGATTTATATGCAGAAGTAGGTATTAACTCTAAAGAAATTTCCAGAAAGTTCTTGTATATGCAGTCACCCCATATTATATTATTTAAACCCAAAATTACAAGCTCCAAATAATGAAACACGGGCATGACTGCATCTCTTTATTTCCTAAGATAAATCAACAAAGGATTAATTGACATGCAAAGGTGCTTTGTAGAAAAGTACGTAGTAATTTTGTGCATCAATGAGATGTTTTACTATAGACCAATAATTGCTTTAAAAAACAACCAAACAACCACAATGAACAAGTTCTTGCTCAGGGTAGCTATTCAGACAGGATCTGTCTTTCACAAAGCTGCTCTCTGCCACATGCCCACTCAGCCCACTTCCAGAGAGATCGATAAGTGTGAATTTCATCAGTGGAACTCATTTCTCTCTCTCTCTCTCTCTCTCTCTCTCTCTCTCTCTCTTTAAAATTTTCCCCTTTATTGAAAATAATTGTTTTCTCACATAATATATCCTGATTAGTGCTTTCTCTCCCTCCACTCCTCCAAGTTCTCCCCAACCTCCCCTCCCATTTAGATCTCCCCACTTTCTGTTTCTCATTAAAAAACAAATAGGCTTCTGAGGGAGATTAAGAAAATAAAGTAAGATAAAACAAAACCAACACACCAGAATTAGACAAAACAAAGAAAAATAAAAATAAACCAAAAAATTTATTGAAAAGCACAAATAAAATATGATATGACAAGGAACTTCTAAGATGTCTTTGAGTTCATTTTTTATTTTTCTTTAGTGTTGGGAAAGCAGCCTTTCCAAAAAAGTAGTTTGTTTCTCTAGCAAATCTTCCTTGGCAAAAACTAAAATTTAATTTGCAAGTGATTATCAATTAGAGATAGCAATGGGGATATCTGTCCATTTTAAGTCTATAGTGCTGGTGGAACTAGATCACTATATGTAGACAAACCCAAATAGATCTATTTATCTCCTTGCACAAAACTCACCTCCAAATGAATCACAGATCTCAACATAAAACCAGATACACTGGTCTGGTAGAATGGAAAAAAGGGAGGTAACAAAGACTTTCTGAACCAAACACCATTAGCACAAACATTAAAATCAACAGTTTATAATTGAGACCTCATGAAGCAGAAAAGATTCTACATAGCAAGGGATGTAGTCATTCAGAAAAGGCAACAGCATGCAGACTGGGAATATATTTTTACCATCTCCATATACAATAGGAGGTTAAAATCCAAAATTTATAAAGGACCCAAAAACTAGATATTAAGAAAACAAATACCCAATTAAAAAGAGGGTACATATCTAAATAGAATTCTCAAAAGAGAATTTTAAATGGCTGAGAAACATTTGGAGGAATGTTCAACATTCTTAGTCAACAGGGAAATGCAAGCAAAATCTACTTTCAAATTTCATCTCACACCTAACAGAATGGCTAAGACTAATAAAACAAATAACAATCCATATTGGTGATGATATAGAGTAAGAGGAACATTCATCTATTGCAAACTTGTGCAGCCACTACAGAAATCAGTGTGATGGTCCCTTGGGTAGATCTTGAGCATATACCCAAAGGCTGCTTCATCCTACCACAGAGACAATTGTTTAAGCATGTTTATTTTTTATCTATTCATAATATCTAGAAACTGTGAACCACCTAGGGGTCCTTCAACAAAAGAATGAATAAAGAAAATATGGTATGGGTACACAATGTAGTATTATTTAGTCATTCAAAAGAATCATGAAGTTCACATGTAAATTGATGCAAATAGAAAAAATATCCTGAGTGAGGCATCCCATACACAGAAGGATAAATATGTCATATATTGACGTATATGTGGATATTAACTAGCAAGTGCATGATAAACTAATAAGGCACTAGGAAGGAACAGTTAGAGATCACTAGAAAAGGAAAATAAAATAAATAGTTACAGATAAATTGGGGGGGGGGATGGAATGGGAGGATCAAGTGGACAAAGGGAAAAAAGGTACGAAGGAGTGAATATAAAGAGAGAGAGCTAAAATTAAGTTTCATTTGAGGAATACTGTGAAACCCCAGTGCAGTAAAATCTCACGAAAGTATTTGCATATATAAAGTCAATGTAAATGAAATCTTCAAATAATGGGGTGAGACAACTGACCATCACTTGTCTCCAAATGAAGCTTCCAGTACTGGGATTGAGTTACATGTAATTGAGTTGTTGGCCAAATGGGTCCCAGAGGAACATCTAAACAATGCAGGCTGGTGTCAAGACTATAGGTTGCTCTTTACCAGCCTACTTCAAGACCCTATTACCAACAGCAACAGTTATATAACTCATTGAGCATGCACTATAGAGTTGGTGCCCATATAAAGCCTCCACCTCAATATTCTACTGACTTTGATACAGGGAGGTACTCTGAACACTACCAAAGAAAAAAATGTAAACCCAACCTAGTCAAAAATCCTTTGATATACAATGCTGTCCTGCCTTCAAGATATGCAAGACACTCTAGTTCAATGAAGGCTCAAAGTTTATGAGAGTAAACAACTGTTTTCTGATTTGACTTAAGACTCACTCTTTGACATGGTACCCAAACACAAAACTTCTTGGGTGATCAAGTACTTGAGAATAGAAATCCCAGAGACTTAGGGTATAGTCAAATACTACTGTTCTTAAATATAATATAATATAATATAATTAATATAATATAATATATAATATAATATAGCAACAAAATTAGTCCTAATGACATTGTGCTGTATTCATAGCCTGTGCCTTGCTCAGTCACCTTCAGAGTAGGTTCCTCCTGAAGCAGATGGGAGAAAATATTGAGGCCCACAGCTAGAGATTATGTAAGAGTAAGATTCTTTGGAACACTCAATCTTAACTGGCATATTTCCAGCAAACCCTTCCCCCCTGAGTTCACAGAATCATGTGGAAGAGGAAGCCAAATGAGCACAGAGACCAGAGGCAATGAATGAAACCAAGAAAACAATGCCCTGTAAATCAACAAGATCAATACACATATGAACTCACCTAGACTGAGAGAGTATGCAAAGAACTTGCGAGGGTCTCAACCAGTTGGGATCTTAGACTTGGCTTTTTTATTTTATTTTTTTAATAGGGTTCAGCCAGTGGGATGGTACTGGAATACATTAGGGAAGGCAGGAAGAAAGTTGTTTATTTCGTCTCAGAGGAATCAAATAGCACTAATATTTATGAGTTAAATGAAAACTCCTTTTCAAAAAATAACTTCTAATCAGAAAACAAGTTTTTTTAAACATTTATTTATTACTTCAAGTTACATCTCCATTACCAACCCCACCATCCACACCCTCCCAGTCCCACCCTCCCACCTATACTCCCTCTCCCACCCATCCCACCCCTCCAGTGTGGAGTGCCTCTGTGTATCAACCCCCCTTAGTTCATTAGTCATATGAAGTCTAAGAGCTTCCTCTTGAACAGGAGGCATACATGGCAGTTCCACTAGGGTGGAGTGTCCCACAAACAGGTAACCAAGTCCATGTTCCTGCTTTTTGGTCTATTGATTGTAGGATGGTTATCCTATACCATATGGCTAAAATCCAGTTATAAGTGAATTTAGGCCATGTGTATCTTTCTGAGTCTGACTTAGCTTACTCATGACAAGCTTTACTAGTTCCATCCATTTGGTTGCAAACTGCATGATTTCCTTGTTTCTGATACCAGAGTAGTGTTCCATTGTGTAATGTACCACAATGTTTTTTATCCATTCTTCAGTTGAAGGACATCTGGGTGGTTTCCAGTTTCTATCTATTACAAATAAAGCTGCTATGAACACAGTTGAGGAAATCCTTATGGATTGGTGAGGAATATTTGGATATATGCCCAGGAGTAGTATGGCTTGGTCTTGAGGTAGAGCTATTCCAACTTTATCTAAGATATGGCCAGACTTATTTCCATAATGGTTGTTCAAGTTTGCACTCCCACCAGCAATGTGAGAGTGTTCCCCTTTCTCAGCAACCTTGCCAGCATATGCTGTCTTTTGAGTTTTTGATCTTAGCCATTCTGATGGGAGTAAGATGGAATCTCAGAATTGTCTTGAGCTGCATTTCTCTGACAATAAAGGATGTTGAGCATTTCTGCATGTGACTCTCTGCCATTAGGGATTCCTCTGGTGAATTCTCAACTTAGCTCTGTATGTCATTTTTTGATTGGGTTACTTGGTTTGTTGGTGTTTAATTTCTTGAGTTCTTTTTAAATTTTGGATATTAGCCCTCTGTCAGATGTGGGGTTGGTGAAGATTTTTTTTCCCAATCTGTAGGCTGCCATTTTATTCTAAAGAGAGTGTCTTTTGCCTTATAGAAGCTTTTCAGTTACATGAGGTTCCATTTATTGATTGATGGTCTTAGAGTCTGACCTATTGGTGTTCTGTTTAGGAAGTTGTCACCTGTGCCAATGAGTTCAAGGCTTTTTGCCACTTTCTCTTTTATTAGATTTAATATGTCTGATTTTATGTTAAGGTCTTTGATCCACTTGGACTTAAGTTTTGTGTATGGTGATAAATATGGGTCTATTTGCATTCTTTTACATGTTGACATCTAGTTTGTGCAGCACCGTTTGTTGAAGATGCTGTCCTTTTTCCATAGTATGGTTTTGGGTTCTCTGTCAAAAATTAAGTGACCATAGGTGTGTGTGTTTATTTCTGGGTCTTCATTTCAATTCTATTGATCAACTGGTCTGTTTTTATCCCAGTACCATACTGTTTTTATTACAATTGTGCTGTAATATAGCTTGAAATCAGGGATGACGATACCTCTGGATGTTGTTTTATTGTACAGGATTGATTTAGCTATTCTGGTTTTGTTTTGTTTGTTTGTTTTTGTTTTCCATATAAAGTTGAGGGTTATTCTTTCAAGGTCTGTAAAGAATTGTTTTTATATATTGATAGGAATTGCATTGAATCTGTAAATTGCTGTAAGTAGCATGGCCATTTTTATTATGTTGTTCCAATCTATCCATGAACATATGATGCCTTTCCACCTTCTGATATCCTCTTCAATTACTTTCTTTGAGGACTTGAAGTTCTTGTTGTACAGGTCTCTCACTTGCTTGGTTAGAGTTACCCCCAGGTATTTTATATTATCTATGGCTATTGGGAAGGGTGTTGTTTCCTTAATTTCTTTCTAGGCCCATTTATCTTTTGGGTAAAGAAGGACTACCAATTGTTTTAGTTAATTTTGTATCCAGCCACCTTTCTGAAAGAGTCAACCCTTAGTAAAACTAACTAAAAGACAGAGGAAAAATACCCAAATCAATAAAATCAGAAATGAAAAGGGAGAAATAACAACAGACAAAAGGAAATCCAAAGAATGTTTAGGTCTTACTTCAAAAACCTGTATTCCACAAAATTGTCAAACCTAAGTGAAATGGACAACTTCCTTGATAGATTCCACCTACCAAAGTTAAATCAAAATCAGATTAAAAACTTAAACAGTCCTATAAGCCCTAAGGGAATAGAAGCAGTCATTAAAAGTCTCCCAACCAAAAAAAGGGACAGGGCCATATGATTTCAGTACAGAATTCCACCAGACATTCAAAGAAGAGCTAATGTCAATACTCTTCAAACTCTTCCACAAAATAGAAACAGAAGGAACACTGTCAAACTTGTTTTATGAGGCCACAGTCACCCTGATACATAAACCACCCAAGATCAAACAAAGAAGAGAATTTCAGACCAATTTCTCCCTTGAACATAGATGCTAAAATTCTCAATACAATACTTGCAAACCGAATCCAAGAACACATCAAAAGTACCATGATCAAGTAGGCTTCATCCCAGGAATGCAGGGGTGGTTCAACATACGAAAATCCATTAAGGTAATCCACCATATAAACAAGCTGAAAGAAAAAAAACCCACATGTTCATCTCACTAGATGCTGAAAAATTATTTGACAAAATCCAACACCCTTCATGCTAAAAGTCTTGGAAAGAACTGCTGCTAAAAGGTCCACACCTAGAAATCATTAAGGTGATATACAGCAATCCAGTAGCCAACATCAAATTAAATGGAAAGAAACTTAAAGCATTTCCCCTAAAATCAGGGACAAGGCAAGGATGCCCACTCTCCCCATACCTCTTCAACATAGCACTTGAAGTTCTAGCCAGAGCAATAAGACAACTAAAAGAGATAAAGGAGATACAAATTGGAAAGGAAGAAGTCAAATCATCCCTATTTGCAGACAATATGATAGTATATGTAAGTGACCTCAAAAATTCCACCAGAAATCTCCTACAGCTGATGAAAACTCTTTTCAATGATGTACTCAAAATAGGGTAGTTTCTTTTCAGAGTCCATTGACCTTTTCTGTTTAGTTATCTGTTTGAGGGTAAAACAACATAGCTTGCTGAGTTTAGTTCAGACATTTCTGCACTGTGCAAAAATTGATTTCTCCTTTTGTGTTTGGGTGAAGCGTTCTGTAGATATCTGTTAGGTCCATTTGGTTCATGACTTCTGTCTGGCTCATTATTTCTCTGTTTGGTTACTGTCTCAATGACCTGTCCATTGTTGTGAGTGGGGTGTTGAAGTCTCCCACTACTAATGTGTGGAGATCAATGTGAGTTTTAAACTTTAGAAGAGTTTCTTTTAGAAATGTGGGTGCCCTTGTATTTGGAGCATAGATATTCAGTATTGATTTGTCATCTTGATGAATTTTTTTAGAGAGTATGTAGTGCCCTTGCCTATCTTTTTTGATTAACATCAGTTGAAAGTCTATTTTATTTGATATTAGGATGGCTACTCCAGCTTGCTTCCTGGGTCCATTTGCTTGGAAAACCTTTTCCCAGCCCTTTACTCTAAGGTAGCATCTATATTTGTTAGTGAGATGCATTTCTTATATGCAGCAAAATGTTGGGTCTAGTTTATGGATCCATTCTGTAAGTCTGTATGTTTTCACTGGGGACTAGAGTCCGTTGATGTTAATGGATATAAATGACCAAAGATTGTTATTTCCTGTTATTTTCATATAGGTGGTGGTTGTGTGTTTCTTTTGGTTTAGCTGGTGGGGAGTTTTTTGCTTCCTCTGTTTTCTTGAGTGTATTTATCTTCACTGGGTTAGAATTTTCCTTCAAGGATCTTCTGGGGGGGGCTGGATTTGTGGGTAAATATTGTTTAAATTTGATTTTGTCCTGGAATATCTTGTTTTCTCCATCTATATTGATAGTTTTCCTGATACACTAAATCTATTAGAAGAGAAAGTGGAGAAAAGCCTTGACCTCATCAGCACAGGTGACAACTTCCTGAACAGAACACCAACAACTCAGGCTCTAAGACCAACAATCAATAAATGGGACCTTATGAAACTGAAAAGCTTCTGTAAGGCAAAATACACTGTCATTCAAACAAAACGGCAACCTACATATTGGGAAAAATATTCACCAATCCCATATCTGAGAGAGGGCTAATATCCAAAATTTACAAAGAACTCAAGCAGTTAAATGCCAAGAAACCAAATAATCCAATCAAAAACAAAGGGGGGGGGGGAACAGTGCTAAACAGAGAATTCATAAAGCAGAAATCCCTAATGGCTGAGAGACCCTGGAAGAAATGATCAGCATCCTTAATCATCAGAGAAATGCAACTCAAGACAACTCTGAGATTCCATTGCACACCTGTCAGAATGGCTAACATCAAAAGCTCAAAAGACAGCACATTCTGGTAAGGGTGTGGAGAAAGGGGAACTCTCCTCCATTTCTGGTGGGAGTGCAGGCTTTTGCAACCACTATGGAGGTCAGTCTGGCGATATCTTAGAAAACTTGGAATAGGTTTGCCTCAGGACCCAGGCATACCACTTCTGTGTATACATCCAAATGACTCCTCACCTAATCATAAGGATATTTCCTCATCTATGTTCATAGCAGCCTTATTTGTAATAGCTAGAAACTGGCAACAAACCAGATGTCCCTCAACCGAGGAATGGATAAAAAAACTGTGGTACATCTACACAAAGGAATACTACTCAGCTATCAGAAACAATGAAATCATGCAATTTACAGCCAAATGGATGGAACTAGATAAGCTCATCCTGAGTGAGCTAACCCAGACTCAGAAGTATGCACATGGCATCTATTCACTTATAATTGGATTTTATCCATATAGTACAGGATAACTATACTACAGTTAGTGCACCAAAGGGAACAGGAACTTGGACTTTGCTATCTGTCAATGAGACACTTTGCCCTTGTAGGCCCCCAGTGTATGAGGAGGCTGTTGGCCCCCATATTACTGCTGAACTGGGGCGGGGGACTGATATGTAGGGACACTCCACTCCAGAGGAGTAGGATGGAAGGGATAGGGAGTATAGGGTGGTTGGGCGGGCCTGGGATTGGTAGAAAAAGGGTACTGTGATGGAGATGTAACCTGAAGTAATAAATAAACATAAAAAGTTGATTTCTCAAAAGACCCTCACAAAAGTTTTCAATTCCTGTGTTCAACCTTAGTTACTTTTCTCATACTCTCATAATGTTTCCTGACAAAAGCCCCTTAAGGATGAAAAGGTGTGTTTTAACTCATTCTTGCACAGAAGGCAAAGTATAATATGGTGGATAAAGCATGCACACCTTCTCAAATTGCTTTGGCATTCATGAAGCTGAGAGACAACAGGAAACGGGCTAGGTCATAAAATCTCAAAGCCTTCTCACCTTAGTGACATATTTCATCCAGTAAGTCTCTACCTTCCAAAGGTTAAAAGGGGAACCTTAAGTTCAAACACATTAGCCAATGAGAATGTTTCATATTTAAATAACAATGACTGTTTCATGAAAGGACACTGACATAGATTTACAATAAACATCTTTCTTATTTGAATACTCACAGGAACTTCTTGTAAGTAACTATAAATATTTTATAACAGAATTCTTCCATATTTTCTACAATAACATGTACAAAATCCAATATAGACATATGGAAAGTTGCTGTAAATCATACAGTTTCGTTTAACATTGGAGGAACGGTCATCCCAACTCTCGGTTCATTACATAAGTGTGACATTGGGATTTCTATAGCGGCTGATGCTTTTTCTACTATAACTTCTCTGTCTGCATACAATTGCTCATGTTTGCCCAATCCATAATCCCATATTTTACCCATAAAACTGTGTCACTGTACTCACTGCATAATCTTTTGTAGAAATGTGTTGAATTGTACAGCACATGAATCCTGATTGTTTCAAAACAAAGTAATGCAGTGAAATAAATAAATAGTTTCATTAAAATGCCATTTCAAACATTACTATGCTTTTGTTCCACTGTGGAAACAATTTAAGTAAGAACAAAATCTGTTGAATCAAAGAATATCCTATTTGACAGGTATAAACTCTGAAGCACAAATATATTTTGAATCCTTTTCAGACATGCCCTGATTCTCTTGAGTGACCAAATGGATTGGCCTTGATAAATTAGTCTAGTCAGGTATAAAATAGGTTCAGAATCTTAGTGTCTAAGGTTTTCTTTACCTTCAAGTTACAGAGCTGATCAGGTGTAAACCATCTAAACAAACTAAAATGACATTTACTAGTGTGAGTTAGAAAACATGCATTATAAGTTATAACAAAAACATATACTTTAGCTTCATATACTAGTATTTTACAACACTTTATTTCATACTTTAAAACATGTACTACAAATTTTTATACCTGTGACAGAGCAATTTAGAAATAACTCTCTTTGATGCTTGATGTGGGCACAGGATATTATTTTCTTAAGTTACCCCTTGGGTGCCTCCATTTTGTCTCATATTCTTATATGCTCTTCACTGTCAGGTCCTGTGCTATGTGGAATGAGTCTTAATTACCAGCATTATGACAACAGACCTCTAAATTGAGACTATCTTAAGTTACAATTTAGAGAAAAAACATGACAGAGTTCATTATCACAATAACTGCTTAATTATAATGAAATTAGGTTCTCAATCTCCTTTACTATTGGACAATATCTTAAAAAGCATGAATTGTGGTCCTGCCTTTGTCTATGTACTGTTATCTTTTTTGTGTGCCCCATAATTTGCTTTTAACATTATGTTAACTGCCCTTATTATGATTAGAATTTTTCTCTCTATCATTATTTTTAATGCCCCATTTTAAGCAATATTCAATCAAGCTAATTCTGTGGATGTTGTTCTTTGTCAGTTAATGTAGAAAAACATTTTGCTTTGGCTATTCATTTAAGAAAATGTCTCTTTCTTAATGTAATTGTGTGGCCTTGATGCTGGCTTGATTCACAATACACTTTGTAATACAGGATAACAGCATCATGCTGTAAGTGCTACCCAGTTGGAAGGATGCATTCCTTGCTCAGCAGCAATAGTAACAGTCAGTAGCATTTAACCTGTGATTATCTACTTGTCTTTTCCCATGTTAGACCTCATTTCACAAATGCATAGAAACAGAAATTAAGTTTGTTTCTTACATATGTGTGTGTCTGCAGAATCCTATTCTATTCTGTTGTGCTGTAATTTAGTTGTCTTTTTTTAATAATTTATTTTTTATTTCTTCAAGTTACGTCTCAATCACAATCCCCTCCCTACTCCCCCCTCCAGTCCCATCCAATCTCCTCCCCCTCAACCCCCCATCCTCTTCACTTCTTTTTTTTTTTTTTAGATTAAGGTATTTCTTTTTCCCACCAACAGCTCTCCCTTTCAGTCCAAAAATGGTTCTTTTTCTTATAACTATAAATACAATACGAAACAACAGAAATAAATAGGCCACGATTATAAGAGTTATATGGCTTAGCATACATTCCCAATGACCAGTCCATATGTATTTGGCACCTGACTTTAACATTCTACTATCTAACCATCTCCATGAGTTTAAAGTTCTATATCTAACTCAGCTTTCATACTAACTTGCCTCATAATTTTAAAAATATCTTCTTAGATCCAGAACACCCTCTTGATTCCTAAACAACTCAAAATTTAACCATGAGACTCTAGCTATCTAGTCTTCAACCACCTCAGAGACCTGAGAGGGATAAATATATCTGATTATATAGGAAGTGCAGGGCCTGAAGCTTCCAAAACTAAGAAATGATATACCAGTGGCTGCCTGGACAGTTCCCATTTTCTCTCCATACATTACAGCATCGATCTTCAGTCATTTGGCCCCATTTCTCTGACAGACATTGGTTGTAGAGCAGGAATTATGAAGGACTTACCTACCCTGTCTTGGCAGAGCTAGGCTGTCGACTTATCTGCTTCCAAGTTTTGTCCTTTTTGGACAGAAGTCTGTCTACAGTTGAAGCAAGTGGTTTTTCTTGCCAAGAGAATGGCTTACCACCAATTCAATCATCTCCCACTGGAGATTCTTCGATGCTCATCTTCTACTTGGAGTAATATAGGGGGTGCTGTCAGGAGCTGACATGTCTCGATATCAAAAAATTTTAAGTTAAGAAAACATCTTTGAATGCCATATTCTGCAGATCTCTTGAGGTTTTTGAAGATGCCCTATCTATCTCTTATATTTAGATTATCAAATATTGCTTGTCTCTTAGCAACTTGATTTCTGAGTAGCTTAGAAAATAACTGTGATAGACTGTCATAGTAACTAACAAAATGACACGTTTTCATGACTATTAGTTTCCGTTTCTTAATTATCCTAAACAGTTTATGTCGGTTGGTAG